>QLOH01000416.1:600000-963169 GCA_026901365.1 Sesbania bispinosa
TAAGGGACTAATTAGAGATTTCAAGAGGAAAGTTTCATATATGCATAAATATTCATTATAAAGAAGCTAACAAAATTAGAAATTGACCAAGGTTGTAAATATTCTTCTATACTATGAAAGAAAAACAAATGCATATACTCCCTGCAGTGATAAAATTTCTGTAAATCAAGGAAGCACATTTATGTACATCAGTGATACCTAGCTTCATTATATGGCTTTCTAACTTATAATTTCTAAACTTTTTCACCAATATTAAAGGCAGTACCATAAAAATTAGACGAGCGATAAGATTTTACTATGATTTCACCTCATCGTATATACCTTTGATCTCACTTGCGTCACCGAGTTCATCTCCAAATTTGTAATCAAAATTTGAATTCAAATTAAAAAAAACACTAATAGTAAGAACACAGACCGTATAGCTACACCCACCCTTAATCCTAAACCCACAAAAGAAGTCCAACTGAAATGGAATGCAGAAACACTCAGGCTTAGCAATTTCAAAACTATTACATGCAACCATAATCATTAGCGATATTGAAAAAAATGGAAATTCAAAAAAAAAAAAAATCCCAAAGATCTGCTACACAAAACAGTAACTATTACCTGAGACTTTATACCGACATTGATACTTGTTAAATCCTCTAGACGTAGCACACACTTGGTCAATTGCCACTTCCTTTCACACGATGTTGCAACAGGTTTTCTGATTGTCTTATTCTAGCAATAGAGGCAGCAGCGTCTTCCAGGGCTTAAAACCGATGGCATCCAAGCAGCACCAATTCCTCAGCTCTGTCGTGTTCCTGCTCACAAAGTACCAAAAACTTTCTCAAATTCCCCTTATCTTTCGAATTTTAAATCAATGAAGGTAACTTCAAGAAAATAAACAAATGGAAGAAGAATGAAGATTTCAGAAAGAGAGCGAAGAGAATGAGAGGGCGGGAACGAAATGAGAGAATCCTTTACCTTTAAAATTCGAATTTGAAATTGAATTCAATCACAGCTAAACCCTTATCAAAGCTCCCACCCAAGCTACAAAGCTACGCTTGCGGTGACATGATCTCGGCTTCCTGCAAACGCGCATAGCCTATGCATTCCAGATCCCACGCGCACTTCCCCATTGACCCAATTCACTCATTCACACACATACATAACATCCCAATGAGATTCTACATGTTTGAATCACCAAATCCTCTTTATTGCAAAGCATCCTGAAAAATAGTGAAGTGAAAAGCATCTCCTATGGCCACCCTATTGTCTATCGAATGACACACGGTGCAGCAGTGAAAGTGACAACTCTACCCATTCTAAAAAAAAGTTTTAATCCAATGGCACCAAACCCTCCACCGGTCCACTCCACCAACACAGACCTATAAAGCATATCCTATAGCAAGCCAATCTACCTAACCCGCTAACCTACCTGAGTATCTCACGACCCATCAGAAAATAGGCCACAAATAATAAAATTTAGTAAGCCTTCTTTTTAACCAGAAATGGTTTTTTTTTTTTTTTTACTTTGACCAAGGCCCGATGAACAGTGGCCAAAAAATCCCATCAATGTAAATTTTAAGATATCAATAGGTTGCATCATTTTTCCAATGGCCAGACCTATATGTTGACAAGATCTTTCTGAAAATTTATAAGCTTGCCATGAATTGTTTCCTGGGTACTAGTAAAGAGGCTGTCAAAATTTACAAGCTTGATAAGAACGCAATTTTACTTCTCAGACTGGTTAAAAAGTTATGTTATTTCCCAAGACTCTCAATGTAAAATGTTCAAATGTCAATAAAAAACTAGAGGCAACTATTACCTCCATAACTAGGCCAAAAGTTGTAGCAGAAGGTTGCAGGCCCTGCTTCTTTAACTGTTGTAAAACCCAAATGGCCAATTCCCACGGTTTCTACTTAAAATAAGCATTAAGGACCCGCATGCCCAATTTATATATAAAATACTAAATCAGGCCTGAATTATGAAATGGGTAACTATGGAATAATTGATCATGTCAAGAACTAACAGTATTTAAAGGTGGTTATGATTTTTTGCACAATTGATCTTAAATTGAAACCATTTTTACTAATATGACTCAGTGTAATTCTAAAGGAAAGACAAAAATTACAAGTTTACTACCAACCTGCAATAGGAACAGATAGTATATCTTCTGGATCTACTTTAGCTTGCCCGAGTCCATTTGCAGTTTCCAAGACTGAAATTGAAATACAAATTATGCTTCCCAAGCTCTCCCCTGTCTGCACCACATTTGCAATTGATTTGTACATTACGAGGGTAAGTAAACATGTACATAATGTGAAAATGTTGAACAAAGTTGTATATCAATAACAAGTTATGTAAATTGTGTACCTTTTCATATTAAATTCCTGACTGGTAATAACTCTTTGACTGATGAATTCTTGCTGCTGTTATGGATTTTTACAGCTGTTTGATAAATTGGGAAATGTCGAATAAAGAGAGGAAACTCTGCCAAAATTTTTAATGTTTAGATGACTAGTTGTTAAGCATATTCTATGCAATTGAGTTGGGTATTGTGATAGATGTCATGTATTTTGGTTATTTCTATATAGTTGTATAGGTGCTTCATACTTTCAACACACTTTATAGAATGCATAGGAAACTATTCAAAGTATGACAAGTTTGAATTCTTCATTTGAAGTAGATAACCTTATTTGTGATATGTGTGTTGTTTAATGTGTAAATGAAATTAAAGGGTTGTTCATAGAATGACTAATTGTTTGAATGTAAAGGAACTAATATGCATGGTTTTGGAGTTAGCCATTGGGATCAGACTGAAATATATGTGCAGGATAAACTGGGGTAAAAAACAAAAAAAATAAAATAAAAGGAGGGCGTTCTGTGCTTAAGGAGGGCGCTCTAGGGAAACGCCCTCCCATGAAGACGTTTCATGAGGGCGCTTCCATGTTTTTTTAGCGCCCTCTTTTGGCTTCTGTCAGGGCATTTCTCTGCGTGTCCTCCTTTTAATGACCAAATAAGAGTAGATTCTATTTGTGCACACAGGAGCGCCCTTTAATGCTGCACGGGAGTGCCCTTAAGGGAATAGGCAATGACCGCTAACTCCACGCCTGCAAAACCGTTACCTAAACTTTCAGCAACGGTTTTTTTTGCTTTCAGGAATGGTTTTTTATTGTTGCCGGAGACCAAAAATGTTGTAGTGCTTGAAGGCCTTTTTTGGCATAGTGCACTAGGCCAATCCTAATGAGTTTTATCTCCGGTGGTCCTATTTATAAAAAACATATGACTAAATCATTGAAAATAGTGTACCCAGTACTATCATGGGAAATAGGTGAATATATAGCGGATAAAATTAATGGAATAAAAAGAATTTTATAATTAATACAATTCGAAATATATAGTACTATATTTCTTATATTTAGGACTAATTGAAATCACATTTTTGTCTCTTATAAATAGGACCGAATGTAGTACTACCTTCGTTCCTATTTAACTGTCCATTTTGACTAAAAACACACATATTAAGGAACGCAATCCTTACTCTTATTTTCTTGGAAATAAATTTTAAACTTTCTATTTTACCCTTTTATCTCTCTTAGTACTATTGACTCTCATTAGTTTTCAATAGTGGGTCATTTATTAACATAAGGGCAAAATAGTGAAAAGTGTAATTATTAGTGCATTAGGTTTGTAAGTGGACAATTAAATATGAACATATTTTTTCTTTGAAAGTGGACAGTTAAATAGGAACGGAGGTAGTATAAAACAAGTATTGAATGTTTTCTCTATTAATTTTTGAGATATTAAATGCATTTGCTTTTTATCTAATATCTGCTTTATATATTTTTTTTGTTTAAACAACAGGTATCCTCCACCGGAGACAATCATGTCCGAGCTGAGAACATCCACATTATGGTGGGACTAGCTCTTGTAGCGAGGATTTTTTTCCATCCACAAGATTTAAATCCGAGACCTTGGTTAAGAGGAATCAAATATGTATTATTTAAGGTGATTTTATTTAATACTTGCTTTAATTTATATAGTATTAGGAGAATTTGTAGGATAATAAATTAGGAGGATATATATAGCATTTCTAAATAATGCTGCTTCCCAAGTTTTGAATTCTAAAATATCTTGTTATTGGTAGTGGGGGGATATTTGTAAAATATAGTGTTAAAAGAATTGTGATAAGTTGTTGGTGTTGTCTGACTTTAAAAAATCTATTGGGGATAATAAATTTCGTGATGATAATTAGCTAGGAATTTACAACTTAGAGAACCTATTTTCAAGGTTGTATAATATTTTGGTCTTGAAAATTAAAATAAGAGGATTTCAGATATGGGGTGATGGTTAAGAGGTAGTTGGAGTTGGTATCTTTCACGGAGAAGGATGTTATTTTCTTGGGAAGAAGAATTGCTTCAAGAGTTAATTGTGCATTAATTTGTTGCAATCTGTTCACTTAAAGGGAGGATAGATGATCTTGGTATCTTAATTGATTCTTCTGGGAGTTATTCTGCAAAATATATATGCATATGGTTACTATTGGCCGCAATATCTTGCTCTTAACTATCTACTTCAGAATTATATTTTAAGAAATGTTTTTGGAAATGCATTACTCCTACAAAAATTTTAGCTTTTCTTTGGTAGGTGATTTTCGGACTGAACCACACTAAATTAATTAAATTTGTTTTGTTTAGAAGGAGTGTGACAGCTATTTCTGTGGAGCAATTAATGTTGCTCATTATGCTGTCCTCATGTTGAGAAATACTTCACATCTTATTTGGTCTTGTCTTTATGCTTGCAGGTTATTAAGTGTTCACATTATTGTTCCCTCACTAATGTTTGTGATCATTACCTCCAACACTATGCTATGTTTTATGGAGAAATTAAGAGCTAGGCAGAGAAGTCAGTTGCCTTGACATGTGGTGGTTTGAATTTTATAGTTGCAATATTGCCATTGGAGTCATTTGATTTACCATTTAATTGTCCTTGGCATGTGAAGGTTGCCGTTTCTCTTCAAGCTTAGATAGATTTTATTTTTTTTTTCTTTTTAATCTGTGTACAGATATTAATCATTTAAAAGGGTACGTTCTTTTAGCTTAATTAGTGATTTCGAGTTTAAGCCTGAGTACGCTGTTAAATATTCGGATTAAAGAGCTATGTCGCTCATACAAAAAGTCCTACCCGACTAAAATAAAAATAGCATAGTTAATTAGTAGAAAATACCCGTAGAATTAAAAAATCAATAGTGATATACGTACATCAATAGTGCACACTACACTTGTATAGTTAATTAGTAGAAAATACCCGTAGAATTAAAAAAATCAATAGTGATATATGTACATCAATAGTGCACACCACACTTGTACATCAATAGCGATAATCAGACATGACGTCTAAAAAAGGTGAAAAGAAAAAAAAATAGAAAAGCTAAAGAATTGCATATGTATTATGGATGTTGAACATTTCTGTTAAAAAATAGCAATTGATGGTCCTTTTTAAAGTAATTATAATGAGTTGGAATATGGATTGAAATATATCCTTATGACCTTATCTCCTTAGTAATATTCTCATATTTATAGAAAATAAAGTTAATCCACATACCAATTTTTTTGGGATTAATTTACAAAATGCTTAATTTCTATTAACACACCTTAATGAGATAAATTTTTCATATAACAAAAAATATACAACAACTTATACAACACACTTTTTTTCTCTATCTCTCTCCATCACATCACCTATCACATCCCACATTTTTATTTCTTTTCCCTCTTTTCCCTCTTTTTCTTTCTATGTTGTATATGTACAACATGTACAAACAACATTTCTCCACCTTAATATAAGTTGACAATTATCTCTTTTATACATGAATCTTTTTCTTCCTTAAATGAAATATTAAATTATTATTATTATTATTATTATTATTATTATAATAAGTGACTGAACTAAACCTAACTACCGCTGACAAAAGCAATTACTTATAGTCATGACTTGTAACTCCCACAATCCACCGTTTTTAACTTTGTTTACCAACATATACAGTGCCTAAAATAACACTTGTTTCGCACACTTCAATTCATTCCTATATATATAAGCTCAACTCTTTGGTATATATCTCAGACAAAAAACACGGCCTTTTGCATTGAGGGTACACTTGTTTCCTTGAGCTTCAGAAATAACAATTACTCAATTTTCCCCTCCCTCTACAATGATGAAACATTTCTATTTGATCTCTGATCATATAATGAACAATTTGTTCATGTCACTTGTAGTATTAGCTACAGCTAATTGTATTTATGTTACTAAGTTGTTCAATCCTGGCCCTTCAATGACTACAGCTTCTTTCTGCTTTGCTGCATTATCCCTTGTATACTACTTTTTGAAAAGGAGATCAAGCAACAAAGTTTACTTGGTAGACTTTGCATGCTACAAACCGAACCATTCTTGTATGTGCACAAAGGAAATGCTGCTGGACAGAGCGAAGCATGTAGGGTTTCTGTCAGAAGAGAACTTCAAGCTTGTGAATAAGATAATAGATAGGTCTGGTTTGGGACCAGTGACTTATGTTCCAGAGGGGCTATTGGAGATCCCACCAAAACTCACTTTGGATGAGGCAAGGAAGGAAACAGACACAGTGCTTTTGGGGCTGTTGATGAGCTATTGGAGAAAACAGGTGTTGAAGCTAAGGATATAGGGATTCTTGTGGTGAATTGTTCCTTGTTTAATCCCACACCATCCCTATCAGACACCATTGTGAATCACTACAAGCTTAGAGGGAACATATTGACCTATAATCTCAGTGGCATGGGGTGCAGTGCTGGTGTTCTTGCTGTTGACTTTGCCAAACAGCTCCTTCAGGTTTAGTTTTCTCTCGATCCTCTTACTAACTCATTCGTCATAATTTCCATATCACATGTATTAATTTTATTTCATTTATCGAATTATTTATCAACAATGTGTATTAATTTACTTCATATTGACCTATACTATATATAAATTAAACGTTCTTTCAGTTTAATTTGATTAGATACAGTTGCTCCATCGCATATTATGTGTTTTTCACATTTTTATTCTCTCACATTATGTAGCTAGACTTGGAAGTTAATCTGTGTTTGTAACAATTAATCATAAAAAATTAAAAAGCGATTTTTAGTATTATCTCAAAAATTGATTATTTTGATAAGAGTTAAATATGTTTTTATTGCTTGAAATATAGTTGATATTTGATTTTAGATCCAGTGGTCTAAAAATTAAAACCCGTGATTTTGTCATTTTAAAAATTGAAAATACACCGATTTAATCTTTATTGATAAAAATTCGTAGCTAATATGTAGCAAAACAGACACAATGCTTTTTATGTCATTTTACCATTTCCCGCTAGTTTTACTAAAATTTTCAATTAAATCAACTAATGATTCAACTTTTAACTAATTTTTCGACTTTCAGTTTTTCAGCTAATTTTACCAAATATATTTTATGTATAAAAAGTTAAACACATTATATTAAAAAAATTAATGATTTTTTAAACGTAATTGATTTTTCTAATAGTAATCACAAATAAATTCACTATGAAATCTTTGCTGAGTAAGGTTGATTAATTCTTACATCACATGGTGCAACATATATACAGGCACACCCAAAGTCATATGCATTGGTGCTGAGTACAGAAAACGAAATCTCAAGCATTTATGGTGGCAACAACCCCTCAATGCTTCTTGTTAACTGCCTCTTTCGCATGGGTGGATCTGCAGCCCTTCTCTCAAGTCATCCTTCCGACTATTACCGCTCAAAGTATCAGCTCATCCACACGCTTCGTACACACGTGGGTGCTGATGATAACAGTTACCAATGTGTCTTCCAACAAGAGGATGATGAGAACAAAGTTGGCGTTTCACTCTCCAAAGACCTCATGAACGTTGCAAGGGATGCACTCAAGATTCACATCACATCACTGGGTCCATCGGTACTCCCCATCTCAGAGAAGCTCAAGTATTTGGCAAATCTCCTGAAGAGGAAGCTCTATATTCTAGAAGCTTCTTCTTCCTACGTGCCAAATTTCAAGAAAGCGTTCAAGCACTTTTGTATCCACACAGGAGGTAGGGCGGTTCTAGATAGGATGCAGAAGAGTCTAGAACTTGATGATTGGTACATGGAACCTTCTAGAATGACACTTTATAGATTTGGGAACACGTCATCTAGCTCTGTATGGTATGAGTTGTCTTACTGTGAGGCTAAGGGAAGAATCAAAAAGGGAGATAAGGTGTGGCAGATGGCATTTGGATCTGGATTCAAGTGCAACACTGCTGTCTGGCTTGCATTGAGGAATGCCGTTGAATCTGCACCAACCACCAAAAATCCATGGATGGATGAGATTGATGATTTTCCTATTAAACCTCTAGATCAAGCTGATCCTTCAACAAATAATTAATTAACTAATTAAATCATATGAAATCTTATCATAAGTATAATAAGATATGCATGCTTTTTTATGATTATTACTATCTCAAATTAACTAGATTACTTTTAGTATAGTTTAATTACTATGCGTTATCAAGTTTAAAAAGGTTTTACAGACATCCAATAGTGTGTTATCACATCGTTTAATGAAAATGACACATCATGTTATTGATGATTTGTGTAAAACTTTTATTAAACCTATATTATTGGTTAATGGCCTAATTTTTATTAGGTTTATATGTGTGTTGTTGCACTAATTTGAGAATAATTATATATTATATGTACTTCATTTCACAGATTTTATCACCTAGCACATTTTTCATTTTTTTTCTTAAAATTTTTTAAATGCGCGAAAGACTAATCATATTGTTCATGCAATAGTAGTCGGTCCCACCAAGGTATCTACTCTCCGAAGCCTTTTATGTTGCTCTACAAACAGGCTCAGGCTTATGGGCCTGTGTACACTTCAGGAAATTGGGCCGAGTAAAATACCTGATAGCGTTATTCTTCCGCAAGGTTATGGTGTGGTGGCAGGCATCTAGTTCTCCTATATCTATCATTATTATTCCACGCAGAATATTTGTTTTTTAATTAGTACCCCCCATTAACTTTCAATTCTGTTTTAATTTGTTTTCTTTTGCTTCGATTCTTCTCGTTAAACAGTTTGATCTGATATATAATAGAGATGGATATTCAGTGAGTTTATTTGTGCTTAAAAAAAGTATTTTTTTTAAATTGTTTAAAAAATTGATTTTATTTTAAAGATCTTTGTATAATCAGAAATAAATTTTCGTTTGGCTACAATCATAAAAAAACTTTATTTGTCACAATAAATGTTTTCACATTGTTAATTAATGCTTTCACATTGTTAAAAAGTTTTATCTCTCTTATATTTTAACTGCTTTTTTCAAGAAACAACTCTGAGTTGCTTCTTAAAAAAAAGCAAAAAAATGATTATTTTTTTATTCTACTTCTTAACAAAAGTTTAGGCAAACATCTTAAAAATTTTTATAAGCTTTTATTTTAAAAAATGATTCTTTTAGAAAATAATTTTAAATAAACGGGCTCATACGATTTATTATCATGACGTGGGTTGTGTGGCACGTTACGTAGTAGAATAAATAATGAAAGGATCATATTTAATTAATTTGTTATCTTATCTTTTTTTTTACGTTAATTAATTTGTTATCTTATCCCACTTTTATTATTTAATTTGTGCTAGCTGCTCATAAATAAATTTAAAATTGATAAGAGAAGCATCCATATCTCACTAGCTAGTATATATATGTATATAAATAATAGGGTAAAACTTATAAGCTCTTCCTTAATGAATTAAAATGACATAAAAATAAAAAAAATTAAAACATATAAAAAGGTGTATTAAGATATAAGGAAGAAAATAAGTTAAAGGTTAGAGGCTATAATATAGCTAGAGTAGCTTGTAATTTATGAGTTAAAAACTCTTAAAATAAGCTAAATGTTAGTTTTCGCTTTGCCAAACACATTTATTTTAATCAAATAAACTTATAAGTTAATAAAATTGTTACACATAAATTCTAAAATTATGGTTCGAACAAAGCAAGCAGAAGAGAAAGAATTTTATTAATGTTCGAACATAATTACAAGAAAGATTAAACTAAACTAAAAGTGTCTTTCTTCGAGCCTGACGTCCTTCTTTGCTAGAATCGTCTTTGCAGGTGTTCAGTTCTTCGAGCCAGTGTCAGTCTTCGAAGAGTGAGTGTTGGTGTATTATGTTCTTCGAGGTGGGATTAGCTTGAAGTCTTGGATCTTCCAAATATCCCTAAGAGCATAACCTCCTCTTCCTCTTATTCTTCCTCTTCGTCATCCTCATCTTCCTCCTCCCTCTCTCCTCCTTCCTTTTCAAGAGTTAGAAGGAGTGGCAATGGGCGTTGAGTATACCCACTGCCTTAGACTTGAGGCTGGCACCAAGGAAGTGTAAGGTCCAAGACCCTCTTGAGCAAAGGTTTTAATGACAACAAACTTTCACAACAATATTCTAAGTGTTCTGAATACTTTGGTACTAATGTTTGCACTTGAGAATGCTTGAAAGAATACAGGAAAAGTTACAGAAGGAAGGTGGAAAGATCAAAGACAACATTTAACATCATAATAGAGATTTCATATCAAAAGTGATTAAACGAGATCAAAAAGTAGCTTCTTAGCTTCAAGAAGGTCAAGACAGTTCATCTAAGATCTCGTGAGTATTAAACTGAGTTGTATCAAGCTTCAGAAGCAAAGTTGGAGCTTTGGAAGGATCATTCAAGACCACAAGAAGCATGAGAAGGAGCTTTTCATGAAATCAGACACCTTCTGGATATGAAAGATCACTTAAGTAATTCAAGCATATTCATTCCAAGTGTTGCTGATGCAAACAAAGCAATTGGAGAATATCAATATCACTAGAAACACAATCAATTAACCTTTGCTATCGGTCCATTAGACCATGCTTATCCTTTAGACACTCTTCATTAGGATACTCACACTATCCATTAATCACTTGTTGTGCCCATGTTTCAGTCACTGGTTAACCGAGTATTCTTATTCACTTAGAGGTTGAGTTTCCTATGTCTAGACTCCCCCAAATTCAATCCTAGTCGTAACGTTAATTACAAACTAGCCTATAACTCCGGCGCAAGCGCGGAAACTAGGAATTAAGCACAGAATAAGATTACCAACATTATAGCTAGGGAACTACATAAATAAATAGATAGAGTTTCACATACACTTGGGAATGGAATCGATTACATTCAATCCTAATGGAGAGTTAACTACACATGATAGCCATACAAACCACCGAAGATGCTGTCACCATCTTCAATCCTTGTGAAGCGCTCCTCCTCTCCTACTCTAAAATTAGAACTGGTGCATTATCACTGAAATATTACTGAATTACAATAATCGTGCACACCTGATCTGGTGCAAGAGGTTCCTATTTATAGGCTAAGGAAAGACAAAGAAAATTGGGGAGAACTGGGCTACAGCGCAGGTTCCAGAGAGTTGCGCTTCACCCTGCGCTGTAGCGCAGGTTGGAGCGCAGAATGCGTCTGCAGCTTCAAACTTTCTCTTTTTAATTTGATCTCTACCCGAGACTGGTTTTGGCTGATTTGTCTTTCCTGGTTTCCCTTTTGTTGATGAAATCTTTGCATTTATTGTGCATCTTGGATTTATTTGGGAAGGTTGTCTACAGAATCCTTGTTTGATTGGCAGCGATATCTTCATTAATTGCTTCAAATAATCTTC
Source organism: Sesbania bispinosa (assembly GCA_026901365.1). Taxonomy (NCBI): domain Eukaryota; kingdom Viridiplantae; phylum Streptophyta; class Magnoliopsida; order Fabales; family Fabaceae; genus Sesbania; species Sesbania bispinosa. The sequence continues at coordinate 611,707 of QLOH01000416.1, forward strand.
AAATCTTTATTAAATGTCATCAATCAAACTTCAAATCCTGCAGATATCTCCCTCATTTAATGCTATCTTTCCTTCAAATCAAATCCTTGCAATATTCTGCAAAAATCAGCAATATTTCTATCAAAATAGCATCAAATTCAAATCTAAGATTAATAAATGCAATTTATCTAATATTTACTAAAAAGGGATTAAACTGGGGCAAAAAGTATCATTTTATCCTTGATAAGTGAACTAAAAAGTGCTCTAATTTATCATATAATTTTCACTTATCAGTACGTGTACTCTGGAAGCAATTTGGTTCCACAGAAACAATATTATTTTCAATAATATTAGGGTTTCACAATCAGTTTTGATAAATCAAATTATAGACCAAGTGTTTGATTGATAAAAGTAAATCTTGAAAAATAAGATTTCTCTTAACCTTTTGATTCTATGATCAATCTGGGACTTAGAATTCAGTCCTCAAAAGGGACTCTATAAGAAGCAGGTTTACAGTGTTTAATTTTGAAACTTAAAGTGATACTAATTCTGAGGTTCCAAACAGAATTCAGTTAACATTTGAAAAATGGTAAATTGAAATTGAAGTACAAAAATGAAGAAGAAAAGAATTGCATAAATGAAAGAACAGAAATTAATGAAAGAAAGTTAACAAATAACAAGAAATCAAAATGAAATGCGTAAAGTAAAGATCAAACCAAAAGAAATCATAAAAATTGCATTAAATGAAAGTGTGGATGAAATTGCATACTTGAATATCTCTTTAGAACCAATTGTCACTGAAAGATGGGCGTATTGATGTTTTAGAGAGTTTTCAAAGAAATGAAATCCAACCCCAATTACATAATGAATTTGCCTATTTATAGACTTATAATCCTAACGGCTAACTAATATACATAGGACACAACAAAAGTCTTCATGTGTTGGCACAATACATGGCCGCCACGTCTTCTAACAGTCAGAAACTTCTTTATCCCTTTTTGAACTTCTGTAATGCTCCACTACAATTCTGACATCTGTCTTGAACAATGAACTTCCAATAACTGCTACTAACTATTTCTTCAAATCTTGGCCTTCCTCAAATGTACCTCCCTTCTTCAGAAATATTTTCTAAGTCTTTAATTCGATTCTAAAGTATAAAAATCGAACTGCTTCTTCGATTTTTCTCTTCTGTATTAGAAATATTATGATACTTGATATTCCTTGAAACTCATGTTCTTCTTCAAACGTTTGGTTTCCATGGCTTTTCCACGTGTTAACTCTCCTTTGGCCAATTTCATGGTGGCCTTTGACTATCGTCCACCGTCCACTCAGCCTCATTTATGAAGGCTTCATTGATTGGCTCATTCTGGGGATGAATTTATTATTCTCCCTTTCTTCTCCCCTATAAATAGGAGTTCCATTCTGAACATATTCTTCATTCCTTTTCATTATTCGCTTATTCCTTTCTTAGTTCAAAATGGAAAAGCTTCTTCCTTTGGCTACTGCGTTCGACCTATTCTTCAATGATTTCAATTTTGATAAGGACGACGAGGTAGCCAAAGCTATAAGATTTTTCAATCCTTTTTAAGGATTTCTGTTTAGGTCGAACGTACTAGCCAAACATTAATCTTACTTTGTCTTCACTCCATCTTTCACTTTTCTTTGTTGATCCACAGGGTTTTTTACTTTTCTTGCACGAAGCTCCTCCCTGGTGGTTCAATCAAAGCTTGTGGAAGAGCAGGAGGAAGAAGAGGGCTAAGAAGGCAGGAGTCAAGTTCCCTCTGCAAACATAGGATAGCTCTTTTCTAGATACTCGAAGACGTAGGATAGTCTTTTCTTACATGTACTTTTATATTTTTCCATGTACTGCATTCGAACTTTATGTAATTCGAATTACCTTTTATATGAATAAAAGAACTTATCCTTTCTTTCTGTGTTATAGAATTGCTTCTGCTTTCGAGTTTATCTATTTATTATATTACAGTTTCTTTTCAAAACTTGAGTAAACTCTTTCCAAAAATCTCATTAAAACTCAGTCATTAACTAACAAGTCATTCGAATTCCCTCTTCTTCATATTCGAAGACATTGACTGTAATAACTTACAATATTTCCAATTCATAAATACCTTAGCTTATTCAAAAACATAAATAAACTTTTCTAATCATATAAAAGACTTTTGTCTTCTGAAATTCGAAGGTATTCAAAATTTGATACCAACACCAAGTTAAAGCTGTTCAGAAATCTAATAGAGATTTCCCAGGGCCTTCTTTGCGAAAGCAGAGTACATATTCCTACCTTCTCCGATGGTATCCTCCCCCTGAAAAATGGGTCAAAATCAACACTGATGGGGCTATCTCCCAAACTTGACGGCTAGTTGGCTTCCTGTAGAGACATTCTTCGCGATGAGTGGGGGATTTCATTTGTGGCTTCAGTGCGAATCTTCAGCTCTCTTCCGTCCTCGATGCGGAACTCTGGGGATTACTCTACGGAGCTAGAATGGCTAGACACAAGGGTTTTACAAGGGTCATTTTTTAATCTGATTTGATGTTGGCAGTGAAATTGGTCAAAGAGGGGTGTTTCCCTACCCACCCTAGTTTTGGCCTGGTAAATAACATTTTGGAGATGGCAAAAGATTTAAGAAGCTATTTGGATTCACACTCTTAGAGAGGCTAATTCTCTTGCTGACAGCTTTGCAAAGGCTGGTTTAGATATAACTTGTGGATATAAAATCTGAGTCCCTGCCTAGTTTTGCTATTATTCCATTCCTTTTTTATGTTTATGGCTCTTGGTATGAGAGAAGGGACTAGTTAGTCTTTTTATTTTTTATTGTATTCTTGGTCTTTTTGACCCTTCTATTCATAAAAAAAATTATTGGGTTCATCGAGTCAATCCGATTCGTTAAACACCCCTACTAGATGTTAATTATTACCTGGAGCCCAAATTACTTTTTTATACTTTAATTTCAAATTTTTCATAATTCAAATTTACTTTTGTTTTTCATTTTATCATGTTTTCTTTCATTTGTTTCTTTGAAAACTTTTTCTAAAACAAAAATAAAATAAAAAGACTTGAAACTTATCAACCGGCGCCTACATACAAACGATCGCATTATTTTGGGAATAAATCATATTTCATTTTGGCGTACATATTTATTTTTATTTTAACCAATTAAAATAAAGCAATCAAAATAAGTGTTTAAAAAAAGAAAAATTTTACAATTGAGTTGAATTGATTAATGATTGAAAATGAATAATATACATTTTTAAAACACATTGAACGAAAATATATAATTTAAAGGGTTTAGCTAAGAGAGGCTGGCAGGGGAACCAAATTGAGAAGTATTACCGTTGTAACAGTACACAACCATGGTTTCACATAATTAATTTTAAATCACTTTCATTCCACATGTTTTCCACATGTTTCGTAATTTTACCATTTATTCCTAGAATCAGTTATACTAAACTAAAATCAATCATACTCATTACTCAACTACAAATAGACACTAAAATAACACAACAAATCTTTAACGTGTCTTACTGTTACAGAAAAGCAAGAGATCGTCGGAAAATTATATTAAGTAAGCACATAAGGATTTCTATCTACCATGAATAGAAAGAGAACAGAAAATAAAACGTGGAGACAGATATTATGTAAAAGAAATATATATATATATATATATATTAAAAAGAAAAGAGAAATTAATGTACATATAGAGTTGTATTAGTGTCATCCAACCAATACATAAATTGCATATATAATCCCTGGTATATATCCCACTATAGTCAGCACCAGATCTATCCAGAACTCAACCTGCATTATTTTTCCAAAAAAAAAAAAAGAAAATTAATGAAATTAATCACACTAATAACAATCATTCGTTACAAAAAAAAAAGAGAAATTATAAAAAAGTAAAGATGAGAAATAATGCTTGTACGAGAAAAAGCCAAGAGAAAAGGAAAGAAAGAAAGGAAGAGAGAAAATACTCCACAGCCATAACGAAGGAAAACACCAACAGGTGGTAGCAGTATTGCTAATATCACTTCGAGAAAAGTTTCTGATCCCATGATTTTTATATATCCTTTCTCTTCTAATTTTTACTCAAATAGAATAGAATGGGTAGTGGCTATGATGATTGATGAGGTTTGAAGCTTGAAATCAGTGACCATAGCAAAAGAAATTAATGGAAGCGTTAACGCATTATAGAGGTAGATTTTTGGAGCAAGTGAAAACGGTTACGGTCGAGATTACAGTGGCAGAACTGTAGGCACATTCAAGGACACGTGTGTTACAGGTGTGACTTTTTCCTATTTACTTGAGCTACAGGAATGACGAAGTGTATATGAAAAATTAAAGGAATATAATAATCAAATTAATTACTGATTTTTCTAGCTAAGATTTTATTTCAAAGTGTAATAATGCTTAGGTAAAAAAGTAAAAATCAATAAATATTACTCCTTGGTATATTAATTGTAACAATTATATTAAATATTAATTGTGTTTTCTAACTAACAAATTAAAATCTGACACAATAATAATTAACGGATAATATCGGATAGAAAAAAAAAAACTTATTAGGATCGAGAAACAAATCCCACTACCAGGGATAACCGACTCTAACTTTTTATCTGATCAAATTTTCATACCAGAAACCGTCCATAAATTCAAAGAAATCCGACAATGTACAAGACTACTTGAAACCCGAACCCGTTCACAATACGAAGAAACTCGTCCACAAACTCTAAATCCTAATATTTTACCTTTTTATGAACTTTCAAATATTGTTAAGAGAAAAATATCACTATATTATTATATAACTTTGTGTATGAAATGTGTTTTCAAAGTAGATAGAGCCACTATTATAGAGAAAAGTTAAATTAAAAAATCTTTAGAAAATTAAAATGATGTTAAACATTTAAGTAATATAAAATTATAAATGTAATATATTATATATATACATATATGAGACGGGTTTGGTAACCCGAAGATTAACCCGAACTTATTCTCAACCCGATACCGAGTTATTGAATGAGACCTGATTAAACCCTAATCTTTCATGTGGGACAGGGTCTAACCCGCCCCGAATAGATTGGGACGGGTCCGTGAAATAGGTCGGGTTTTGCTCATCCATGCCCACTACAATAATCTTTACGTGATTAAGACAATATATCTTTCATTCACACAAAAATAAAATTTTTATTTTTAATAATACTTTTATTATCATTATTTTTATGCAGTAATTCACAACATGTTAAGAATAAAATAATTTAATAATAAATTTCGTATTAGAATGCCGCAGTAAATTCAGAAATAATTTTAGAAATTAATAAAATTATGTCATTTTTTTTTTGGTAGATGGACCTAAAAAAGCCCAAGAGAAAAAGAAAGAAAAAAACTATTAACTACACATCTCTTTGGTCATAGCACCCAGAGCTATCTAAGATAAAAGCTAATACAGCAAAAGGAGGAATTTCCTCAAAAACTCTAAACTGATCACGGAGCTTAAAAGCAAATTTTATAAGAGATAACTTATTCATACATCAGAAATTATACAACAACTTATACAATACACTTTTTCTCTCTGTATCTCTCCATCACATCTCACATTTCTCCTTTTTATCTCTATATCTCTCATGGTTGTACATCATGTTATTGTACAAACAACATTTCTCATTTGGTAAAGCTATCAACCAAAGTGTTTGATCCTCAAGCTTCTTATTTGCTCCACCAGAGAGAAAGAAAGGTGAGTCTTCAGACACCCCTTATTCACCAAATTTATAACAGAGATTGAATCTGATTCAATTATCACTTTCTTAGGCCTTTCTGATGAGCCAAACACATGCCCCTGTAAATTCCCCAGATCGAGCTCGGCTTGAACTACTGTGCAGGAATATTGATTTTGTGAAACCCTATATATTTACGGGCAAGACCACGTAACAGACGAAGATCTTTCTCTTGCAACTCCCAAATCTGTATGATTAGGGTTTTGAGGGCCGCCATGCCAGAGTGCACCTGAGCACAAATCCTGTGAGTCAAGGCGATCAAAGACATTCTACAGTTGTTGAAGATGATGTCATTCTGAAACCTCCAAATTAACAACGTTATTGTTTTGTAATTCCTATTTTTAGTAAAGATACCATATAATAATTTCTCTACATCATCTTGTACGTAAGTTCAAAATTTACATTTTACATTACAATTAATTTAATTTAATTTAATATATTATATATAATTTTAATTAATTTATATATATTAGTTATATTTATATTTAAATGTATATAAATAAAATTGACATTTTCTCTTACAAATAGAAAATGCGATAGATAAACACGAAATTCCGCTAGTAAATTGTAATAACCACCATCAGAGTAAAAAACATGACGATGCCATTTCAGTAGTGTTCGGGGGTGGACCGAATTGGGTGTCGTCCCGGTTGCTGGTTGAGCTGGCTCCCGGATCCTACTGCAGGGACGGGACGAGAGGTGGTGCACCTGCAGAAGACACTCCGACGCTCAAGTCAGTTTTAGATCTAGACAGGTGGGGAGTAATTACGGGAGTTAATGATCTTACCTGTGCCGTAACTTACTGTAACTTTTATAGGAAGGAGGTGGCGTGTGGGCTTGGAGAAGCCTTGTGGTGGACCGTCCGTACGGTGCAAAGGAGATGGAGTGGCCACTCGTGAGGCGACCCGGTTCCCATCCTGCCATGCTGATGTCGGGTCGGGTCTAGTCCTCCATGTGGGTCATGGGTCCCTGCGGCTATTGGGCCCATGTAGCTGGTTTGCTTATTGGGCCCAGAACAGTAGCCCCCTAGCGTGTCCAGTAGTGGTAGGTGCTGGGCTAAGCTTGTAGTTGCTTAATGCTTACCGGTCGGTTGTCGGGTCGCGACCCTTGAGCGTGTGTCTCTGCTGTCAGGGGGAATAACCTTTTGGCTTTCCTGACATACCTGTGGGGGCTTTTATACCCTTTGGTAGTTGTGACTCTTGGCGTCCCAGTGGTTGTGACGTTTCGTATTCCGAACGTTGCGACTCTTCGTATGCTGATCGTTGTGACCTTTCATATTCGCGCCGTTTCTTCTTAACTCTACCACTTTACCGTTATTGGGCTTCTGGGCCTCTTGGGAGTTTTCCTATAAATAGGGGGATGGTCCCCTATTGTTCGCTGTCACTTTCCACCAAGTATTTCGAGAGCTAAAGAGTTGGGATATCTTTGTCTTAGAACGTGTGTGGTGTCGCTCGTCTCGGATCACGATTTCTTGCAAGGTACGGTCCTTTCTCTCCTGTTTCCTTTGTTTTGGGTAAGGGGAGATGAGTAGTGACGAGTCTCTGATGGTCCTGCCTGGGATACCGGATGGGTGGCCGAGCGGGACCTCGGCAACTAATGTCTCCAATCGGGCCGGGGAGCTTTATGGGCAAAGCGACCGGGGTGGCTTGTCGGACTTCGATTCCGATCTTAGCTGGTCGGAACTGAGTACCTCGGGTAGCCAATCTGACTCAGGGAGTTGCTATACGGTCTCTGCAGGTGACCTGATGGCAGGTGAACAGGCGGAGCAACCGCTGGTGCCAGCATGGGCAGACAGATACTCCTGGGTGGCACCCGAGGTTTTAGGGACGGCTAGCATATACCGGTCGGATGCTCCCGTCCCGGTCCAGGAGAGGCTTGTAAATATGGAGTTTTGTATGCCGGAGCATGCTGAGGATTACGATGCTGTCCTTCCGCCCAACGGGGCTAGAGTCTGTGAGCTGTCCGAGACCAACAACCAATTTATGTACTCTTATGGTTACTACCATTCTAAGTTGAAGTTGCAAATCCCCTTGACCGATTTCCAAGAGGGAGTTTTGACGTACTTGCACACTGCTCCCTCTCAACTCCACCCGAACGCATGGGCCTTCATCATATGCTTTGAGCTTATCTTGAAGGAGTTTGGATTGGAGCCGACTGTCCATCTATTCTTCCACTACTTCCAAGTCTTACGCAAATATGCTAGGGGAAACACGGGTGAGACCTTGAAGACGTGGGTGAGTCTCCGGGGTCATGATGGCCGGAAGCTAATCACCTTTTTTGCTGAGTCTGCGAAGAGAGGGAAGATTTCATTCAAGCAAGAGTTCTTTCGGATACAGCCGCGCGGAAGGCCGGGTTCCGTTCTGGAGGAACCGGCATGATCCTAATGAGGTGAATCCCAGGATCCCCATATACTGGAGTTCAACACATTATGATTTTGAGCCGAGTTCGTATGAAGTTTCTGAGGAGAGGTTGACTCGAGCCGAGAAGCGAGCTAAAAAGTTGCTGGATGAAAGTGTCGCCGAGATGGGGCCTTTCAAAAGCAAGACGATTATTGAGGGGCCTGAGACGGAATGTCGGATCCCGTATAGGTATCTTGAGGGACGGGGTTTATGTTGTACTTGGCTTTTGATTTTATTATCTCTTGGACTTAATCCATTTTTCCTTTTTGCAGCGACGATGGCTAGTGCCGCTATGAGGGCGTTGCGTGCGGCTCAGGTGCAGGGAGGTGGTGCCAACCGGGAGCCTGAGGTGGACATGAATCTGTCGGATGAAGATCCGGCACCGAATGACGAGGGCCGGGTGCCCACGCCTCGGGATGACGGTCAGGGGGAGGAAGAAGAGGAGCCGGACGTTGAACTGGTTCGTCGCTCGAAACCAAAGCGTAGGCATAAACACAAGAGCAAGTCTCCCAAGAAGAAGAAGAGAAGGGGTGGAAGTGCGCGGGTGGCAACTGATGAGGATGAGTCGGTCTGAGAAACAGAGGGCGAAAGAGAGGAGGAGGATGGGGAGCCGGTTCTATATGACGACGACTTCGATGTCGACCATCCTGCCTTGATGGGTCTCCTCGCTAATGAGGAGGTGGCTAAGGTTCACAATAGCGTGAGCTTTACTCGTCACTTGCAGATTGTTGAGCAGCAGTCACTTCAGCATGCCGCCTTTTTGAAGTACATCCGGGGGACCGTGGTTCCTCATTTCCAGGATGTACGAAGTAACAATGAGGCCCTCGAGGGGGAGGTGAGCGGCCTGAAAGCCTCGGTCGAACTTGTGGAGAAAGAGCTGAAGTCCTACAAGACCTCCAATGAGCAGCTTAAGACGGCAAAGGAGAGTGCCGAGAAGAGTTTGACTACGGCGAGGAATGAATTGAAGAAAGCCCGGGAAGATTTGGCCCTGAGGACGGCTGAGGTGGAGGCGGCCAAGAAGGAGGTCCTCGACCTTCGGGCCGAGAAGGAATCGTTGGAGAAGGCGGGCGCCTCGGGGTCCGGGATGAGCAAACAGGCCGTTGCTGCTTTGGTCAAGAAGAATCTTGTCCGACATCAGGCCAAGTGGGATGAGGAGAAAGCGAAGCTCGTTGCGATCGGCAATAGTTTGGTCAAAGATTCGTTCGAGAACGCCATGGCTCAACTTTCTATCCGGAATCCCGGCTTAGTACGGGACGGGGTGTCCCATGAATTTGAGGTCTTCAGAGGACAAGTTTGCCAGGTAGACACCTCGGCCCGTAAACTGGTGGATGTGGACTCCGGGGTGGAACTGGCGGACTGGGATGAGGAGGGGAAGTACCGGGATGGGGAGGAATGATTTATTGCTTTTCTTTCCTTTTCCTTTTGTTGATAAGTTTTTTTATTTTCTTCTGTAAGTTGGCTTGGTAGTCCAAGGCCTCGTTTTGTAATTCGACTCTTTGTTATAAACATGTTTGAATTGAATCTTCTCTTGAAATCTTCTCTTTCTTTGTCATTTATCATTGTGCCCTGTGTAAAGTGTTTTTCACTTCCCGGATCATGGTTCGACTTGATTCATTCGTCCGAGTTAACAAGGGGTCGTCCCTTTATTAAAACGGCCTCGAGAATGATTTAAGTGTCAAGGGGTCTCCCCCCATTGACTTGGCATCGTCACGGCTGAGTGTTCGACTGGGACGCTCTTTGCGTCACATTGAAACGGATTGGGATAATTGCAAGTGTCAAGGGATTTTCCCCCGTTGACTTGGCATCGAACCGGCTGCGGGTTCGACTGGGACGCTCTTCGCGTCGCATCGAAACGAATTGAGATAATTGCAAGTGTCAAGGGGTTTTCCCCCGTTGACTTGGCATCGAACTGTCTGCGGGTTCGACTGGGACGCTCTTCGCGTCGCATCGAAACAAATTGAGATAATTGCAAGTGTCAAGGGGTTTTCCCCGTTGACTTGGCATCGAACCGGCTGCGGGTTCGACTGGGACGCTCTTCGCGTCGCATCGAAACGAATTGAGATAATTGCAAGTGTCAAGGGGTTTTCCCCCGTTGACTTGGCATCGAACCGGCTGCGGGTTCGACTGGGACGCTCTTCGCGTCGCATCGAAACGAATTGAGATAATTGCAAGTGTCAAGGGGTCTTCCCTCATTGACTTGTCGTCGTCCCGGTTGCGGATTCGACTGGGACGCTGTTCGATGTGGTGGAAATGGTTATTGTATATCTTGATTGAAAAAGGTTATATATTTGTCAAACATATTGTGGCATATCATATTTCAGCTGTAATACATTCTTAAGTTGGCCGCGTTCCAATATCTTGGAATGGGTTCCCCTTTTAAAGTTTCTAATTTGTAAGCACCGGTTCCTGTGGCTTCCACGACGCGGTACGGTCCCTCCCAGTTTTCTGCCAGTTTTCCCTGGGACGAGTTCCTGTTCCCGATATCGGCTCGCCTGAGGACGAGGTCCGAGGCTTGGAATCTCTTAACCAATGCCCTTGTGGCGTGACGGAGAGCGACACGTTCTTTCAAGACGGAGTCTCGTACGTGGGTGATCTTTCTTGTCTCGTCCAGAAGGTCGAGTTCTTCTCTGATAGCTTTGACACTCTCTTCTGGTTGGAAGTTTGAATATCTCCAAGAGGGCTCCCCTACCTCGACTGATATCATTGCTTCAGTGCCGTACGTCAGACGGAAGGGTGTTTCACCGATCGAGGAGTGTGGGGTGGTCCGGTATGCCCACAGTACATGGTCTAGCTGCTCGGCCCACTTCCCTTTGGCGTCTTCTAGCCGTCTTTTCAGTGCTCGGAGGATGACCCGGTTTGCAGCTTCGGCTTGACCATTTGTTTGCGGGTGTTCGACTGAAGAGAAATGTTGTTTTATTTTCAAACCGCTCAATAGTTCTCTGAAGCCCCGGTTGGTGAACTGAGTACCGTTATCGGTGATGACTGAGTTTGGTATCCCGAACCGGCTGACGATGTTCTTGAAGAAGAACCTTTGTATCCGGGCCGAGGTGATTGAAGCCAGAGGTTCGGCTTCTATCCACTTGGTGAAGTAGTCAACTGCTACAACTAGAAACTTGAGCTGCCCTGGGGCCATGGGGAATGGGTCGAGAAGGTCGATGCCCCATTGGAAGAAAGGCCAAGGTGAGGTTATGGTTGTCAGGGTCTCGGCTGGTAGCTTCTGCATGTCGGAGTGACGCTGGCAAGAATCGCATCTCTTCACGTGGTTTTCGCATTACCATCCCATGGAAGGCCAGAAGAAGCCGGCTCTGAGGGCTTTACGAGCCAGGGACCGTCCTCCCACGTGGCTACCGCAGCTTCCCTCGTGTAACTCGTCCATGACATACCCCGTTTGTGGTGGGGTGATGCACTTCAGCAGGGGGGAGGAGCAGCCTTTTTTGTACAGTTCTCCATTAATAATGGTGAACTTGGGTGCTAAGCATTTGATTCTTTTGGCTTCCGTATTGTCGCCCGGTAACTCTCCTTTTTCTATGTACAGCTTGAATGGGGTCCTCCAGTCGTTCGTTATTGTGATCTCGAGGACTGGGGTAACCGGGTCCAAGGATACGCTAGGTGATGAAAGAGTTTCCTGAAGGAGTGTTTTGTTGCTCCCGGATTTCTTAGTGCTGGCGAGCCGCGATAAGATGTCGGCTCTGGCATTGTTCTCTCTGGGGACATGCTGGAAAGTGACTTTCTGGAAATCTTGCAACAGGTCCTGTACCTTGTCCAAGTATTTCTGCAGGAGTGGTTCTCGGGCTTGGTACTCACCATTTACCTGGGACACTACTAGCTGGGAGTCGCTGCAAAGGGTGACGTTTTGTGCCCCTAGCTCTCGGGCAAGGGCCAGGCCGGCAAGGCACGCTTCATACTCGGCTTGATTATTAGAGGTTTTGAAGTCAAAGCAGAGGGATTGTTCCAGGCATACGTCGTCCCTGTCTTCGAGTACGATCCCGGCGCCTCCACCCTTTTTGTTCGAGGATCTGTTGACGTAAATGGTCGAGGCTGAGGGGTTGGTTGCTGAGGATACAGGGGCTGAGCTCTGCAATGAAGTCGGCCAGAACCTGCGCCTTGAGGGCGGTTCGGGGTTCGAATGAGATGTCAAACTCCGAAAGTTCGATGGCCCATCCGGTTAGGCGGCCAGAGAGGTCCGGCTTGTGCAGTATTGTTCGAATAGGTAAATCGGTCCGGACAGTGATGCGGTGGGATTGGAAGTAATGACGCAGTCGACGGGCCGATATGACAATTGATAAGGCCGTCTTCTCTATCTTCTGGTAGCGTAACTCGGGACCTTGTAGTGCTTTACTGAGGAAATATACCGGGAGCTGGTCCTTCCCTTCCTCCCGAATCAGGACGGAGCTTACCGCATGGTCATTGACGCAAATGTACAGTATGAGGGGTTCGCCCTGGGTCGGCTTTGCCAGGATCGGGGGGGAAGTCAGGGCCGACTTCAGGTCTTGGAACGCTTGTTCGCACTCTGGTGTCCACTGGAAATCGGAACCTTTTCTAAGAGCTTTGAAAAGGGGGAGGGATCGAGCCGCCGACCGGGGAATGAAACGATTCAAGGCGGTGATCCGTCCGTTCAACTTCTGCACTTCTTTCAGGGAGCTTGTACTTTTCATGTCGATGACGGCTGAGCATTTTGCGGGGTTTGCCTCGATTCCCCTGCTAGTCAGCATGAAGCCTAAGAACTGCCCGGAGGGGACTCCGAAGGTGCACTTGTTGGGGTTGAGGCGCATCTGGTGCTTTCTCAGTCGGTCGAACACAAGGGCGAGATCGTCGACATGATCCCGACCGGTCGTGGTCTTGGCGATGATGTCGTCTATGTATACCTCTACCTTTTCCCCGATGATGTCACTGAACACCTTCGTCATCATTCGCTGGTATGTCGCCCCTGCGTTCTTCAGGCCGAAAGGCATCATTTTGTAACAAAAGATACCTCGGTCGGTTATAAAGGCGGTTTTTTCCTCGTCCTCGGCTGCCATAGGGATTTGGTTGTATCCCGAATAGGCGTCCATGAACGACAAGCACTGGAAGCCGGCTGCATTATCGACCAGTCTGTCAATGTTGGGCAAAGGGAAAGGGTCTTTAGGGCAAGCCCTATTAAGATCAGTGTAATCAACACACATCCTCCATTTTCCATTAGATTTTTTGACAAGTACAACATTGGAAAGCCAAGTTACATAATCACATTCCTTAATGAAACCGGCCTTCAACAGCTCTTTTACTTGTTCGTCGGCAGCCTTTTGTCTCTCTGGACCGATCTTCCTTTTCTTCTGGGCAACTGGTTTCGCTTTGGGATCAACTGACAAGCGGTGGCTGCAGAATTGCGGGTCGATCCCCGGCATATCCGCCGCGGTCCAGGCGAATAAATCTTTGTTATCTTTTAACAATTTTATGAGCCTGGATTCGGTCGGTTCGCCGAGGTCGGCTCCGATCTTGATGAGATGAGTTGGATCGGAATCGCTTACGGGGATCGACTTGCACTTCCCGGCCGGTTCGACATGCAAGGGTGCGGTGTTGCTGGAAGGCGTTTCGGCTCGGGGATCGAGATCTATCATCATGACGGCTTTGCCTGTTTCTGGGGATAGGTTTTTGTTCTGGGATGGTGTTTCCTGGCTCTTCAACTGCAGAGTGAGGTTGTAGCATTTGCGAGTTTCTTCTTGGTCCCCATGGACCGTGATGACCTGTCCTGTTGGTGAGCAGAACTTCAGTACAAGGTGTTTAGTACAGATAATTGCACCGAGAACGTTGAGTGACGGTCGTCCGACTATAACGTTGTAGACGCTGGGGCAGTCTACCACTATGAATTTGGCACTCACCCCTCGACTCGCGTTGTCGTCTCCCAGACGGAGATGGGTGTCCAGGTATCCTCTCGGACGGATCTTTTCCCCAGTGAAGCCGACCAGTTCCCCTTGATAGGGGGTTAGGTGGGCCTCGGTGAGTTCCATTTTCTTTAAAGTGCTGAGGAACATGACATCGGCTGAACTTCCCTGGTCAATGAAGACCCGTCCGACGTCTGCATGGCCTATGATCACTCGGATCACCATTGGATCGTCATGATCTCGCTTCTTATTGCCGAAGTCGGCCTCTGAGAAGGAGATGATCACGTCCTTGGTTTGGTGCTCACGGCCTTGTTGCGGGACCTCGGATGCTATGGAGTATATGTCCCTCAGGCGGCGTTTTCGGGAATTATACGAAAGTCCACCACCTGCAAAACCACCTGAAATCATGTTAATTTTCAACCGGGGGGCAAAGGTCCCTGGGGTACTTTCCTGGTTAGTGGTTTTTGGGCAGTGATCTTGTTTGGCGTCCTGTCGGCTGTGGTATGACTACTGTCGTTTCTTGTTGCCGTCTTCATCCCTTCCCGGACTCGGGGAGCGTTTTCTATTCTCGTTTTTCCTGTATCCCCCTGGGTTTCTTCCCCGTTTGATGAACTTTACAAGCCGCCCATCTTGGATGAGCTGTTCAATGGCGTCCCTCAGTTGGATGCATTCATTGGTTGTGTGTCCGTAGCTTTCATGGTACGTGCAGTACTTTGTTTTGTCCCTCTGAGCCTTGTCTGACAAGGGTGGCGACTTGGAAGCCTTCCCGATGTCTGTGCTCATTACCTCTTTTAGGAGGTGTGCCGGGTCAGAGTTCAGGGGGGTGTATTTGTTGTACCTTCCTTTCTTCTTTGGCTGGTCGCGGTAGAGTGATGGACGGTCGGACTTATAGCCACTACTAAAATCTTACCATTTAGTGACCGATTTAGTGACCAGAATCTTTCAGTCACTAATAGAGACCGAATTAGTGACCAAATACACAAATAGATGAAATAATAGTGACCAAAAATTTTTCGGTCACTAAATCGGTCACTAATTTTTAGTGACCGATTTTTTGGTCACTAAACGTGATTTTGTGACTCAATTAGAGACCGAATTGGTGAAAACATTGTGACCGAAAAATCGGTCCCTAATAAATAAAATTGTTCCTTTTTTAATTTTTAAGAAGAAGTTAGCGACTGATAATTCGGTCACTAATAGTTCAGAAAATTAGTGACCGAAAAATCGGCCACTAAGTTATTAAATGTTTAATTTTTTGAAATATTAGTGACCGAATAAATCAGTAACTAAATTTACATTTTCTTATTGTTTTAAAAAGGGCTTAGTGACCGAACAATCAGTCACTAATGGGTAAAAAGTTTAGTGACCGAAAACTCGGTCACTAACTTGTGAAAAAGTATTTTTAATGTATTTTAGTAGGAGATTAGTGACCGAAAAATCGGTCACTAACTGGTAAGAAGCTTTTGGAGTTTAGTGACAAGAAAATCAGTTCCTACATATGTTGTGTTTATTTTTTTAGGTGTTAGCGACCGAAAAATCGGTCACTAAATATGTGGTTTTTATTTTTTTAAACGATATACTCCGTATAAGCAAATAATTAAGTTTTTATTGAAAAATTATATTTAAATTAGGCAAAAATATATTTTAGAATAAAATGTTATTTTCATAATCAATTTTATTTATTTTCATAATTTATTCCTCCTATATCATGGGAAATATATTAATTATATAAACTAATATCAATTTTATTATATTCTTACAAAGATCTGAATTAATATCAATATAAAAATATTTTATTTGAATTTTTCTATGATAACCAATTAATAATAATAGTAGTAATCATAATTTAAAAATTTTAAATCTTAAAAACTAATCACAATTAAATAATAATAATACTGATCATATCAATTTAAAAATATCTATTTTTATACTTATTTGAATTTAACTTATAATAGTGATACTAAAACAAATATTTAATTAAATATATTAAAATAATTTTTTATGAGCCTCCGAAATTTACAATCTCCATTATTATATTGTGAATCCTTAGTGTAAATAATTTTAATTATATTATTAAAAAATCATTCATAAGGGGGATTTGGTTATTATTTTTAAACATCATATTGCATGCCCAAAAATAACTTGTAAAATTTAAAAATTTTAAGCTGTAATTTTTATTTAAAATTTCTTGTAAAATTCACATGATAATGATTCTAATATAAAATCTTGAGAATCACACCCTTATTATTTGTTTTTATTTTCCCCCCTTTTTTATGTTGTGAATCATTAATATTGTAAAGTTTTTTTATCATATTTTTAAAAATCTATTTAATTAGAGGAATCTGGTTAATATGTTCAAATTATTTAATTAGTAATATATATTTTCTAATTATATTTCTAATTAAATATAAATAGAAATATATATTGTTACTATAGACAAATTCAAATGAAATATTTTTATATTTATATAAAAATAATATTGTATAAAATTTTTCACAATATTATCTTTTTAAGAGATTGAAGGATATATGAGGGAATTTAAAATCCTTACCACCGAGCATGTGGATTAACTCGTCCTACCCGACTCGAAATAAAAATTTGAATATGATAAATTAAATTTATAATAAAATAAAAAATTTTAAATTAAAAAATAATAAGAATGAGCTTAAATATCTCTCAATCACTTAAAAAGATAATATTTTGAAATATAAATATTTATAATTGTAATAAATAACGTATTTTTCAAGTTGTCCAATTTAAAAATTCAAATAATATTATTATTGATTAATATTTTTAAATAACACCGGTTGAATAGTATGGTTTGAATAACTAGTTTTTATGATTTTAAAATTTAAACAATTAGCTTAAATCTCTCTCTATATCTTTGTTAAAAAGGATTTTAAATTTCCTCATATCTCTCTCAATCTCTTAAAAAGATAATATTGTGAAATATATGTATATATATTTCAAAACATTATATCATAATATTTAGTATTTACTTATAAGTTTATATTTTTCAAATAAATTTATCATTAATTGTTTTATTAATTAAATGAATTTATTAAATTTTAATGTTCACGCCATTTTATTTTTAAATGTTATGATTAATTTATTTTAATTTAAATCAAATATTTATTTTTTTTATTTAAATTGATCAAATCTAGTAAATTAAATTTTAAAATAAAATATATGATTCACATTCAAATATAAATTTGATTTCAAATTATTTTTGTAATTTGTTAGTTTATTTATACATGATGATTGTGTGATTGTACATTGATTTTATGAATCTTATTAATATGATTCCGTAATTACTTTTAAATTTTATTTTATTTATTATTTTGTTTTTAATAATTTTTATTTATTATCTTGGATTCTTGGTCTATCTGCGTTCTGGGCCGCGCACACAGTCTGGTACAAGCCCATCACACCCTAACCCTTATTCTGTCATATATAAACAACTTTTAGAAACCCTAGTGCACAACTGATTCCTCCACAGCCGCTCCTAGTCTCACTCTCTCCTCCCATACGCTCTCCCTCCGCCCTTCTCTAGTTCTCCTTCTCCCTTACGCTCTCCCTTTCCCTCTCCCCACCTCTCTCTGAGTCTCAATCACTAGTCTTTTGATATTCTTCTTCTCTAATGTACCATTTTTTCCTCTTCCCTTATGCAATCTGTGGATCTAATTTTTGGTTTTCTTTTTAATTTTAACAACTGCAACAATGGAGACAGTGGTATGCACGGTGGCTACAAGATGCGCGGCGGCGACACCAACGGCGAGCAGCTGTGTTTGTGACCGTGTGACGTCCTTTCCTCCCTTTCTTATTTTTGTCTTGGTTTTGCCTATTTTCTTCTGATTTTTAGGTGATTCTGAGATGTAGCAAGTCACTGTTGGGATATCAGAAGCCTCTACGGTGGTCAAGTTGATGGTGTGAAGTTGACGCATTGGCTGTTATCATTGTCTATTTTTTTTAGATCTTTGGTCATTCTTTTCTTAAAATCTGATGGTTATGTATCTGGTTAATTTTAATTTATTAGTTTTGTTTTTTTTTTCATTCTGATTGTTTGTATATTACAATTTTTTTATATTCCTATGTATATATACATAAAATTGTAAATCTATTATATTCTTTTTTTAATTAATAAATATGTTATATGTGTATATGTGTAGATTATGATAAGAGCGTGAAATAAGTAAAAATAAAATCTAGAAAAAACACTATTAAAACCATTCTTAAAACTCTGGATGTGGAAAACTGAAAATGTTTGCCAGAAACGAGTAAATAGAAAAATCATCAAAAAGAGCCCAAAATATTTAGTTAGGTAAATAATATTTAATTTTTTTAATAAATTTTAATTAAATAAAGTAAAAAATAGTAACTTATCTTTTTATTACTTTTTTCAAGATCGGTCACAAAGTCGGTCGCAAAAAAAACGGTCACAAAGTCGGTCGCAGAAATTCGGTCACAAAATCGGTTGCAAAAGTCAGTCACAAAGTCGGTCACTAAGAAATCGGTCACAAAAATAGTCACTATATATTAGCGACCAAGGATTTTGCCACTGAACAACTTCGGTCACGAAATCGGTCGCTGCATAAT
The DNA here is from genome assembly GCA_026901365.1 of Sesbania bispinosa. Lineage (NCBI taxonomy): Eukaryota > Viridiplantae > Streptophyta > Magnoliopsida > Fabales > Fabaceae > Sesbania > Sesbania bispinosa. The sequence goes on from QLOH01000416.1 coordinate 630,320, forward strand.
TTAGTGACCGATTTTACCCCATTAGTGACTGAAATTTCGGTCACTAATGGGCAATTTTCTTGTAGTGAGCTGTGGTCTCTATCATTCCGGCTGGAGTGGTGATTACCGGTTGTACGGTCGAGATGTATTTCTCGGCCGATAAACTTCGCGGAGCGGGTCCTGAACTCCTCAATCGCTAACGCCGGTTCCTCGGAGAGAGAAACCGCGAATGGTGAGCCGGGAAGAAGGGCGGTTACAGCGCATACGAGCTGCACGTTCTCCGCTAGATCCGGGATTCTAGCGCACTCCTTGTACAAACGGGACAGGAAGTTTCGGAGGGACTCCTCCTTTCCCTGCCTCAGGGTTGCCAGTGTGAACTGGTTGTGGGGTACCTCTGATACGACCGTGAACCTCTTGATGAATGCTGAGTGTAGCTCGTCCCATCGGTCTATGGACCGAGGGGGAAGAGTCTTGAACCAGGCCAGAGCTTCTCCCTTTAGTGTCCGGGGGAAAGTTCGGCATATGACGGCCTCGGGTGCTCCGATAAACAACATCTCGTTGCAAAACGCGTCGAGGTGTTTCCCGGGGTCTGTGGTCCCGGCGAAAGATTCGATGGGGAGGGCACCGCGAAAAGCTTTGGGGATCTCGGCAGACGCTAAGCGATCTGTGAAAGGATGTCTGAAAGGCGTGTGTGCCTGTGGGAAGAGGGGTTTGGCTTCTTGCCCCCCAAGGTGTGACTGGTTGACTTCGAAATTTGTGTAGTGTGATTGTTGGTGGTGGGGTGGAACGAAAGACCGCTCGAGGTTCCTGATCCGGTCCTCCAACTGCCTGACGACCGGATTTTGGCCCGGGGCTCCCGACGGTTGGGGGTTCGACTTGGGCTGCGAGGTCGTGTTCCGCTCTTCGAGCTCCTGTAGCCGCCGTTGCAACTGCTCGATTATGGCATCCTTGGGGCCGGGGTAGCCGATGTGGTGGGATGCTGTTACTTTGGGGGGTTCCCTTGATGCGTCGTGCTCGCTGTCACCCACGCCCTCCTGCTGGGAGGTGTCCTTGACCCATCCATCAGGAGTCGGTTGGGGTCGCGGGCCGCGGTTCATTTGTCGGGTGGTGACTGTCATGAGGGGAGGCCCTCCTTCTAGCGCCAAATGTTCGAGGGGTGGACCGAATTGGGTGTCGTCCCGGTTGCTGGTTGAGCTGGCTCCCGGATCCTACTGCAGGGACGGGACGAGAGGTGGTGCACCTGCAGAAGACACTCCGACGCTCAAGTCAGTTTTAGGTCTTGACAGGTGGGGAGTAATTACGGGAGTTAATGATCTTACCTGTGTCGTAACTTACTGTAACTTTTATAGGAAGGAGGTGGCGTGTGGGCTTGGAGAAGCCTTGTGGTGGACCGTCCGTACGGTGCAAAGGAGATGGAGTGGCCACCCGTGGGGCGACCCGGTTCCCATCCTGCCATGCTGATGTCGGGTCGGGTCTAGTCCTCCATGTGGGTCATGGGTCCTTGCGGCTATTGGGCCCATGTTGCTAGTTTGCTTATTGGGCCAGAACAAGTAGTTTGGACCTCAATTCGTTGTTAAACAAGCTATTGGAACATGTAATCCTTAATTACAGGATTGAAAGGTAATAGAACCACAAAAAAATAAATAATAAAATAAGGGGTTAAATATGTTTTAGTCACTGAATTCTGATTGAATTTTAGTTTAATCCCTAAATTTTAAAAATGTTGGTTTGGGTTTGAAATCACGTAACTTTAGTCCCTCCCTTAACACTTTTAACTTTGGCGCTAATGTGACAAATAAATTTCCGTGTCAATTTGTCCGGTCATTAACCATGACGTGACAATTGAATTACAACTCAGTTCATGCATCAGTTTTGTGATTTTCTCTCTGTTCATGAAAAAATGTTAAATAAAATCTGATTAGACGAGCTGATATGTAATTCAATTGCCACAACATGGTCATTGTAATCGACTGAACAAATTGACACATAAATTTATTTATCACGTTAACATCAAAGTTAACGATATTAAAAGAAATAACTTAAGTTATGTGATTCAGAATATAAGGAACTAAAATTAGGTGATTTTATGAGTAATCCAAAGCAATAGTTTCAAAAATTAGGGAATAAAACCAAATTCCAATCAAATTTAAAAAGTAAAAATTGTAAAACATATTTAACCCTCATGTAAATATCATCGTAATTAGTTCAATTAAAGATCATAGTCCCTGGCTGCATTACTATAACGGCTTCTTCTGATATTTTGTTGGCGTTTCCAGCAAACCATTGCAGTCAACACTATCAAAACTGCACCCACTAGCGATCCTATTACAATTCCTGCCTTTTGACCACCACCGAGACCAGATGATCTTCCATCAGCCGCTGGAGGTGAATTAGGTGTTGGAGCAGTTGGAGGTGGTGGTGGTGGTGGTGGAGGAGTTGTAGATGCAGGTGGAGGTGGAGGTGAGGGAACTGGCGTAGGTGAAGGTGAAGGTGAAGGTGAAGGTGGAGGTGAAGGAACTGGTGCAGGTGAAGGTGCAGGTGGAGGTGAAGGAACTGGTGCAGGTGATGATGGAGGAGTTGCAGGAGAAGGAGAAGGAGAAGGTGGAGTTGAAGGTGAAGGTGAAGGTGAAGGTGGCGGATTAGGAGGCTGAGACTGGGCATCCAAAGAGTTCAATAAATTTGCAGACACTACAAATAGTACTATCCAGAGATTTAAGCAGCCACTTGTCATTATTCTTCCCATTATTATGTATTATGTTATTAGCTAGAACAAATGCTAAATGTATGAAAGTTTAAGAGGGTTCTTAAATATGCTGAATTAGCAAGAGAGAAGACCAATATTTAAAAGCTGCAGAGATTAATTCAAGATATAGAAATAAAAAATGTCTAGACTTATATACCGGCCAGGCGGCCACTTCCCTTTGGAATGATGTGAGCATGGTTTTTGACGACTCTCGTCAATTACGATATCAAACGGCACAGCACTTCCAATGTTTTTGACACCACTTGTATAGGTGTCCAAAGCTTCTCTCTGTTGAGGCTGGATTAATATTTGAAGGTTGAAACTTGAAAGGGATAGATAGAAGCATGTTATGTGTCATTAGAAATAATTTTGAATGAATATTTGTAACAAGGTACTCTAAATGTAAAATGTATGCATTACAATGACTAAATATATTAAATTAAATTTGTGAATGAACTGCCCACACATATATAAAATTAAAAGGTATGGATTAATTATTATTAATTATAGCTTGATATAGTTTGAATAATTATTAGAAAAAGCGAATTATTTAGCTACCCTAATCCGCTTAAATATGTTTTTATCTCCATATTATGCCAAAAAAAGACATATACAGGTGCTTCCGTGTTAGTTTTGAGGGCGCTAGTCAACGCCCTTATATCGTGTGCCCTTGTAGGTACAAAAAACAAGAGCGTTTACAAAATACCCTAAACATGATTCAATGAGGATGAACGTACAGTTTCTGTGACCAAAACAGTCTTTTTTTTTAATATGCTCCCATTGAGGACGCTTAGAAGGAAGAAAACGCCCTTACATGGAAATGAGTATTTAATTTTAAGAAATATGTTTCCATTGCGGGCTGTTAACAAAAATGAAGCGCCCTTACTGGGTTATTTTTTTATGCATAGTTGTATTTATTTTGTTGTATTGCTGAATTCTTTAATTTTTATAGATAATACATTATGTTTAATTTTCTAATCACCTACAAAATACTATTTTGCAATCTTTAATATTCCATAAACCAACAATCCAAATTCAAGAATCTAACATTGTAACCAATTGATATCACTAAGTTACATAACATATGATAAAATAATCTAATTTTCAACTTTCCCTAAAATTTCGAAGACCTGTAATACTCCATTACCAACAGCAAGAATTCAGAAATCAAACATTGAAACAAATTGATATCTTTTTGTTACACAACACATGATAAAATAATCTAATAAGTAATTTATAGAGCCTATAAAATTTTTGATAGAGTTTCCCTTATTTTTCCAACTTTCCCAAAAATTTCAGACTTATAATACTCCATTACCAACAACCATAATTCATAAATCACACATTGAAACAAATTGATTTCATAAAGTTTCACAACACATGATAAAATAATATAATGAAAATTTTATATAGCTTATAAAAATTTCGGCAGAGTTTTCCCTATTTTTCAAACTTTCCCCAAAATACCTGTAACACTCCATTACCAACAGCCAAAACATTAACACCTAGCGCTCAATTTGTTTTTTAAAAAAAAAAGAAAAAAAAAATGGGATGTAGTGAAGTGCCCATAAAACTAATGTGAGAGCGCCCTAATTGCACCTTTCCCCATTAAGGAGACTCAAAGGAAGGGCTCACCAAAGATCAAACAACAACAACTTTAGGCTCATGATCAAACTCTTGAAGTCAACAAAGGTAATCATCCAACGGGACAGACAACTTCATCGATGTGAAGGCCATGTGGCACTTCAACAACAGTTTTTTATTCAAGTGATAAATACCCAAGTTGTAAAGTTTATAAAATTGTAAATACAACTGAAAGACAATACTGTTGAGTCTCTTAATCCACTCAAGACTCACACATCCTAAGTTTTAACTGACAATAAATTTGTTTAAACAAGGGATTGGCTACAAGAACATTATCACTGGAAGGTATCTTAACGTTATTGTTTCAGTATAGTGCTATAGAGAAGAAGCCTTAAAAGAAACCTACTGTTATGAGGAAACCTTCCGAAAAGCCAAGAGTTAAATCTCAACCCTTCGAAGTATTGCGGATCTCCAAAAGAACTGCTGAAGACCTTGCTTTGATATATTGACTAAAGCTTGGAAAGTTGCCTGCTAAGGTCACAATATTGTCTGTACGTATGAAGCAAGCTTGATCCGTTTAAGGAATGAATTCAGTGTTCAACTGTGTTGTCAAAATCAATTTACCTTAAATGGAATATGCCACTTAAACCAGTGCAGCGCTGCAGTCTGCAATTTCAACTCATCTAAAAAAAGCCTAATACTATCTGAAGAGCTATTTCACAACGACTCTAAATGCATTCAATGCTATCTCTCAACGGATTTATTTCAAGACTCTATAAATAGTCTTACAAAAGACTTTGAAGAATTGGCGAGCCCTTTGGTGAACCCCTGGTGAAATCACAACAAAACTCTATTCAAAACCAGAACAAGAACAGAGTCATCACAATAGAGGAACATGCCAAGATTCATCATATACTTTTTAAGCCAAAACTCCTCATTGTATCTCTATCTATCATTGTACTGATAATTCATTTCATGTATCCTGAGTAGTACTCAGTAATCTCTTTGTACAAGAAGAATCTAAGCTTAAGTTTCTCGGAAACTTAACCTGAACATAATGTTGTAAACACTTTATGTGTCTGAGAGCCTAGAGAGGCTTGGTGGAATAAAGAATACTCGTTTGAGCTTGGAGAGGCTTGACTGTAAAAGAATACTCGTTGAGCCTGGAGAGGCTTGTCTGTAAAAGAATACTGCATGTGTTGCCTGGAGAGGCAGTTGAAAACAAAGAATACTCGTTGGGCCTGGAGAGGCCAGGTGTGCAAAGAATACTCATTGAGTTGCCTGGAGAGGCAGTTGAAAACAAAGAATACTCGGTTGTAATCTTGCGGGATTATTGGAAAATCCAGTGGTGGTTTACCCTGGGACTGGATGTAGCTCACTAGGTTAGTGGGTGAACGAGTATAAATCTTTGTGTTAAGTTCTCTCTTCTCTTATCTCTTTACTTTCCGCTGATATTTGTTCTAATCTAACCAAGGAGGGTTAAAGAAAAGAGTTTTATTAATCTGAACAGAAAAAAATCTTTTCTTAAGAAAGAAAAACATTTTAAAATTGTTGTTACCCATCCTTTCGAATGCATCAGCAGGTTGCTGAACGTTCCAATTTTGGAAGGTTGATAAAATATTTTTCAAATCTGTTTTGCTTGTTTCGAAAGGTTTTCAAAAATCTATAAAGATTATTAAAATACTATTCAACCCCCATTTTATAGTGTTTCCTGTGGCCCTAACAGTTGGTATCAGAGCTCACCTTCGGGTTGAGCATCTAACAGTGCTGAAGGAGTAGATCCAGATGGAAACCTAAAAAGGCTTTGGAAGAGAACTTATGGATGATGATCAACAGAAGCAATAAAGATGTTGATGGGTTTCTGGCAAGCGAACCACAAATCCAGCAGTATAATAGTAAGTAAGATATCGTCTCCACAGGGAATGGCAATTTATGTAAACTGAAATTGTATTTATCAAGGGAAGTAACAGTTTAGAGTAATTATGGTGCGAAAATAGAAAATAGAAGGTATGATCAATGGAAATTAGAAAGGTAGAGTTAGAGATACTTTACTTGGATTAGGATTGAACTTCATCTCATCACACCCTTCATGTATGTAAAGACTACCTATTATTTTAGGTTTACTCTATAGTACTGTAGACAAACGCTATTGCTAAGACCCCGAGTTACCAGTGGCCTCACACACTCAAAAGTAAACTATGCGGGTTCTCCCAGGCGATAGACTTACCCTCAGCTTATCTTGCTCTATTTGTTTAGTTTGTTAAGGATTAATTGAAATACGTGGCCTACCAAATGAATGTATACCTTCGCTAGAATACTGTCACTACCCATCGCTCATTAGATATACCCATCTCTCGCTTCCAGGATTGACAATCAACTAATCCTTTGCTATCGGATTACCAAGCCTATTGGTCGGATGCCCCTTCAATTAGAATACTCACACTACCCCTCAATCATTAGCAAAACACCCCTTTTCGGTACAAGTGATAACCGAGTCCTCTTATTCAATCAGAGAATGAGTTTCTTCAAAATCCGCTCCCCCACTCTCGCTCCTAGCCAGAACTGACCCAGTTAAAACTAGCCTATAACTCCAGGCGTAAACCGCGGGAATTAGGAATAAACACAGAATAAGATTACCAATACTATAGACAGAGAGCTCATAAATAATAAAATAGAATTTACATACACTTGGGGATAGAATCGATTACATTCAATCCTACTGGAGAGTCTAACTACTTGGAGTAGCCATACAAACCACCGAAGATGCTGACCCCATCTCCAATCCTCGTGAAGCACTCCCCCTCTCCTACTCTAAACTTAGTTACGGTACATTATCTCTGTACTATAGACTAAATTACAATCGATCATCCCCTGGGACTGATGCAAGAGGTTCCTATTTATAGATTAGGAAAGACAAAGCAAATTTGGGAAGAGATCTGACTAAATACGACAACAGGGACGTAATCTGCGTGTTCTGCGCTTCATGTTGCGCTACAACGCAGGCTGTAGCGCAGGATCCAGAGAGTTGCGCTTCACCCTGCGCTATAGCGCAGGTGAAGCGCAGCTAGCGTCCTGCAGCTTCAGCTTTCCTCTTTTATTTGATCTCTCCCCGAGACTGGTTTTCTCGCGTTTGTCCTTCCTTGTTTCCCTTTATTCTCAGATATCTTTGTATTTATTTGTGCAATCCTTGTTTATTTGGGAAGCTTGTCTGCAATATCTTTGATTGATTGGCTCTAATCTCCTCATTAATGATTCAAATCTGCTTCAAATCTTTAATTAATGGTCTTCAATCAATCTTCAATCTTGCATAAATCCTCCACATTTAATGCTATTTAATCCTTGAATTAAATCTTTGCAATATCCTGCAAAAATCAGCAATAAATCTATTAAAATAGCATCAAATTCAAAACTAGGATTAATAAATACAAATTATTAAATATTAAATAAAAAGGGATTAATTTGGGGCAAAATTACCATTTTATCCTTGATAAGTGAAATAAAATATATACTAATTTATCAACTATTTTTCACTTATCAGATGTCTTTGGAGACAATGATTGAGCCACAACAAATTTGCATCATTAACTCAGAATTTACAAGTATCGTTACTGGTAACATCATTTAAATTTATAGCACACATATATATATGTCTACTTGAATACCTGAAAATATGTAATTTTCTTTATGCATGCATAATTGATTTTGAACTTAAACCTTATGATGTGTGCATATATCTGAATCTACCAAAAACACAATCTTTCTGAAATTGGCACTTTATGACGTGGCATTCTGAGACGATTGGTTTTTCATCTACCCTCTGAATCTGCACGATTGCATGACTTCCCAAGTCTTTGCAGCCAGTCTCTATCATTATTAGTGCCACCTGAGTCTACATATATATATCCCCGTAGAAGCTAGTCTTAACTTACCTTCTCTCCGCTCTCTTGCTGAAAAATCACTCTACATTCTTGAAGCCTCAAAGAAAACCTAGTGTTTCTCAAGTTTCTCTGCAATCACAAATGACCCCCAAGAAAAATGTGCCTACTGCCTCAAAAGCCGGAGGAAAGATTGTTCCCTCCAGGTGTATTGATTTTATAGGCATTGCTAAAATAGGGCCAGACGTCGAAGATTATTTCAGAAGCGCTGGGTGGTTGCCCTTCTTCGATGTTATTAACTGTAGATGGCATAAAGCCAGTGTTTTTGAGTTCTGGAAATCTGCTGAGCAAGTTGAAAGAAACCAGAAGGTATTTTAAAGGCATCTGTGTTGGGACGAGAAATCATTGTAGATGACAAAGTTCTGGAAGAAGTCACTGGTATCAAAAGAGAAGGAGTCATCTACATGGGTAACTAGGAAGTCAATTTTGGTGGTGCTGGAAGAGTCAACGAAATGCTGTTTGGGAAGGTTGGCCCCTTAAACCCTAGGGGAGCTGGTATGAATCTTATTCCTAGATTACTTCTTGCTGTTTTGAATTATCGTATCATTCCCAAAGGAGGAGAAAAAGATCACATTTCAGATTTAGAAAGGTTCTGTGTCACAAATTTGTTGGTGAAAAATAAGATAAACCTTCCCTGGGCTATTCTTGTTGGAATGCTGAGGAGAGCTCGTGACTCCACAGAAAATCTCCCTCACAATACACTTATAATGAAGATATTGATGTACCATGGAATACAAATGGAACCTTTATTCGATCAAAAGTCCCCAACCTTTTTCAATGCTACAACTGTAAAGCAAATGCAACTTCAAAAGAATAAGGATGGTGAATCAAGTCAGAAAGCTCAAGCTGTTGTCTCTAAAGAGGAAATTCTGAAGATTTCTAAAAAAGAAACTCGAGAAGCTTTGCACAAGAAAAGGGCTATATATGCAGCAGTTTCCCCTGAGAAGAAAAAGCTGAAGATAAAAAGTCGAAGAACAGAAAAGATTCTATCACCCGTTGATCTAGAACGAGTAAGAGAAGTAGAGGCCTCATATAAAAAGGGTTCAATAACAGAGAAAACAGCTGAAGCAATCACTCAACGAGAATCAGAACGTCCTCAGAAAATTCTACATGAACCCTCTGAAATTTGGGGTCAGGGATGTAGAGAGGATGATAATGCTGCCAAGCCTATCTTTTCTAAGAAGGGACAGACTCAGATGGGAAGAGATGAGAGTGAGAATTCCTCTGAACCACTCAAAATTAAACCTCTTACTGCCTTACACCTAGATCCTGAGCTTCAGAAGATAGTAGAAACTGTTGCTGCAATAGAAAAAGAGGAAGAAAGAAAGAAAAAAGAGCAAGAAGAAAATGACCGAATCATAGCTGAAGCCATTCAGAAGGCCTTGATTGATGAAAAAATGTTTGAAAGAAGAACTGAAAAGAAAAGGAAGAGATCTTCCAAGGCTGGGAGAGCCAAGAGAATGAAATGGCTCCCAACAATCCAAGAATCTGCTCCAACTCATTCTCCAAGGATCACCAGGAGCAAAACCATTCAAAAGAATGATGAAGGGAATGTTCATGATACTCTTAAGTCAAAATCTATCCTGTACTTGAAGAGGGAGAGAACAGTGAAAAGGAAGACTTCTAACACCACCCCTTTTGTCCTACCTGACTGAACAAAGTTATATCAGAAAAAGATTAGGGAGGCTGCTCTGAGAGCCACACCTATTGTATCGTCTGCACCTGCTGAAAAGCCCTATATATAGGAAGATGAAGTAAATCTTTGATAACCTCACTAAAGAGTACATGGAAGATTCAGAGGATCCAATTGTTGTTCCCATTAGGTTGGTAGAACCTTCTGGCACTTTAAAGCAATCTGCGACTGATAACAAGGTTGAAAAGAGTACACCTTCCAGTGAACACACTAAAGAAAAGAATAAGGATGATGATACTTCATCTATTGCGCACTCTCTAAGCCCCTATTTGGTAGAGTAAAAATGGGGGAGAAGAGAAGTGAGATGGGTGGAAGTGGAAGGAAATAGACATATTTCCCTTATTTGGTGGCACAGTGGAAATGAGGAGAAATGCACTTTTTCGGTGGGTCCCACGCCTTTTGTATTTCTCTCCAAAGTTGTGGAGAAATGCAGAAAAATGAGGAGAAATGCACTTTATGGTGGGTCCCACACCAACCCCTTTCACATTTCTCTTCTATTTCTCACCCATTTCACTCACACCAAACAACCTACTTTCACATTTCTCTTCTATTTCTCTCATTTCACTCACACCAAACAACCCTTATTTCTCCTCTACCTCACCTCCATTTCTCTTCTATTCATTTCTTTTCTCTCCATTTCTCTACTCCCACAAAACAAAGCCTAAGTGAGGCTGCATATTTTGTATCTATGCAGTATGTTGCAAAGGTAGGAACCCCTGCTATCATCAACCTCAAGGAATCTGCTGAGGACTCAAATGTGGAAAAGATTGTTGAAACAATTGCCAGAAAAGAAGTTGAAGAACCAACAATTAGCATCGTGGAGGAAGATTCTGACACTGAGAGGATAAATCTTGTTTTGGCTGATCTAACAAAAACTCTTTTTGAAGAGACTGATGAAGAACCCGAAAATCCCATTGCCATGATCATTGTTGAAGGACTTATTCTCTCTGCCAACATTGACTGGAATTCTAAAGGGAGCTATGTGCCTTTATAATTGAAGGCAACTTGTCTTTGAGAGAGGAAATGTGGAAGCCAAATACGAGGGATATTTCCAGAAGACCTACCTACGACTATGCTGCTCCCATTCGGAGTGATAATGATCTGTTGAGGGCTGTTGAATTCCCTTCCCTCATAGATACTACTTTAAGGGTAAATATCAAAGTAGGAGGCTTCCCAAGTTCCCTAACCCTTATAAGGAACTCCTTGTATTAAAAAATCATCTACCTCTTAAGCCTCCTATGCAGAAAGGTCTTCACATAGATTCTCTTGAAGCTGCCAGGAAAAGAAGGATGAGCAAAAGTTCAGGGGGAGGATTTGATCAGCTTGAGAAGATCAGACAAGGTGTTCAACCTCCCAGGCATCACTGGAATAAAATTGATGTAGATTCAGTTGAAGCGGCAATTATTCCATCTGAATACTGGACTTTTATTGGGAAACTGAAAATGGAAGCAGCACTCAGTGAGAAGTATGCTGCAAGAATCAGAGGATTTAAGCCTCCCTCTTGTATCTCCTTAAAGACAACCACTAAGATCCTCTGGCAGCCAGACAGGATAGTGCCAAAGCTACCCTTTGCAGAAGGTCCTAAATATAAAGGAAAACAACCAGAATATGTCTCCTACCTGAATCATTCTGAACCCTTTACCAGAGCTGAATGGGAAAGACTCCCCAAAGTTCTTGATACTTATGAGGGTTTTGATCATACATACAGAGACAGAATCTGGGAATCGTATTGGAATGAAAGAGAGAAGGATCTTGCTCAGGCACTAGATTTGACAGTGTTGATAGTTTAATCTCAAACTCTCTCTATTCAAGAATTCAAAACTTGGTTCCCTGGAAACTTTCCCAGTGGTGATCATTTGTTAAAGGAGTATGCTGAAAAAGATTGGACCACTGTACCCTATTCAAGAACTATCTATCTCTGTTTGGTACTTAATCCTGCTGATTATGGCCTTCCTGTTGGTTTTATAGATCTCACATTTCACTGGAAACATGTCTACATCTTTTTCAAAGAAGCTGATGTCGCTGATTTGCGTGCCATTCGAGAGGAGGATGTCAGGAGACTAAGAAGAAAGATAAATAGACTAGAGGCTACAATGAGGCAATTAAATGTTGTTTCTCTCTGCACTCAGAGTATAGATCCTAAGCCAAAACTCAAGAGATCCAACAGTTTTTAATGTGTTACAGTTCAGAAAGCCTATGTGTTTATAATTTTTTTGTGGTCGTTTAATACTTTCTTGATTCCACATGCATATGTGAACTGACTACGTAAATTAATTATCATTATGTGACATTTATTTTGTGTGTGCTTCATTAATTTATCAGATGCATATTTATTACTTACTCTGTGCATGATGGTTTTCATTTATTACCTCACCCTTTTTAATTAATGACAAAAGGGGGAGTATTAAAAGATAAAAAGAAAAAGAAAGAAAAGATACAATTAAAGAAAGGAAAGATATAAATCCTTGGTTCAGGGGGAGCTGGTTTGGTTCAGGGGGAGCTGGTTAGAAAGGAAAGATATAATTCCTTGTTTCAGGGGGAGCTAGTTAATTTTTCTTTTTCAGAGACTACCTGGTTAATAATTTTTTAAACAAATTTGTTATCATTAAAACGGGGGAGAATGTTGAGTCTCTTAATCTACTCAAGACTCACACATCATAAGTTTTAACTGACAACAAATTTGTTTAAACAAGGGATTGGCTACAAGAACAATATCACTGGAAGGTATCTTAACGTTATTGTTTCAGTATAGTGTTATGGAGAATAAGCCTTAAAAGAAACCTACTGTTATGGGGAAACCTACTATTATGAGGAAACCTTCTGAAAAGCCAAGAGTTGAATATCAACCCTTCGAAGTATTGTGGATCTCCAAAAGAACTGTTGAAGACCCTGCTTTGATCTATTGACTAAAGCTTCGAAAGCTGCCTGCTAAGGTCACAATACTGTATGTACGTCTGAAGCAAGCTTGATCCGTTTAAGGAATGAATTCAGTGTTCAACTGTGTTGTCAAAATCAATTTACCTTAAATGGAATCTGCCACTTAAATCAGAGCAGCGCTGCAGTCTGCAATTTCAACTCATCTCAAAAAAGCCTAATGCTATTTGGAGAGCTATTTCACAACGACTCTAAATGCATTGAATGCTATCTCTCAATGGATTTATTTCAAGACTCTATAAATAGTCTTACAAAAAACTTTGAAGAATTGGCGAGCCCTTTGGTGAACCCCTGGTGAAATCACAACAAAACTCTATTCAAAACCAGAACAAGAACAGAGTCATCACAATAGAGGAACATGCCAAGATTCATCATATACTTTTTAAGCCAAAACTCCTCATTGTATCTCTATCTATCATTGTACTGATAATTCATTTCATGTATCCTGAGTAGTACTCAGTAATCTCTTTGTACAAGAAGAATCTAAGCTTAAGTTTCTCAGAAACTTAACCTGAACATAATGTTGTAAACACTTTATGTGTCTGAGAGCCTGGAGAGGCTTGGTGGAATAAAGAATACTCGTTTGAGCCTGGAGAGGCTTGACTGTAAAAGAATACTCATTGAGCCTGGAGAGGCTTGCCTATAAAAGAATATTGCATGTGTTTCCTGGAGAGGCGGTTGAAAACAAAGAATACTCGTTGGGCCTGGAGAGGCGAGGTGTGCAAAGAATACTCGTTGGGCCTGTAGAGGCCAGGTGTGCAAAGAATACTCATTGAGTTGCCTAGAGATGCGGTTGAGAAAAAGAATACTCGTTTGTAATCTTGCGAGATTATTGGAAAATCCAGTGGTGGTTTGCCCTAGGACTGGATGTAGCTCAATGGGTTAGTGAGTGAACCGGTATAAATCTTTGTGTTAAGTTCTCTCTTCCCTTACCTCTTTACTTTCTGCTAATATCTATTTTAATCTTACCAAGGAGGGTTAAAGAAAAGAGTTTTATTAATCTGAACAGAAAACCATCCTTTCTTAAGAAAGAAAAACATTTTAAAACTGTTGTTACCCAACCTTCCGAATGCATCAGCAGGTTGCTGAACGTTCCAGTTTCGGAAGGTTGATAAAATATTTTTCAAATCTGTTTTTCTTGTTTCGAAAGGTTTTCAAAAATTTGTAAAGATTATTAAAACACTATTCAACCTTCCCCCTTTTCTAGTGTTTCCTGTGGCCCTAACAAATACAAGCAAAATTGACATATTACAGTAGAAAAAGGATGAAGTTGGGCACTTTCTTACTTCAATTTCTTTTAACTGATGAGGATTTCTTTTTCACTATACATATTTTTCTTTTTATACCTCTTTTGACTTTTTCTTTTGACTTTTCCTCTACTTTTCTTTCTTTTTAATTTTTTTCTAATTTGTCCTTTGCCCCAACTTAGGCATTACAAAAATTTGTAAATAAGTTTATATTCTAAACAAAAAAAATTGTGATCTCCACTGAAGTTGGATCAAAATGTGTTTGTTCTTTGAGGAACAAATTAGCTAAAATCGAGCTTAGACCCAAAATTTCTAAATTGGCTTTTGGAAAATTTGTGTCTACTTCAATCAAAATTCTACCAAAAGCATAGCAATATCCTTGAAATTCACCATTCAACAAGTGGTCAAACAACATACAACGCGATTCGTTAAATTTTACGAATCAAACTTGAGTTACTAGTTGAATTTGACCATGAACATGATGAACTTCTACAAGATCCTTAGGGATTACCTAGCCTAGAATTAAGCGTTTTTTTATAATCAACACCACGCATTTCCTAAGGATTAGCTAGCGTTAAATTCAAAATTTCAATCATATTAGCAAAAAGCAAGCATAAGTTAAGTAGAACTTGAACAGAATAAGACACAAAAATGTGCATAAAAGAAGGAAAAATATGTGAAAATTTAAATGGCTAAAATTAAAGGGGATGAACTGGAATTTAGGTTGGATGGGGAAAGGAAACTAAATAACAGAAAGTAAAAAGGGATTAGCTGAAATTAAAAGGGTGGGGAAGAAAAGAATTTAAACGGTTGAATTGAAAAGGGGATGAGTAAAAATTAAAAGGATAGGGATGAACAGAAATTAAAGAGTAGAATGTAAATGGGGATGATAATTGTAAAGTGGATTGTTGAACGATCTTTGGAAAAGCCAATAGATGTTTCCACTTACCATAATCCACCACAAACAAAAACAATTATCAAGAACAAAGGAAGAACATGAAGAACATAGAATAAGCAATATGACAAACACCTAGAGGGGGTATATTGGCGCAATAATTTAACCCCCTGTACTAAACCAATTCAAACAAACAGATAGGCAAACAATTGTTGAATAGCATCAGAAGAGCACCTCGGGCTCAGAACAGTCCAACAATCCAAGAATTACACAAAAAACGAGATGGAATAGAGGAAAATAATAAGAAAAATGGTGAAAAAAATTGCAACTATACGTGCAGCCCCATTTCCACGCAAAATTGGATGCCCAAGCCTCCAAGTGACTCCAAAACAACAGAGCTCTGACGACCAATTGATAGCAGCATGAAGAACAAAAGAAGAAGAAATTCAAAATTGGAGATGGACTTAGAAGTGGTGAACGCCACAGTAGAGACAACCCCTCTAACTAATATGTTCCAGTGTTGAAACGCCATCTACTCTTGGAGCTGGATAAGTCTCTTGAATGGTTTGGAGAAGCACCACCAACCCTTCTATACTCACACAATGAGGGTGAAAACTAACAAATTTTCATATGAATTTAAATGAAGATTAGAAAGTACAAGTGTAGAGACCCACTCATTATATAGGCCAAGGGCAATCATGTGAGCAAAGGAAAATACAAGAAATGCAAATTCTATCCTAGGTGGGCGTTCAACTCTCAACCCCAATGTCTTATGCCCCTATAGGTGCCTACTTAAAATGAATACAAGGAAGGAAATAATTCTTCAAGCTATCAAACAATATACTTGAGGCCATGACTATGTGTGTAACATCCCAAAAAAAAATTAGGGCCTAGAAACTATAGTGAGAGCTTTAGGCTGTGGTTCCGACCAAGTAACAGAGAGTGGGAAGTGGTAGGAGATATTGAAGATTTGAATGGGAATTAGGTAAATAATATAAGAAGATTACAACTATTTAAGAATGCGGAAAGGATATTAGAGGAAGAAGAACTAAATTGGAAAGGTATGATAGTAGACAAGAAATTAGGGAATTGATTTATCAAGAATTAGAGTGGGGAAGGGTTTGGATGAGAAGAACTAAGTTAGAATAAGGTTTTCTTGGAGAGGAATTAGGTTTGAGGAGGATAAAAATGAATTGGAACCAAGAGGGACATAAACCGAGGTTATTGCTTAATTTTAGGAGTTAGGCCTAATGACCTTGGTGCACTAATTCGCAAATATCTAGAGCTGTGGGTGTCAAATTAAGGTGATTCCACTTTCATTAGAAAGCGTATTTTCGGGGCTTCAGTTTGATATATTATATGATAGTATTCCAAGCTCATTTGCACCTCCAAACAGCAAGTCTACGCGCTGTAGTGTGCAGAGTGCGCTGGAGCGCGCAGATACGCGCTGAAGCTCGCTGGAGCTCTCTGTTGGAGCGCGCTGGAGCGCACTAAAGCACACGCGACTTAAAACTATTAAAACGCGCAAAACTTCATTTCCCCTTCATTCTTCTTCATTTCCCTTCTTCTTCCTGTTGAGTCTCAAAAATATCATAAGTAAATTATGATGTTTCAAGACAATATAATTCCCGTTTTAATGACTAACAAATTTGGGTTAAAATAATTTATCATAGATACACATATGTTTTTAATGATTTATCTATGATTTCAGCAAGCCACCATGATCCTACAAAAAGACTTTGAAGTATTTCAACCTGTCTGAGGGATCAAGCCTTCTGAAGGTTCAACCCGTCTGAAATGTTGAAGTCGTCTGAAGTGCCCAACCCATCTGAAGTGTTGAAGCTGTCTGAAGTCTCAATAATGACGTGGCACCTTTGCTGAAGCTTTGTGAAGACGTTTTCTGAGTCTCTGCTGCACGTACCTTTTCAAGCATATTTTTGGCAAGGAACACAGAGGTCTTTCCTAGTGTTTTTGAATTTCATACACCACTGAGGAAATTCCTGCAACGCAGCCTCTGCAACAACATTTGAAGCAGCTTTTTGGCAGATGCAACCTTGTTCTGTGTCAGAAAGGTCATGACACTCAGAAGCATGTCTCACAACGGATTAAATAGCATTTAATGCTATCTCTAAACGGTGGTTTTTCAACGGACTGAAGTCTGGGTATAAATACCCCTCATGAAGACCATCACACAGTAAGAGAAGAACAAAGAGAAGGATTTTTCATATTCATAGAGAAACAAAACGCTGCTAGTTTTTACTCTGTAAAAACTCTCTGATAATATTCTTTGTACACACATTTGTATATCCTGAGCATACCTCAGTTATCTGTGTATATTGTATTTGTTTAAGCTTAAAAACTGGTTTAGTTTAAAAGCTTAAACTTATCTTTCTTTGTAAAACTGTTCTTGAGCCTGGAGAGGCTTGCTGTCTAAAGAATACTTGTTTGTAGAGCCTGGAGAGGCTTGGTAGTAAAGAATACTTGGTTGTAGAGCCTGAAGAGGCTTGACTATAAAAGAATACTTGTAATCTTTGTGAAAGATTAAGAGAAAATCCAAGTGCTAGTTGGCATTGGGACTGGACGTAGCTCACAGGGGTAGTGAGTGAACCAGGATAAATTCCTTGGCTAAGTTTTCTATCCCTTAACTCTTGTCAATTCGTTTATACTAATCTAAGGGAGTTGAAAAGCAATTCTAAATATTTTAAAAGCTAAGAAACCTTTTAAAATATATTTTCAGAAGCTGTCTTAAAAACTTCAGACAGCCCTCAAAAACCTGTCGAAACAGTTTTATACTTATTGTTTTGAAAAAGCTTTCAAAAATATTAAGAAACACTATTCAACCCCCCTTCTAGTGTTTCCCTGTGTTTCTACAGTTGGTATCAGAGCTCAACTCAGGGTTGAGCACCTAACAAGTGTTGAGGATTAAAGATCCAGATGGAAGCTTCCAACAACAACAGGCAATATATCACTGAAGGAGCCTCTATCACAAGACCCCCAACATTCAATGGTGTGGATTACCACTATTGGAGGGATCGTATGAAGTTGTTCATTGAGAGCAACAACATTGATGTTTGGGATGTGGTCACTAATGGAGACTATGTGCCTATGCATAATGGCTTGCCTATACCTAAGGCTGAATGGACCCTGGAGCAGAAGGCTAGAGTAAAGATGAATGCCAAAGCCAAGCTCTATCTGATATGTTCTTTGAATAAATCAGAATATGAGAAGGTTCATGGTTGTACATCTGCCAAGGAAATCTGGGATACACTTGCAGCAGCCCATGAAGGGACTGAGACTGTCAAGCAATCCAAGATCAACATGCTTATACATCAATATGAGTTGTTTAAGATGGAAGAAACTGAAACCATTGATCAAATGTTTGGAAGGTTTCAGACCATAACCAATGGACTCAGGTCTTTGGGTAGAACTTATGAATCTGGAGATAATAACAGAAAGATTCTAAGAAGTTTTCCTAAGTCCTGGAGACCCAAAGTTACTGCCATTCAAGAGGCAACAGACTTGAACTCTCTTAGAATGGAAGAACTGTTGGGATCTCTTAAGGTTCATGAGCTTGAGCTTAGTGAAGATGACAACAAGAAGAAGTCTCTAGCACTAAACTCTAAGGCCAACCATCCTAGGCATGGCAAGATGAAGGCTATGCAAGCTGAAGAAACTTCAGAAGCAGATGAAGATTCCGGGATAGCTCAGAAGATGATGATCTTGCTCTTTTAAGTAGAAAGATAAAAAAAATGATGCAAAATAGAGGGAAGTTCAGAAGGAACCAACCTTCAACCTCTAAAGGAGGTAAGTCAGGTAAAGACTCTCAAAATTACAAGGTTATTTGTTTTGAGTGTAATCAACCAGGTCACTTGAAGGCAGAATGCCCAAAGCTGAAGAAGAATACCTTCAAAAAGAAGAAGTTCTTCAAGAAAAAGAAAGGTCTGATGGCTACATGGGAGGATCTTGATGAGTCCACTTCATAAGAAAAGGAGGACACTTCAGAAGAGGCCAACCTATGTCTCATGGCCAGCCTGCCCTCATCAGACAGCTCTGAAGAAGAGGTATTTCCCTTAACCCTTCAAGAGATGTATGATGACCTGATGGAAAGTTCCAAGGAGCTCTTCAAAGAGTATAAGAATCTATCCAAAGCTCACACAGAAATGTGTAGTAAATATGAAGCTATTGAGATAGAAAATATTATGCTCAAGGAAAAGATTCTTGTGTCTGAAGTCAGCAGTTCACAATCTGTGTCTGAAGAAAACAAAAAACATCTGAAACAAGGTGAGGAACTGACAAAAGACTTGGCTAAATTTGTCAAAGGAACTGATAATCTTAACAGATTACTTGGCAATCAAAGGCATTCCCTTGACAAAAGTGGTTTAGGCTTTTGTGATCATGGTGTCTCTGAACCTCATACTTTCAATATGGCTAAAGGCAGAAAGAAAGTTATTGGGTGTTCTCACTGTGGCAAAGCTGGACACAATGTGGCTCAGTGCAAACACAAAGGGAGACCTAAACCCAAGTCTAACAAGAAAGGACCCAAAAGAATATGGGTACCTAAGAACTTGATTATTCTTGTTGCAGATGTGTTTAACAGGACAAAGGAAACCCCACAAATGGTACCTGGACAGTGACTGCTCGCGACACATGATAGGAGAAAGGTCTTTGTTCCAAAACCTTAGACCCAGAGCAGGAGGAGTGGTCACCTTTGGTGGAAATCAGCAAGGGAAGATCACTGGTATAGGAACTGTAGGTATGACTCCTCTATCCCTTATTAAGAATGTTCTCCTAGTAGAAGGACTTCAACACAATCTATTAAGCATAAGTCAATTGTGTGACAGTGGATATGTGGTTTCCTTCACTAAGGAATGATGTATAGTCAAAGACTCTCTTGATCAAATCCTTTTTATTGCTAAGAGGCACAGAAATGTGTACAAAATTGATCTAGAGGAGTTAGCAAGTCAAAATGTAAAATGTTTTATCTCTGTTGAAGATGAAAAACAGACTTGGCATCAAAGACTAGGGCATGCAAGCTTGAGATTAATCTCAAGGTTAGCAAAACACAACCTTGTTAAAGGATTGCCCAAGCTTTCTTACAAATCTTATATTTTATGTGAAAGCTGTCTGAAAGGGAAACAAACAAGACACTCATTTAAGAGTAAGGATGTTGTTTCTACTAGCAGACCATTAGAACTTTTACACATTGACTTGTTTGGTCCTATTAGAACAGAAAGCATTAGTGGTAAGAAATATGGTTTGGTCATTGTTGATGACTATTCTAGATATACATGGGTAATATTCCTTAGAAGCAAGGATGAGACCTTTAAGAATTTCACAATATTCTGCAAGAAGGTACAGAATGAAAAAGGATTCTGTATATCTGTCATTAGAAGTGATCATGGTGGAGAGTTTGAGAATGCAAACTTTCAGCTGTTCTGTGATGAGAATGGGATCTCACACAATTTCTCTGTGGCTAGAACACCTAAGCAAAATGGGGTTGTTGAGAGAAAGAACAGAAGTTTACAAGAGATGGGAAGAATCATGCTCAACTCATGCAGTCTACCAAGGACCTTCTGGGCAGAGGCTACTAACACAGCCTGCTACCTTCAAAACAGAATATTGGTAAGACCAATTCTGAAAAGGACTCCCTATGAATTGTGGAAAGGAAGAAAACCCAACATATCATATTTTCATCCCTTTGGCTATGAGTGTTTTATACTTAACACAAAGGATGATCTTGGAAAATTTGATGCAAAGTCTGATAAAAGATTTTTCATAGGTTATTCTGAAACATCAAAAGCCTATAGAGTTTATAACTCTAGAACTTTAATTGTAGAAGAATCAATCCATGTTAAGTTCAATGACATGAAAGAGACTGATAAGGAACTATCAGATCTAGAAGATGATTTTGCAGGAATGGAGCTAAACACACACAACAACACCAAGGATGAACAGGTGTCTGAAGATCTATCAGAACCCCTTCAGACAAATGTTGAGTCTCAGACTGACTTAGTATCACCTCACAAACCTGACTGGAGATACAAGTCACATCATCCTAAAGAGAAAATCATTGGCAGTACTTCAGAAGGAGTTAAGACAAGATCAAAATTCAAGAATCTGAATTCTCTTGCTCTCTTGTCTGAAATCGAGCCAAAGAACATTGATGAAGCTCTGCATGATGAAGGGTGGATCCTAGCCATGCAAGAGGAGCTGAATCAATTTGCTAGGAGTGATGTCTGGACCTTTGTTCCTAAACCCCATGGGAAAACAATTATTGGAACCAAATGGGTGTTCAGAAACAAGATGTCTGAAGAAGGAAAAGTGGTCAGAAACAAGGCAAGATTGGTTGCTCGAGGGTACAATCAACAAGAAGGCATTGACTTTATTGAAACCTTTGCCCCTGTTGCCAGGTTAGAAGCAATTAGAATTCTTCTTTCTTATGCTATAAATAATGGCATCAAATTATATCAAATGGATGTCAAAAGTGCTTTTCTCAATGGATTCATTGAAGAAGAAGTTTTTGTTAGACAACCCCCTGGTTTTGAGGATGTTGCTTTTCCTGGTCATGTTTTCAAACTGAAAAAGGCTCTTTATGGTCTGAAACAAGCCCCAAGAGCTTGGTATGACAGATTGAGCAGTTTTCTTATCAAAAATGGTTTTGAAAGAGGAAAAGTGGACACAGCCCTTTTTAGAAAACAGTCTAACAAAAATCTTATGCTTGTCCAGATATATGTTGATGACATTATATTTGGTTCAACTTATTCTTCACTATGCAAAGAATTTTCTGAGTTAATGCAATCAGAGTTTGAAATGAGTTTAATGGGTGAACTAAAGTTTTTCTTAGGACTTCAGATTAAGCAAGATTCTGATTGTATATGGATCCATCAAGAGAAATATACAAAAGAAATGCTTAAGAAGTTCAATTTTAGTGATTGCAAATGTCAACTCCTATGCATCCCTCTTCATCTTTAAGTAAGGATGAAAATGAAGAACCAGTTAATCAAACTTTGTATAGAGGAATGATTGGCTCTTTATTGTATCTAACAACAAGCAGACCTGACATTATGTTCAGTGTATGTCTTTGTGCTAGATTTCAATCAGATCCAAGAACTACTCATTACAAAGTTGTTAAGAGAATTTTTAGATATCTTAAAGGTACTACTAATCTTGGTCTATGCTATAAGAAAGACAAGGATTGCAGGTTAATAGGATATTGTGATGTTGACTTTGATGGAGATAGAATAGAAAGAAAGATTACCAGTGGAGGATGTCACTTCTTTGGAAGCAACATGATCAGCTGGTCAAGCAAAAGGCAAAACACCATTGCATTATCAACAGCAGAAGCAGAATACATCTCAGCAGCTAGTTGTTGTTCACAACTGCTATGGGTGAAGTATCAGCTTGAGGACTTTAACATTCCTATATTTGTTATACCTGTGTTGTGTGATAATACAAGTGCCATAAATTTGTCTAAGAATCCTATTCAACATTCTAGGGCTAAACATATAGAAATCAAGCATCATTTCATTAGAGACTATGTTCAGAAAGGTGTTTTTGTATAAAGTTCATTGAAACGGAGCATCAATGGGCAGATATATTCACAAAACCCCTGGCTGAAGATAGATTTAAGTTCATATGCAATAACTTGAACATACACGCATTTTCTAATTGACTATGTATGAAAAAGAGCATCTGAAATCTCAGGGTATCTAAAATTTTATATGTGTATCTGAAATCTCTCACTTGTCTGAAATAACTTGATAACGTGGCTATCTGAGACGGTTAAGTTACATTTATTTTGTCTCTTCCACTTCGCTCGTTACCCAACGTCTGCGCAGCCAGTACATGCCATCATTGCATCATGGGTCTATAAATGCAGGAGTTAGTGTGTTGAAGAAGCCTTACACTTTCTCTCAGCTTTTGTTTAAACTTCTTCATCTCTCTCGCAACCGTTTTCATCTCAAGCTTTCTCTGCAACTTCAATGGCACCAAAGAAGTCTTCAAGTTTAGGTGGAAATGTGGTTAGATCCAAAGGTGTGGACCTTGAGGATCTTCGTAACCTTGGGATAGACTTATTTGAGGAGTTTGATGCTGTGGGCTGGACGCCATTCTTTGACAAGGTTTACTGTTCGTGGCATGAGCAGAGTGTGATTGACTTCTGGGCATCAACAAGAGGAATCCCTAACCCCAAAGGGATATATGAAAGCATCAGGGCTGATGTTCTGGGTGTTCCTGTGTTCGTGGATGAAGGTATTTTGTCTACTGTCACTGGTGTAAAGGCAGAAGGAGCATCCTTCTCTCCTGGATGGGAGCAGAGGAATGGTGGTCAGAAGAAATTTACCAAGATGCTGTATGGGACTGAAGTACCTGAGAGTCCTGATTCCAAATTCATGCTAGATAAGGTGAGAGTACTCCACTCCATCTTAGGGTGCTCCATAATCCCTAAGAGTGGGAGCAGAAATCATGTGTCTGAACTGGAAAGATTCTGCTTGATCCATCTGCTGCAGAAGGAAAAGATGAATCTTCCAAGCATCCTTATGTTTCACATGCAGAAGAAGATCAGAGATTCAGGTGCAAATCTTCCCCACAATCTGCTCATAACCAAGGTACTCTTACATTTCAAAGTACCTATTGTGAGGCTGAATGATCACAAAGGCCCTAATTTCTTTGGTGAGGAAACTCTTAAGAGCATGAATCTAAAGAATGCTCTAGTACCAAGACCTCCATCTCCTACTCTGAAGGAGAGTATGTTACTGGAGAAGGCATCAAGGAGGAAAAGCACAATTGAGTTACTGGAAAGAGAGCTGCAGGGAGACATCAGAAAGGAGGAGTTCAAAGGCTCCAAGCCTTGCCCTCAACCAAAGCTGCGGAAGTTACCAGTAAGAAGTGCAGCAAAAGTGTCTGCAACAAACCCTAACTTGCACTCTAAGACAACAGAACCTGTTCAGAAGGCTTTGCCAAAGCCATCTGAAATTGTGGGTCAAGGGTCTGAAATTGCAAGGCCTCTTAAGCCTACTTCAGACAAAGAAGGAAAGGCTCATGAGGATAGGATTGTTGTTGCTGATGCTGTAGCAGCATCACCTTTGGCTACTTGCCCCTCTGATCCAGAACTGATCCAAGTGGCTGCCATAGCTACTGCTTTGGAGCAAGAGGAGCTGGAACAAAAAGAAGAACAAGAAAAGACTGATCATGCACTTGTTGTGGCTGCACAGCTTGCCTTAGCTGATGATGAAAGGCAAGAAACCTTGGCTCAAGGTTCTAAGAAAAGAAGAATATCCAGTGTTGTTCAGAGGAAGAAGAAGAGAAGTAGACTTCTTGAGATGGCTCCTGAACCTACTACTAGGGTTACAAGGAGTGTGGCTAGTCAACAAGAAGCTGTGGAGATGGCTGACAAGTACCAGAAGTTTGTCACAGCCAATCTCTATTTCAAAAAACTTAGAGAAGCCAAGCAAGCTGAAAGAGAAATCCAGCAGGTGTCTGAACCTGAAAAAGCTAAGACTCCTGTAAAGAGGCTTAGAGTCAGGTTTGACAATGTGACCCCCTCACCACCCTCTTCACCTGAAAAGAGGACTGCTGAAGAACAAGAAAAAGAAAAGGAGGTTGATGAGAAACCTATGGTTACTGAAGAAGAAGAAGAACCCGCACCACCATCACCATCATCTCCTCCATCACCCACATCATCACCATCATCTTCAGAGTCAACTCAATCTGCAGAACCTGATGTGGAGATTCAACAAGGATCAAGTTCCAAGGTATGGAAAGGGAGTATGCTGCCTGAGCACATTAGGCTTGGACCTAAAAGAAGGGATTTCTTCACAGAACCCACTTTTGACCCTTATGCATTCCCCTTCACTGTCCATCAGTATGAGGAAGAAGCTGAAGTGCCCCATAAGAGGTATGAGGGACCTTTCTTTGAAAGGGAAAGGGTTCCTAAGTTCCCAAACCTCTATGAAGAGCTGTTGTACTTCAGAGATGCACCTCTCATCTCTCTGCATCAAGGTTTGATCAAACACACTGCTGAAGCTGAAAGGAAGAAGTTCAAGGGAAGTCTAGATCAACAATACTCTGGGCAGCTGGAAAAGCTCAGAAAGGGAGTGGTAACCCCTGCTCATAAGTGGGCACCACTAAATCCCTTCTCAGATGGAGACTGCATGAAGCTATCCAATGATGAATGGAGTTTTGCAAGACAGCTCTACACAGAGGGAGAGCTGTTTGAAAGAGACTGTCTCAAGGGCATAGGTATGAGAGGCTACAAGCCTCATAGGACTTTCTCAATCAGGCCTACCACCAAAATTCTGGTGCAACCTGATAGGATTGTGCCTAGGTATCCTTTGAAGGAGGGCTCTGAAGATAAGTTTAAAGAACCTAAAGTTTACTCAGCCCCCTTCAAGCCTTTGACTCCAAGGGAGTGGAGAGAGCTAGCTGCCAATGTAAAGAAGCAAGGAGGAGGCATGGATCACAGTCTTAGAGACCGAGTTTGGACTTCGTATTGGAAGATAAGAGAGGATGTTGGATCCTCTTCTGGGTCATCTGGACCTGATGCAGATTCACTAGTTGGTCATGGGAAGTACCTGAATGTGCTGTATATGTTTATCAGACAACCTTTTCTCCCTCTGACCGCACCATTTCATGAAGAATGGGAGTTGATCAACCCCATTGGCACCTTCTTTCATCCTGTTTATCATCCTCTTAAGTATGGGTTGTTTCCAGGTTTTGAAGTGCTGAGATTTGTATGTAGATACATTCAAATCATCTTATATGAAACAGACCCTGACCCTGAAGAAGAGAATAGGAGGTTGAGGAAGAAGATACAGAGACTGGAAAAGCACAATGCAGATCTCATTGCCAAGCAAGACCAGATTCTGCATGAACAACAGCTGATTAGAAATGGCCAAGAAGATGTGAAGACTGCTCTTCTCTCTCAGATTGACAAGGCAAAGGATGAGCTCATCTCCTTCATGAAGGATGCTTTGTTGAAGAAGGATGGGTAGTCAATGATATAGCCATGTTCTAAAGTTCTATTTCTGATATGTGCATTAATTTCATGTGTGTCTGAACTTTTCTTGACATATATGTATATATCAGAATTTCCTTGAATGTTGTTCTTTTCTTTAAGTTTATGCTTCAACTTTTCAATACTGTTGTTGTGCTCTGGAATCCCTTTTGACTGATGACAAAAGGGGGAGTATAAAAACTAACAAAATCTGAATCTGAAGTGATTACAGGACTCAGGGGAGCATATAAGAAACTGATAAAACTGAAAAGAGTAAATCAGTTTAAGTGTTCATCATCTGAGGGGGAGTTATCATCTCTTTATATTAAAAACTCCTTTCAGATTTGTATTTTTTTAAGCAAATTTGTCATCATTAAAAAGGGGGAGATTGTTGAGTCTCAAAAATATCATAAGTAAATTATGATATTTCAAGACAATATAATTCCCAAGTTTTAATGACTAACGAATTTGGGTTAAAATAATTTATCATAGATACACATATGTTTTTAATGATTTACCTATGATTTCAGCAAGCCACCATGATCCTGCAAAAAGACTTTGAAGTATTTCAACCTGTCTGAGGGATCAAGCCTTCTGAAGGTTCAACTCGTCTGAAATGTTGAAGCCGTCTGAAGTGCCCAACCCATCTGAAGTGTTGAAGCTGTCTGAAGTCTCAATAATGACGTGGCACCTTTGCTGAAGCTTTGTGAAGACGTTTTCTGAGTCTCTGCTGCACGTACCTTTTCAAGCATATTTATGGCAAGGAACACGGAGGTCTTTCCTGGTGTTTTTGAATTTCATACACCACTGAGGAAATTCCTGCAACGCAGCCTCTGCAACAACATTTGAAGCAGCTTTTTGGCAGATGCAACCTTGTTCTGTGTCAGAAAGGTCAGGACACTCAGAAGCATGTCTCACAACGGATTAAATAGCATTTAATGCTATCTCTAAACGGTGGTTTTTCAACGGACTGAAGTCTGGGTATAAATACCCCTCATGAAGACCATCACACAGTAAGAGAACAACAGAGAGAAGGATTTTTCATATTCAAAGAGAAACAAAACGCTGCTAGTTTTTACTCTGTAAAAACTCTCTGATAATATTCTTTGTACACACATTTGTATATCCTGAGCATACCTCAGTTATCTGTGTATATTGTATTTGTTTAAGCTTAAAAACTGGTTTAGTTTAAAAGCTTAAACTTATCTTTCTTTGTAAAACTGTTCTTGAGCCTGGAGAGGCTTGCTGTCTAAAGAATACTTGTTTGTAGAGCCTGGAAAGGCTTGGTAGTAAAGAATACTTGGTTGTAGAGCCTGAAGAGGCTTGACTGTTAAAGAATACTTGTAATCTTTGTGAAAGATTAAGAGAAAATTCAAGTGCTAGTTGGCATTGGGACTGGACGTAGCTCACAGGGGTAGTGAGTGAACCAGGATAAATTCCTTGGCTATGTTTTCTATCCCTTAACTCTTGTCAATTCGTTTATACTAATCTAAGGGAGTTGAAAAGCAATTCTAAATATTTTAAAAGCTAAGAAACCTTTTAAAATATATTTTCAGAAGTTGTCTTAAAAACTTCAGACAACCCTCAAAAACCTGTCTGAAACAGTTTTATACTTGTTGTTTTGAAAAAGCTTTCAAAAATATTAAGAAACACTATTCAACCCCCTTCTAGTGTTTCCCTGTGTTTCTACACTTCCTACGGTTTAGAGTGAGAGAGAGAGAGAAGAAATTAGAGAGAGAAAGAGAGAAAAGGAAGAAGAAGACCCGGATTGAAGGTCCCTCGTCACCTCCTAGGCTTGTGCGCAACCTCCTCCTTCCTCATTCTCCTCCATTAGAGCTCCATTTAAGGTGAGTGAAGCTCCCCATATCTTGGGTGTATGCTTCCATTATGATCCCCACTCTTCCAATCCCTTTCTTTTAGTGTGTGTATGTTGATTTATTGTTGGATTAGGTGGTCTTGATGTTGGGAATGATTATTAGGGGGTTTAGCTCAAACCCTAGATTGTTGGGATTTGTGGGTTTTGGGTTTCCTTGAGATTGGTTGCTATTGATTGTATTTCTTGATAATTCTATATATTCCTTGTTGATCTTGTAAATTTATATGTAGTCTTGACATGAATGTGTATAGAAACACGAGGATAGGGTGTATGTGGAGGATTGCTTTAGAACCTTAACTAGAATTATTGTATGAAGTTGATTTATTAAATTTACTTGATTAGGTTTTGTTAGAAGTATTTCCATGATGCTTATGTAAATTTATGCGTAATTTTAGCATGGCATGAGTTATATGAGCATATTCCGTTTAAGAGTAAACTTTCATGACATTAGTTACCTGATATGATTTCTCAGAAAGCATTCTTTATGCATTATGCAAAACATTTCTCAAAATCAACTCAAATTTGGCTTCTGCCCAGAAAATTAGAATTTGGCTTCAGCCCAGAAGAATCAGATTTTTGGCTTTGGCCCAGAATAATTAATAACTAAGCCAGCTTCGGCCATGAGAAATTGCCTGAAAACTTGACTTCGGTCCAGAATAAGGGTGGGATACGTCCCTAGGGAAGACGTTCCCTTTAGTTTGAGCTCAGTTCTAACTCCAGAATCAGTGAAAAGACCCTACCGGCTGGGAACAGCTGTGAGAATATGCCTGCTGGGCACAGCAGTGAGAATTGCATCATGAACATGTGTATGCATTTAAATTAGACTTGAAATATATGTTTCATGACTACGACAGAGCTAATTTTAGCCGCATTTATAAGTTTCTTATTGAGTTAAGAAAAGATTTGATTATGAAAGGTGATGAGAATGATTTATGAGTTTTATGTTGATTCGTGTTCTGTGTTGCACCTCATATGCATGCTTTGCTCAGTGAGACCGTAGTCTCAGCCCACGTTTCGGGGATATATTTTAGTTATGCAGGTTATTCCAGGTTATGCTCAATGGAGAGGAAGCTTTTGGGGTGGGTCACACATTCCCAGTAACCAGAGAGAAATTCTTAGTGGAGAATTATTTGTAATTATATAGAGATGTTATTGGAGAATTGATTGTAGTGGCTAATTAATTGATGTATGATGTAGAAGTCTATAGTTTGGCCATGGAGGACTATTGTTATTGAACTGGATTAGTGATTATGCTATTATGAACTGCAGTGGTGTTTTGCTGGTTTTCAGGTGAATCTGGAAATTGAGAAACGTCCAATTTTCAGGGGAAACTCTGCTGGATTTCCGGTAGGAGTTTATGGACCTTAACATATCCAAGTGTTGGTCTGTCCCCATGTTCTGATTTAGAATTTGTGATGGAATTCGGGATGTTTGAATGATGTGGAAGCCTAAGTAAACGTTGGATTGCTTAGGCGTATTTTGTGACTGTTTGTCGATATCAGAAATGACGCGAAATAATTTCAGAAATTCAGGAATAGTGTTTCCAATGGACATTATTCTTGAATTAAGAAATTAGGACGTTACAATGTAGGCCCTTTTAGGAACCAAATTAAAGGAACTATCAAAGCATGGTTTTGATTACATGACTAATAAGAAGAAAGGTAAAATGATAACTTAAGAAAGTCAACCCATCATGGGTCTAAATACCTAAGGACATGGTCCCTAGTCTTCACGCTAAAAAATCCTTAAGCTTGCATCCAATGTTATTAAAACTGGACCGGTCATTGACTCGGTCTGAACACTGAGTCATTGGGTCACTGGTTCAACTGGTTAAACCGGAAATATATGTATATAATAAAATAGTTTAATTAATACTAATATATAAATAAAATAACATATATTTATAGCAAATCATATGAAAATATATTTATTTTCAATAATGTATATTATGATTTATAAAATCCAATCAGATATTTTATATTATGCAAGACTTTTTTATTATATTATAAAAATAATAATATAATAAAAAGATAAGGATCGTGAGAAAATGCGGCACAACATGTATATATAAAACATTTTGCACATATATTATCAAAAGGTAAAGTGGCGCAGTGGTCTTGCTGCGCTCCTCTTCTTGTCTAGTTTCAAGTCGTTTCTTCGAGTCCCACTGGCAGCACTTTTACCACTTTATTTGAAAATGCAAAGCGCCTCAGCAGTCAGACGATTGGCTCGGTCCGATTCAAAACTGGTTTGGTCGGTTTGATCACCGAGTGATGACGTCAGCTCCGGTTCACAAGTGTATCCGATCCAAACACTTGACTGGACCGGTCAGTGGACTGGTTCCCGGTTCAACCGGTCGGACCTGCCGGTTTTGATAACATTGTTTGCATCCATGCTTCCATCAGCTTTGTTCCTGACCTCCAGGCAAATGTTATGAAGTTATATAGGGCCCTAACGCTCAAAATTAAAATAAAAAATGGGATGCAATGAAATGCCCTTAAAATTAATGCATAAGCGCCCTAATTGGACTTTTTTGCTAGTGTTTTCCCATTAAGAAGACTTAAAGGAAGGGCTCACCAAAGATCAAACAATAACAACTTTAGGCTCATGATCAGTAACACTCCTGAAGTCGACAAAGGTAATCATTTGGCGGGACAAATGGCTACTTCATTGATGCAAAGGCCATGTGGCACTTCAGCAACATCTGTTTCAGGTAGAGGTGTCAAAGTGAGCCAACCCGGCTCACGCGGGTTGGCTCACCACAGGTTAGGCTAAAAGTGAGTCGAGCCAGGTTGGCTCACTTTTCTGGTTAGCTGAAAAATACTAATCCGGCTCGACCCACCGCGGGTTGGTGGGTTAAGCGAGCTAAAAAAAATTAGAAAAAATTAGAAAAAATTATAAAAATGACTTAAAAAATATAAAAATAAATAAAATGTAAAAAGTGAGCTAACCCACCTCAACCCCCCTCGAACCCACTTTGGCTCGCGAGTTAAGTGGGTTGATCCACTTTAGAGCCGCGAAAATGTGAGCCTATATTTTACCAACCCAACCCACCGGTGAGCCGGGTTGGCTCACCGAGCTCAACCCAAATTGACACCTCTAATTTCAGGGTGTTGACTTCCTCCATTGGTTGTGAGGTGTGATAGTTGGAAGCTTCGAGTTATAGAGAGAAAGTAGGGTTTAGAGAGAGAATTAATAGAAAAGGGATTTATGAGGAGTTTAGGGCATGTAGGAAGCCCTAAAAAAGTAAGGGTTAAAAGGAAGAGGGACCTTACACTACCATACCATAGAGCTTTAATTTGGGAGGTTGTTGTTTGCACTGATGGCAAAGTGAAGAGACATGACAAACCTTAAGGCACTCACACAAAAGCAATAAGAGAATCCAAGCTAGACAAATTTTCACCCTTGTACACTACAAGAAATTCAGTTTTTAGCGACGGCTTCTCTGCGACGGCGTCGTGGCGTCGCTACTAGTGACGACTAGGTCGTCGCTATGCCGTCGCTACAAAATTAAATGCACTGTTCAGTGGAATTAATTCTTAGATACGGCCTAGCCGTTGCTAGGAATTGACAGTAGTGACAGTTGGGACGTCCCTAAAATTATAATTTATTTTTTTTTCTGAAAAGAAAAAAAAATTAAATATAGCGACGACTTTAGAGACGGCAGACTGTTGCTACATTAAAAATGATTTTTTTTAATTTGCGCGTGCATTTTTTTATAAACGTAGTAACGACCGTAGCGACGCTACGTTAAAAACCTGCACGCGTTAAAACCCCTCTCCCTCCCCTCTTCCTCCATTTCCAAATTCATTTTCCTCCAAACTCACTTTTCCTCTCATACAACCACCCCTATTTTGTCCCCTCACCCCGTTTATTTTGAAAAACTGACCGATTGAAACGTTCCTATCCTTCGTAGGATCGTTTTGAACCGATCAATTTTTAAAATAGTTGTTTGTAGGTGACGTTAGAGCTCGTTCCAGAGTTATTCCCCTTTCGGTGTCGTAACAAGTAAGTTTTTTTAAAGCTTTAATCAATTTATTTGAAATTAATAATTTATTTGTTTTATTAATTTATTAACGTGATATAGGAATTAGGTTTATTTGTAATTAATAGTTTATGTGTAGTTAATTTTTTTATTAATTTAATTTTTTGTAATTAGGTTTATTTATAATTAATAGTTTATTTGTAAATAATAGTTTTAATTAATTTATTTGTATTTTGGTTTATTTGTTTTATTAACTTTTTAATGTGATATAGAAATTAGGTTTATTTGTAAATAATAGTTTATTTAATTTAATTGTAATTATTAGTTTATTTGTTTTATGAATTTATTAGTTTATTTGTTTTATAATGTCTATAGTAATTATAATTAGTTTTATTAATTTTATTAGTAATTAGTATATTAGTAATTATTTTATTAATTAGTATATTAGTAATATGTAATTAGTTTTTAAATTTATATAAATATTTATTTTGTATATAATGTCTATAGTCATTAGTGCCTAGGATGCGTGGTAGAGGTGGAGAGAAGATCCCACCTAGTAAAGGGAGGGAAATCCATCTGGGCGAGCTACGTCAACAGGTAGGTCGCGCGATACGGGAGAATGCCAACCTCTCTCACTCACACGCTGATCAAATGCCGGAGCATCCATCTACTTCAGCGCCGGTGGGCGCCATGCAGACTTCTTCTTCTCCCTCCCCTCAACCATCTGCTCCGGCGCAGTTCGATGGTATGAGGTTCATCCCGACACCGGGATTAGTTCAGATGCCTCCAGTGCAGGAGGACGTTGTGCCTGAGATAGACCCTGACGATGCTCAGGATGACCTAGATAAGGATGATGACCAGGAGTCTGATGAGGAGCCAGCTCGGTTCCAGGGTGGCGGGTCAAGCAGACCTCATGAGACAGACGCTCGAGGTCGAGTTATTATCCGACCATTTGGTCGGGGTGAATTTGTTTAATTTTATTTTCTTCTTTAGAATTGATATTAATATTGAATCTTTAATTGTTTTAACTATTAATAATGAATATTTTATTTTGCAGGTGGGTGCCTAAAGCCCCACCTATCGCAGCCATTGGTCATGCGATCCGGGCGCAGTTCTGGGGTCCTCACTACCTTTAGAAGGTCACCCCGAAGGATGTTAGGGACAGGTGGTGGGAGGAGTTAACGGTAATTAATTTCCCTATCAACTTTAAATTTTTCCTTAAGATATGTCAATTTGGCAAGACTTACCATATTTTTATTTTGCAGGTCTGAGTTACTTGGGACCCTTCTAATGAGGCCCAAATCAAGAAGTTGTACGAGCAGAGGGTTGCTCGTGCCTTCGAGATATGATGAACAAGGCTCGGAAGGCTGGGAAGAGGCCCACGTGGTGCGGTGAGGAGGCCTGGAAGGGTTGGTTGGCCTACTGGGACTCTGCGGAATTCAAGGGGAAGTTCGCCCGTAACAAGAGCAACCAGGCTTCTCAACGCGGGGGGCGGTCCACACCACGGGCCGCATGCCCCACCATGAGATGGCGTTGGATATGGTATGTATAAATAAACACTTTTCTGTATTATATTTCTATTTGTTGTTAAATTAATTAATTTGTGTACTTTTCCTGTGTAGGCTCAACCGCTTAGGCGGGAGGTCAAGATGGATGAGTTCTTTACTGCAACCCACGCCAAAAAGGGTGGTGGCTGGGTAGATGACCGGACCCGGTCCACCTATGTAAGGGTTTGTTTATAAGTGTTTTTTATATCATTTAATATTTATGCAATTAAATATATAACTAATAACTAATTTTACTTTTACCTCGACAGACAAATTACAAGGGGCGCCTGAGGGGGGTGGAGTCACAGATGGGGGACACCTCCATGACTGATGCCTCCACCAAGCTGGAGAGCTGGAGGGATGTTGCGGGTGGCACGACCCAAGGCCGTTATTATGGCACCAGGGATTTGGCCTCCAACATTCGTCCAGGTGTGACCGGCTTGACTCAGGAGTCCCGGGCTCACCCGAGCGAGAGTACTGACGGGTCCGGGTCACGACATTCTAGGGAGGAGGCGTTGTGCCAATGCGCTTTTTAAGAAATCCAGTTCAAGTACTCAAAAGTCAAAGAAAGAGAAGGATCTAGTGACGTAAACCACATGATGCCAGTGGCGATGAACACATCCAGCCGAAGCCAATAGCAATCAGCACTCCGGTCATGGTCTGAGAGGAAATGGTTAAAATGGTTCCGGAGAGGGAAGGTACCACTTAAGAAAGAAGTCCCCCTTCGTTTTTTTTTCATGGATGGAAAGCCTTCGTTATATGAAATTACACTGCCAGTAGTCAGCTTTCAAGTGACCTGTAGGGCTCCTGCCACAAGGATGGAATGGCTCTGGCTAAGCTTGCTCCAGGAAGTCGAAGTAGCAAAAGAGCAGTCTCAGCAGGCCATAGAGAAGGCTGCAGATTTGGAGGATTAGTTAGCACGACTCCGAGGACAGATGCAGCAGATCCTGGACACTCAGGCTGCAGGTCAGGCTCCCGCTCAGGCACAGCTGCACCACCATTATGATCCCGCCACGGATGACCAATCGGTGGATGATGAGGACGAGCAGCCCATCCCACAGCCCCAACACTGCCGCCACCATTGATTTCTTTATGTTTATGTTTTATTGTATTATTTTTTAACAGTGTTTGTGTATATTTATATATATATGCTTTTTTTAATATTATTTTTATAAATATAAATTTAATAAATAATAAAGTAAATAATAATAAATTTAAATTAAAAATTAAAAAAATAAAATAATTAATAAATTATTAAAATAAAATTAGTAATAATAAATTTAATTTACAAAAATATAATTGTAGCAACGGCTGTGGCCGTCACTACAGACGTCTCTAGATAAAAAAATAAAAAATAATAATTAATATTAGTGACGGCCATGTTTTTAGAGACGGCTTCAGCGACGGCTAAGCCGTCTCTAGGTAGCGACGACTGATGTCAGCTGTCGCTACTGTATTTACGACGAGTCACTTAGAGATGTCCACGTGGCCGTCTCTAAGTCATTGCTACGCAGGCTGTAGAGATGGCTTTTCCTTGTATAGCGACAACCCATGATCGTCACTAAAAACGAAATTTCTTGTAGTGGTATTTTTTAATTCATTACTTTTTAAAAATGAAAAATAATTAATGAGTTAAACCCCAACTAAATACAATAGATCATCAAGAACTTTACCAACTTACCACATGTTGGCAAACCACACATCGTGTGACACTCTAAACGTGAATAAATTTATTTACTTAGGTTAAAACAACCTCGTTAAATTAATTTTATAGTAAACCCCCAGATTAGTCCTGTCTTTTTCTTGATCGGGCAGTTTAGTCCGTGACTTTTATAAATAAACACGTTAGTCCCCAACTTCCATCACCGTCAGTCAATTTAATCCAAAACCCAGTTTACCATTAAGTTATAGCTGATGTGGCATGTTGAGTCATATATGGGGGATCCAGGTGGCAAAGAACTACGTCATTTTTGTGAGAAAAAAATAACAAAAAATAATTAAACCCGGTGTGATGAATTTAAATCGTAAAGGTCCATAATTGAATGAACCCTAATGTTCATTTTCTCTACTGGGTTCTCAAAGTTTCTTTTCTTCCTCAATCTTCAAAATTTTCTTCTTTCTCGTCCTAAACTAGTGAGTAAACAACCACTTTAGTCCCTGAAAGTGTGGTCAACTGTCAATTTAGTCCCTAAATTGAAAAACTGTCAATTTAGTCCCTGAAAGTGTTAAACGTCGGTCAGATTAGTCCTTTTGTTATTGTGCATTAGTTAACAAAATGTGAAGCAAAAGGACTAAACTGACCGACGTTTAACACTTTCAGGGACTAAATTGACAGTTTTTTCAATTCAGGGACTAAATTGACAGTTGACCACACTTTTAAGGACTAAAGTGGTAGTTTAATCGTGTATAAATTCTTTATCTTTCTTCCTCAGCATTTTGAATCATGGCCTCCAACACTGACAGAAGAAAGCCGAATGGAAGTGGGGGATCTAGATCTTCTCAACAACAATATAGGGCTCACAACAGTGCAAGGTGTTTCTGCAAGATGAGAACGGTCATTAGGGTTTCTAGGATTGATGCAAATCCTGGTAGATTATTCTATGGTTGTCCCAAGTTGAGGGTTAATGAGAGATGTGGCTTCTTTTTATGGGTAGATAATGAGAGCGGGTTTGAAGACACTTACAATGTAAATGAAGCCACATCTTTGATGGCTAGTGCATCTCTCGAGGATGAAGAATGGAGAAGGATAGTCACACAAAAGCTCTGTAATTTAGAAATAGAAATTAGGAGAGTAATGATATGCATGTTATTTGTCTTTAGTGTGTTGTTTTCTGCAATTATTTTTCTGGTTGGTTGTAGTATGAAAATGTAGGAGTAGTTGGTTTAGTTTCAAAGCACTAGTCATGTTTTTATTTTCAAAGATGTTGGATGTAAAAATATCCTGTTCAAGTTGGGACAATTATTAATCAATGGACATCTATTTTCTGCCATATCATTGTTCATTGCAATTGTTGTTTGTTTTGTAAGAATTAGAATGTGGCAAATATGACCAAAATAAGAGTGATAATGATTAATTTTGGACCATTCATAATAGATAAAAGTGATAATGATTCATATCATAATAACCATGGCCAGGAAGCAAATTACATATTCATATCATAATAACCATGGTCAGGAAGCAAAATACATAATAATGGCCAGATCACCAAGTCAAATATGTCTAATACCAAATAAAAAGACAATGTCATAACATAAAATATAAGGCCAAAACACAAAACAACACTGGCCCATGAAATCAAAATACACATAATCCATCCACTGTTTTTTCTAAAATCAAATTGTCTTCATGGTGATTGATGCCCAATTCCTGGGGTGGGCATGGATTGCCTAGCCTTAGATGAATCCTCCACATTCAGACTTGGAGAACTTGGTGGTGGACTTTTTTGAGGTGACCTCCTTTTGCTTGGGCTTTGTTGTACAACAGCCCCCTTTCCTCTAATATTCAATTTAGGCCTCGGAAGCATATTGTGTGTCTTAGATGGACTTGGGTTGTTTGGTGGGGGTTGGGATTGGGAGAGATCTATTTCATCTGGTTGAGAGGACCCCTCAACACTTGACCCAACATCAGTAATGGTAGGCCCAATCCTAGAAGGTCCAGGCCCATTTTTGGGGTTTTGAACAGTGCTGGAAGGACCAACTTCAGTTGTTGCAGCTTGATTCTGCCGAGCAAGAAACTCTTCCATCCTCTACTTTTTTGCTACAGGGAAGGTTTGTTTGTTGTGTTTTTTACCTCCACAAGTTGTACAAGTAAAATCCCCCAATTTCCTCTTCACTTTATTAGGGTTGACAACCTCTTCCTTGCCATTTCCACCTTTCCTCCTTTCCTCCTTAGTTTCTTGGTCTGCCTGGACCCTTCTTGATTGGGGGTGGTGCTAGAGGAAGTTGATTAATTGGTGTCCATAATTCCTCCCATTACAAGGGCTAGACATAATGTTCATATGTTGCCTGATATGATGCTATTGTTAGCCAACCATGGCAATAATCTTCAGGCCTTTGCTTCTGATGTGCTATTGCAGCTATAACATGCATACAAGGCATACCTGAAAATATTTAAGTTTAGTAAACCACCATAAAGGTTCTTTCTGTAAAAAATGATTACACATAGAGGCATACCAACTTACCAGTAAGTTGCTAAAACCTGCATGTGCAGGTATGAGTCCCCAAATTCACAACCACCTTAGTATGGAAACAATGGACTTTAAATCTGGTGCAATCATCATCACCTACAGAAGACCAAATTTAACAAATTACAAGTCCACCAAAAAATTCATACAAGTCAGAACCAATATAGTTTCATACCTGCCCAATGTGGGGTCCATTTGTTACTTTCCTTTTTCTCCTTCTCCAGCCTACTTTGTTGTATTGGTGGTAAATGCCCCATGTGTCTACCTAGCTTCAGTTTATTTGTACAGATTGTGGTTAATATGTAGCACCTAACCTCTTCAAGCATGGTAATGATAGGCTTTGACCTAGGGATGACAATTGAGCCCAAGCCTATGGGTACCCGCAAAAATTACCCGCAATGGGCAGGGTAAAAACCCTCAAAGCGGGGTACGGGAAAAAAGCCCGCTTTTTTTCATGGGGACGGGCACGGGTACGGGCACTTTGATGCCCACCCCACCCCATACTTGCACTCATATATATAATTATTTAATAAAAAATATCATATATAATTATATATAGGGATATATTAATTTTATTAAAATATCTAATATATTTATGCATATTTTTAAAATTGATATATATAATATATTACAAATTAAAAATATATTTTTATAACTATCTATTTATGTTTTTTTTTACTTTATAATATATGACTTGTTAGTGTTAATAATCATTTTTTACAGATCTTGAAGAATTCTAACACATGATATTCAAGTTTATAAAATAGTGTGACGTAAAAGTATATTGTAATATTTAATAAAAAATTTGAACTTGAGATCATTTGTTGTGTTTTAGAACATTAACATATTATGTTTCAATGTAATTAAATTGTTGTATCACTGGTATTTAAAAATTTTGTTTGAACGATCTTCGAGTAACTTTTTCAATTGAGATATAGTTTCCTTAAATTAATATTTTTTTAGTAAGTTGTTAATTTTTTACTTAATAAAAGTGCGGGTAACGGGCGCGGGTACAAGCATATAGGTGCCCAACGGGTATGAGGATGGACACTGAAGTTACTGCCCATGCGGGTACGAGGACGGGCACTGTGGTACCCTGCCCAAAGGGTACCCATTGCTATCCCTAACTTTGACCTGGCAGCCAATACTTTAGCATTGAACACCTCACGGTTGTTGTTGCAGATGTTGTCAACTTTAGGGTAATCACTAAAGTGTGCCCTTGTCCAAGCTTCCTTAGGCCATTTGTCTAAATAAGCCCATGCCTTAGCATTCACTTTCTTCAGTGCTTCCATCTTTGCATTGAACTGTGACACTATTGTTGACCTGGCACATTCACATAAAAGAGACCTTAACTGCTTGTCCTTCCATTGCTTGCTATAGTTCTGCCACAAATTCCAGACACAGAACCTATGGGGTGCACCAGGCATTACCTTTTGTAGTGTTGGTATTAGTCCCTGCAATTATCATTCACATTAGTCCCTGGATTATTAAAAATCATGCACATTAGTCCCTAGGTTTTTAAAAAATCATGCAACTTAGTCCCTAACAAATTAAAAAAATAGTCACATAAGTCCCACGTATACAATTACCTTTTGCATGTCAGATATGAAATGCCACCTATTCTGCTTGTAGTCTCCAAGATCTTCATGCAATAGGGTCAAAAACCATTTCCAGTTATCTTTGTTCTCTACATCAACCACAACATATGCTATCACCCAAATATGGTTGTTAGAATCTTGATCAAAAACACTTAGGAGTTGTCCTCCATAATAACCTTTTAGAAATGCCCCATCTAGCCCAATTAGTGGTCTACAACCTGCCTTGAAACCTCTTTTATATCCATCTAGGGATATATATAACCTTTAGAACTGTGGAGGTCCTTCTAGCATGGGAATTGTATCCATCTTGATGGTTGAGCCTGGATTGGATCTTAGTAGCTCCCCTATGTAATCCCATAACTTTGCAAACTATTTTTTCTCACTTCCTTCTACAATTTCCATAGACCTCATGACATACCTATATATCTTGTTGTCCTCTAACTCTACTCCAAACTTTTTCTTCATGTAATCATATACCTCAGAATGTTTCATTGTGGGAGCCTTCCTCAGCTTTTTCACTAGTTTCCCAGTCACCCAATTCTGTGAAGCTTGGTTGTTTCTGAACACCCTGTTGCGGGTATGGTTGTTGATGAATGTCTTGATTTGATAGCAATGTCTAGCATTGATGTAGGCACAGTAAACCTCCCAACGGCAGCCTTCAACTTTGCACCTGGCTCTTGCCCTCACTTTATCATTTTTTATCCATTTTATTTCTCTGCCCTCCTGAATAGTATAATCCTTGACACCTTTTTTGAAATTCTCCATTTTGGTAAGTTCCATCCCAAGTCCAACATAACATGACCAAAGGTTGCCTTGTCATTAAATTGTGGGCACATCTCACTCGAAATTGCTTCATCATCAAAATTGACAGGTGTCTTCAACCCTTCACTCATCCAAGAGTCCTCATTGTTATCCTGATGAGGTTCTCCCTGGTATTCCCCCTGGTAAGTTGTCCTATGGCCTAAACCAGTCACCCAAAGTTCAGGATTAGATTCTTCTTCCACTGTGACAACCCTCCTCTTGCCTTTCTTCCCCATTTTCCCTTTCTTCTTAGGATTCCCACTCCCTTTCTTCTTACCTTTGTCTCCCTCTTTTACAACCCCCTTTCATTTCATGTTATTAGTTCCTTCATTTTCTCCACTCACACCACCAGTAGCATCACAACCTACATCAATATCACCAGCTCCCTCACCAACACCACCATCATTCTCACCAACACCCACACCACCATCTCCTAAATTAATATCAGCACCTCCTACATCAATGTCACCTGCTCCCTCACCAACACCACCATCATTCTCACCAACAACCACACCACCATCTCCCAAATTAATATCAGCACCTCCTACATCAATGTCACCAGCTCCCTCACCAACACCACCATCTCCCAAATTAATATCACCACCTCCTACATCAATTTCACCAGCTCCCTCACCAACACCACCATCATTCATACCAACAGCAAAACCACCATCACCTCTTAC
Source organism: Sesbania bispinosa (assembly GCA_026901365.1). Classification (NCBI taxonomy): domain Eukaryota; kingdom Viridiplantae; phylum Streptophyta; class Magnoliopsida; order Fabales; family Fabaceae; genus Sesbania; species Sesbania bispinosa. The sequence goes on from QLOH01000416.1 coordinate 670,997, forward strand.
ATGAGTATCACCAGCCCCCTTATCAGTCATTGTTTGACCAACACCACCATTATTCTCAGTAATAGTAACACCACCTCCTACATCAGTATCACTAGCTCCCTGCACATTCATAGTTTGACCAACACCAACATCATTCTCAGCACCAGGTTGATGAACAGTTGAGACCCCTATCTCCTTCACAAGCTTCAAAATAACTGGCTCATATATGGATTCCAGTAGCAAATCCATATCCACAACTTCAGGCTTAGACACTTCATGATCATAATAAACATGCAATTCTCCATTGTTTCTCTTAGCTACTTCAATTGCTTCTAACAAATCAGCATCACTCTTCATCATGTACAATCCATCCCCAAATTTGAGACTAGGATCTAACCAGAAAACATTCTTTACATTTTGATATCCCAACTCCTTGCTAAAATTTTCAAAACTGAATACATCCAACCTATCCTCATCACAATCACCCCAAATATCCACCTTACCCCCACCTATATCTCTTCCTACCTAATTTCTCCTCAATGAAATTGCCACCATGATGAATATGCACATCAATTCCCTGCATGCAAACACACACTGTCAGACATGGGGTGCATTAATAAACACGTAGTCAACAAACAATCAATAATTAATTAATAGCTTCATTATAATAATTATTTAATTATTTAATAATTTATTAATAAAATGTATATCCTACTATGCAGTAACAGTGCATCACATGGGGTGCATTATTCTGCAACTGACATTAGAGGACCACATTCACCCTTCCTCATAAGTCTCTGCGGGTTAAAACAACATATTCAAGATTCCACTCATCACTCTCCAACACTACTCACATTACTCCTCTCCCAAAGTACTTGTCTGTCAACACTAAACCCTAAAACCACAAGCCCCCCCCCCCCCCAAAAAAAAGAACAAAACCCCTAAACAACACCCATAGCAAAATAACGGAGAACCCACAAGTTTAGCAACAAAAATATACCAATAACCATCCACACTCCCAAAGCCCTAATCAAAATAAAAGATAGCTCAAGCACTAAATCAAAATAGCAGAGAGTTATGGAGTCTGGAATATGTTACCTGTGCATCCATCTTCAAACCAAATCCTTCACGGCTTCAAGGTAACCCTACGATGCTTCACAGTGATGACAGCAACAGTTCGGAGCTTTGGAACTTCCTATTTCTCAAAATCAAATCCCACAGCTTTGGTCTTCTGGAGAAATGTCCTAATGAATGCACGCGTTAATGGAGTTGACTAGTTGACCAACGTTCTTAAGCATAAACGACGTTGTTTCAAGCTAGGGTGGATTCCTACATGTCACTTAACGTGACATCTCACATCTCCGTTAACGACGTTTCACCTTTGGGACTAAACTGATGGATTTTTATTAAAGTTCGGGATTAACGTGTTTATTTATAAAAGTCAGGGACTAAATTGCCCGATCAGGAAAAAGTCAAGGACTAATCTGAGGATTTACTCTTAATTTTAGGTAAATCCTAAACCCTAAAATGTTTTTTATTGTAAAATAACCTATCTAATTACCCAAAATAAATATGTAGAATAGCAATTTATCAGTATGCATATATGTTTCATCATCACACTAGATGCAAAATCAGTTGAGGACCGTGGCATCTAATATTCATAATATACTTTAGTGAGAACCATTAGTAAATTAACCTCTATAATGCATCAAAACAAACTTTTTTGCTTGCTTTTGACATGTAGAATAATGAACTACAAGCATATGCTTGGGCTGAAGGAATTCTTTGCAAATATTTATATATGAACCATTAACCGTCAATTGGGTGATTATCTACCATTAAAAACTACAATACAATTGTACCGAACGATCATTTTGTACTTTTATCTTGACCCATGTGGACCTGGGACCACAATATATATAGATAGCACCATCTACCCATATTGAGTTTAGTCTTCCTTAATTAATCATTCAATCAAACAATACTTAAATATTTTAATCTATATTAAATATAATAAGACATTTTATAAAAATAATTTTCTATTATTTAAATCATTTTTTAAATATATTCAAAAATTAAACTTATATTATATATTTTTGTATTTTAGTTTATTTTCAATATTCAAAAAATAATTTTTGCCAATTAAATTAATATATTTAAAATATTTTAATTTAATTCACATATCTTATAACAGTAAACCGTGCATTGCATAAAATTCTTATTATTTATAATTAATTTTCATGCTTAATTTCTATGCCCACTAGTATCGGCCAAATGGTGGGGGTTTGGGGTTTGAGTAGTTTACTCATTGTTTTAGAACAAAATGGAAACGGAAACCACAAGCAAGGAGTATTAACTATTGTTTTTCTATCAAGGATGTTTCTCAAATATCTCAACATCAATTAATTACTCCCTGTTACGTAATCTGCATTAATTATTAATGTGGGGGGTTTAACAAATTGGAGTTTCGTCTGATCATCATAACATCAGCTATGGTTGAATTGTAATTAAAAAGTTCCATTCTTCTAACGTCTTAATTTAGCTTTTATGAATAACATATGTATATAAATAAATAAATAAACATATATGGATGAACGCAATTCTTATAAGCTCCCTCACTTCTTCATACCTGATCTCAAGCCAGTTAAGAATGGAAATTAACCTTACATCAAGAAAAATCATTAAACCATCGTTGCCAACTTCCAATGAATCCAAGACCCACAAACTATGTTTATTTGATGTGTTTCAACTCAACACCTATTTCCCACTAATCCTATTTTACCGCAAAACAAAAGACATGCCTGGATTCTCAGACATTTCAACTCAATTGCAGAAATCACTATCTGAGGCACTAACCATTTTCTACCCTCTTGGAGGTAGAAGAAGTGATTCCTTCTCCATCAATTGCAACGATGAGGGTGCAATTTACATTGAAGCCTCAGTGAACATCAACATGGACAAGTTCCTAAAACCACCCAAAATAGAATTCATAAACAAATTGCTTCCATGTGAGCCAAACAAAAAGCACCCTTACCAACAAGTCTTGCCTCAACTTCAAGTCCAAGTAAACATTTTCAATTGTGGAGGGATAGCTATTGGGTTGTGCAATCTCCACACCATCCTTGATGCATTGTCTTGTAGTGCCTTCTTGAAAACTTGGTCTTCCATTTGCAATGGTTCAAGGGATGGAATTTCATTGCCAGATTTCTCCTCTGCTTCTTCTCTGTTCCCTCCAAGAAACACCTTTGGTGTACGTGCTGGTGTGCTGAATATTGACAAAAGCTCAGAGATTGAAGTTCAGTGCACCACAAGAAGATTCTTGTTCATGACCAAATCAATCAATGAACTTCAAGCCATGTCTGAAAATGATGGAATCTATCCTAGGCCTACACGTTACAAGGCAGTGTCTTCATTCATCTGTAAACACATGATTGTAGCATGCACAAAGGAACCTTGTGACAGAACTAGGCCAGTGGTAGTGTTACATGTTGTGGACATGAGGAAAAGGATGGGAGAACCATTCTCACAAGATTCTATTGGGAACTTGTTGTGGCCTGCAGTGGTGCTTTGTGAGAATGTTAACAAGGACAGTAAAGTTGGAGACTTGGTTAGACTTTTGGAGCAAGAAATTGGAAAGCTCACAAAGGAATTGTTTCTAAAAGTGCAAAATGATCATGGTTTTATGTGGAGTGATGAGTGTGCACAACTAATGCTTGAAGGAATGGCCAACAAAAACCCAATTTCGTTTGTGTTCACGAGCTGGGTTAATATGGGGTTCAGAGAATTGGACTTTGGTTGGGGAAAGCCTCTATGGCTAGCTCAACGAGGAGGCACTAAAGAAAGTATTCCAAACACAGTAGTGTTGATGGAAACGGATGAGGGAATAGAGGCGTGGGTGACAATGGAAGAGAAACATATTTCTATCTTGGAAAATGATGTAGAGTTCCTCAGATTTGCTTTGCTTAATCCTAGTGTTTCAAACATATAGTTATCTAATCAGATAAAAGGAATAAATGTAAAACCAAAAAATATACCACCTTTGTTTCTATTTTTTAGTGTTAACCATATTTTTAGTGTTAACCATATGTATCTCCTATTAACAGAGGTAATCCTGGTCCTATTAGGGGTTTAGTCACAATTAAGCTCCTCGTCCATCTTGAAATACTACATTTGTTCCTATTTAACTATTCACTTACAAACTCAATGCAGTAATAATTACATTTTTTCATTATACCCTTATGTTAATAAATGACATACTATTGAAAACTAATGATACCAGTAGTACTAAGAGAGAAAGAGGGTTTCAAGATTTAAAATTTATTTTTATGAAAACAAGAGTAATTATTATATTTCTTAATTTTTTTTTTTGTCTAAATGGATAGTTAAATAAGATCAAAAGTAATAATAGTTAGAATGTGCTTTTTTTTGTTTCTCTTCTCTTCATTTTAGTTGTATCAAAAACAAAAAGAAAATGCCTTCCGTTGTAGCCCAAAGAATGAACAGAATTGTAGGATTTTTTGGCAGGGGTGTCCACAGTACAGTTCAAAAAAAAAAAATAAACATTCCAAACTGTACTGGGTTTTCTAGGTTTGGTGAACTGGTTTTAGAAGTTCCGAACCGAACTGGTTTTGAAAACTGGTTCACCAACTAAAAGGGCAGTAGTGTGAAAACAAGATCGAAGGAAAAGGAAACCAATAAACTGAGAAAAAAAAAACTCACCAGAAAAGAAGGACCACCGAAGAAGGGAGAAATGACACCAGAGAAAATGAGCAAAGCAAATTACATTAATGTCTATTTCTTATTTCTTTTTACAATGGTATATTAATATTGGCAACTAAGTACAAAACTTTTCCATTAAAATGTAGAAAATAATGAGAAAACCAATAACTAGCTATACAGAATTTGGTTCATGTATTTTCTTTATACAAATTTTGGTAATCATGAGCATTGAAGGAAGTGAACCTCCATTAACCAATCAATTTAGTAACCTTTACAAATTACATAACAGAAAAATTGTACAATGATTTTAAAATCTAAATAATTATAACAAACACCAATAAAAAGCTGTATAGAATTTGATCCCTGTACTAGGCACAAATTTTGTCACCATGAGCATCGAGGACAGGATAGAAGCCCAGCCATGTAGTTCCTTATTTCTCCTCAACACAAGCTTCAAGAGAAAAACACTCTTTAAGATGACTAAACAACACAAAAATAAAACCAAATACAATGTAGTTGACATTCATTCAAAGTTTCAAACTACTTTGCCCCAACCTAAAAGGTAAAGGAACACACATGATCATTAACCATGCTGGCTATGCAAACTAAAATGATCGTAGGAAAGTCCCGTTTGGTTTCAGAAAACATTGTTTCTATTTCTTTTTTTAGTTTTAATTACAAAAAAAATCCAGTTTTGGTTATAAAAAATATGACACTTTTCATTTTATGTCCTGTTTTCAAATTTTCTGTACAAGGAACAGTAAAAACAACTTGGTATTGGTTTCTCTATTTTCTGCACAGAACCATGAAACATAAGATAAAATGAAAAAGACAAGTAGGCATTCTTTGTAATTAAAACTAGAAAATAGAAAATGGAAATAGAAAATATTTTCTAAAAATTAAAACGCCCCCTTAAATGTTCGCATGGAAATTGAAAATATTACCAGATCTTGTTCTCCTTTTATATATATAAAAAATAACAACAGATTATCTTTCCTAAGATTTAAGAAAAGAGGAAGAACACAAATATATAAAATCCAAAATCAATTATGTGGATGTAGCTCTATAGACAAAATTGAATTAATAATGAACATTCTAATCCATACAGGAAAAATATGCAGATTTAGTTCTAAAGACAAAATTGAATTAATAATAAATATTCTATTCCATACAGCAAAATCATATTGAGATTATTAGATCTTCTTAAAAGGTTAGAAAGGCAGGAAGCAAAAAGTAATTAGTATATACCTTACCATCCATATAAAAACCAAAAGAAATATTTCAATCTTGAAATAAACTAAACAAAACACTGATATTACATTCAATCCTAAACACTCAACAGTGGTCATAGACTTGTAGTGGAAGTGGTTTGTGACCTAGATGAATTTTACTTTCAATGTAACCACCGCCCCCCCGCCAAATGGGTTTATCATATAGCTATGTATGTGGGGATTCCTGATCAAAGGACAAAAGAATTTGATCCTAAACAATATAAATCATGATAAAGCCATGAAAGTGAATTTTTCTTAGATCTGGAAAAGAAAGAGGTAAAATTATTTTTCTAAAAAAAGGAAAATAATGTGGGTAAGGCATAGAATTATACGTTAATGTCATAATTATCAATCCTTAAGTTAAGAGCACCACAGAGCAGCATACCCCATAAATGCCATAACGGCAAAGCAGGTCAGGAAGTGGCTGCTACACCTTTGATTGGGGCTACTGAAAAATTAGGACACTTTCAATCAATTTAGGACATATACATAAGACATCATTAAAGACTCAAATAACTACAGGAAATAGAGGATGTAGCAATGTGAAACACCAAGATAAGGGTCGTAGCCTATTAAACAAAGGCTGGTGTGTGCAAAACTTAGGCTTCCATCTGAAACAAGGGCTTCTATGTGAGATAGAGGAAAATGTTGTATGCAGAACTGAGCATGAAGCTTAAGTGCAAGTTCAAAACAGAGAAACAATGTTGTGAAAACTCGTAATCCTACTGAAGAATGACCAAGGGAGGTAGAATTGTAAGACACAAGATCATAACACAGGACCAAAGATACTACATATTATATAAAATAATATTTACATAATGACACAAATATGGCATAATTATTGTTAAGATATGTAGAGATATTACTGTTTATTCTCTTTGATTTATTGTATACATTCCTGATTTAGGTTGATCCTAAACTGATTTAGATTGATCCTAATCCCAATCTCTAGGGATTGGTTCTCTCATAACATGTATATATATATACACTGTTGTATTTGCTAATTCTATCAATCAATATACACTTTTCCATATTTCTATTTCAAGTTGGTATCAGAGCTCGTCTGGTCCAGGGAACCGTTTTTACTCCGGTTGCCCACCTAGGTCATCTTTTTTTTTTTCAGCGGCTGCCTGTGTGGACGCCGCCAAAGTGTTTAGAAGTCGCCGATCTGCCACCCCACCGCGCGCCGCCTCCGCCACGCGCCGTTTTTCTCGAAGTTGCTCGCCGGCGCGTGGGGTCCACGCGCCGCCCTCCCGGCCTCCGTTCGCGACGTCGCTTGTTCCGTTGGGTTCGTCGGCTCTTCCTCTGTCTGTTTTGACCACTTTCAGGTCGTGGGTCACACTCTTTGGTGGCTGTTCGGTCGTTTTTGGTTGCTGCCAAACCGTTTTTTGGCGGTTGTTTGACGTTCTTGCTACTGTTTGGTGGTTGTTTGACGTTCTTGCTACTGTTTGGTGTTTTCTTGTTGCTGCAAGACTGTCTTTTAGTAGCTGTTTGGTGCTCTGGTTGCTGTTCTCCTTCTTTTTCCCCATGGCGGAGATTCCCAAAGTTGATACACCTAAGGAGGATCCAAAAATTGAGTTTTCTAAAAGGGGACTGGTTTTCGTTGCTTTTTCTGGTTCACCGGTTATTACCTCTGAGAAGTTGAATGGTAAAAATTATTTAGACTGGTCTACTGCAGTTGAGATATGGTTTTTAGGCCAGGGTCTTTATGATCACCTTGTTAAGAAGGCTTCCGAGGTTGATAAAGATGTGAGTGATGAATGGCAGAGAGCAGATTACCAACTTGTATTTGTATTATGGCAGTCCATTGAGCCCAAATTAATGGTGCATTTTCGCCCGTACAAGACATGTTATGATGTTTGGAAGAAAGCTCGGAATATTTATGCCAATGACATCCAGAGATTGTATGAATCTGTTCATGGTTTAGCAACACTTCAAATGGTTGATCATGATTTTCCATCTTATTTGAATCATGCTCAATCCACCATTGATGAGCTGAAGCTGATGTTGGTTAGTGATGATCTTCAGAAAGTGTTAAGCAAGCTCGATAATATGTTCATGGTCTTTATCCTTCATGGACTTCATAAGGACTACGGATCTGTTCGTGATCAGATTTTGACAAATCCCACCATCCCTACGGTGGAAGAACTCATAGATCGTTTGATTCGGGTTCCTTCACCTGAGGCAGAATCTCAAACAGCATCTCAGTCCTCTGCTTTTTTCTCCAGTACCACTGAACGTGGGGGACGAGGTCGTGGTCGTGGTCGTGGAAAAGGGGGTAGAGGAAACCTTCATTGCACCTACTGTCAGAGAGATGGACATACACGTGATAGGTGTTACTCTTTGCATGGCTTTCCGAGCAAGACAGCTAATGTTGCTCAATCTCTGACTTCAGAGCCCAAGATTGAATCTGAGAGCAATCATCCAATCTCCTGGTCTGCTGATGATTACAAGGAGTACCTTCAACTGAAGGCAGCCCAACAGACCTCTTCCTCAGTCACTGTTACTCACACTGGTAATTCTACAGTCTGTCTCTCTCATTCTACGCCTCTTGGACCTTGGGTTTTGGATTTTGGTGCTTCTGATCACCTAACTGGTAATGCCTCTCTTTTCCCTAACTTATCCTCACCTAAAACTCCACATCATATCACCCTTGCTGATGGGTCCAAAGTCCAAGCCACTGGTATTGGCCAAATTTCACCTGTTCCCTCACTACCATTGAAATCAGTTTTATTAGTTCCTGAATGTCCCTTCAATTTAATTTCTGTAAGCAAGTTGACTCAATCATTAAATTGTGTCATCATCTTCACTTCTGATTCTTTCTTGATACAGGACCGGAGTACGGGACGGACGATTGGAGCAAGATCTGAATCACATGGTCTCTACTAAATTATCTCACCATTACCAGACCTGATATATCCTTTCCTATCAGTGTTGTAAGTCAATTCCTTAACTCCCCTTGTGAGAGTCATTGGCATGCAGTTGTGAGGATCCTCAGATATCTCAAAGGATCACCTGGGAAGGGACTTGTTTACAGTGATAGAGGACATACAAATATTGTTGGGTATTCCGATGCAGATTGGGCAGGTGATGCAAGTGACAGACGGTCAACAACAGGTTATTGTGTGTTCTTGGGAGGTAATCTTGTTTCATGGAAGTGTAAAAAGCAAAGTGTTGTTGCCAGATCGAGCACAGAAGCAGAGTATCGTGCAATGGCTCACACCACATGTGAGCTTCTGTGGCTAAAGTCTTTAATTCAAGAGTTGCAGTTTTGCAAGGTTGGCCCTATGGAACTAATGTGTGATAACCAATCAGCCTTATACCTCTCCTCTAATCCAGTTTTTTCATGAGAGGACAAAGCATATAGAAGTTGATTGTCATTTTATCAGAGAAAAGATCCTCTCCGGTGTCATCAAGACTTCCTCAGTTTGCTCCAAGGATCAACTTGCAGATATTTTTACTAAATCTTTTCGGGGTCCTAGGATAACCTATATATGTGATGTGACAAGCTGGGATGCCTATGATATGTATGCTCCAGCTTGAGGGGGAGTGTTAAGATATGTAGAGATATTACTGTTTATTCTCTTTGATTTATTGTATAGTTTCCTGATTTAGGTTGATCCTAAACTGATTTAGATTGATCCTAATCCCAAATCTCTAGGGATTGGTTCTCTCATAACATGTATATATATACACTGTTGTATTTGCTAATTCTATCAATCAATATACACTTTTCCATATTTCTATTTCAAGTATTATCATTAAAGCCACAATAACATCTAATTCAACATAGGAATGAATAAAAACATGCAAAAAGAAGGGAATAAGAGGCAAGATTAACATCCAAAAACTCAAGCACACAAGTCACACCCATTCGTCTAACAAGTTGCATAAAAGCAGAGGTGTGAGTTGTACTTGCACTAGTACAGCTAGATACACCTACGGCTACCCAAGTTGAAGTTGCAGAACTCTGTCAAACACACACAATCAAAGTCACAAAAATCAGTTACACAGTCATTGTATAGCCAAGGACACAGACAGGTTGCATGCCATCAGTCAGTCCAACTAAAGTCTAGCCAAGGTCTTCACTTTACATGGTACCAAGGGTTTGAAGCAAGAAAAATTTCTTTGATCCAACAAAAAGTCTCTTTGATCCTCATTAAAGAATCTTCTCAATGGGATTTCTTTCTCCAAATTTTATGTTGATTCAAAGTTACATGAGAAGTTTTAAAAGTTCACCTTATAATAAATCACAATGGCCATTCGGCTTATATGAGCAGAAATCCTTCCAGCAAAAATTTCTAAGCACAGTAGCATTGATTGAATATTAAGCTCTTAAATTTATATAAGCATGCTATCCCTTCCTCCAACCCAATTTCAGGAATCCATGAATCAATTTATTTCTTTTTTTCATGACACTTCCGGATCAATCGAACAAATATATATGAGTGAGCCAACAGGAAAACTCAACCAAATTCACCAAGTCGACTTCTTTCTTAAGTAATCCACACTTACCAATTCCCTTATAGCTAGAACATCTATAGCAGACACTTGGACTGTGTTTATGTTTAGTTTCAACAGCAATTAATCCAGACAAATATCCCCACAACTAATCACACTCAATTGAGCAACTTTTATAAGTATAAATACCTTTCTCTCTTTCTCTACAAATTCCTGCTGGGGAGATCGATCATACAAAAGAGAACAAAAATAATCAACACAAAAAACAAGACCAAAACTTCTATTGTAAGTCTTAGATTTTCGAGGGGCTAATTTAACCTCAAAAGCTAGCATATAGAGTTATATACTCTTAATTGGCCAATTGGTCTTATCTCTAGTGAATATGTACTCTCCAAAACCATAAGTATTAAAAAAATCCCCAATTCCCTTACAGTAAGAACTGCTACACAAACTCTTGAACACGTTAAGCCATCAATTTGAACCCCCTATTAACCCAGCTAAACATTCCGACAAAAAGAACGAACTTTACAAGCGACCCTGAAAACCCAATTGAAACAAAAACCGATTACCAAGTAGCAACTAAAAAGATAAAAATCAAAATAAAAAGAATTTAAGAAGTAAAAGGGGTTAAAGGGTTACCACCGCAGCCGAAGCAACAGTAGCAGCAAGAGAGAACCAACAACAGCTCATGACAGAAGGGAGCAACAATTCCAGGTTCACGTTTGATGAGGTTGGGTGTGTCACCGTCGACCTTGTTTTCGTTTTCCAATAATTTCTGTTCTGTCGAAGATTGTTGGTCCTTTGCCATTCGCCGGTAATTCCATTCGAGGTTTTTGAGGTAAGAAAGCTTGAAGGAATCTCTGAGGTTCTTTGTCGGCCAAAGATGCATGTCTCAATGACGGCAAAGAAGCGTCAACAAGTGTTCTTATTTTTTTTTTTTTGTATAGTTACCAAGGAGCAATGATTTTAAAACCGGTGATTAAACTTGGATCCCCTGGTTGGTTAATTGTTTTAATCGTGGTTGAATTGCAACTGTGGTTAAATAAGCAACAAATAAATTTATTTTTTAAATATTATATGCAATTATAAAATAAAAAGATTAATAATAAATATTATATTATGGTTATTTAAATATATTTTTTATATATTATTTAATTGGTTTCAATTATAAAATAAATTACTATTCATTTAGTTTAAGCTTAAAGTGTCTTTATTTATATATATATTATTGAGTCCGGATTTGTTGCAGTCACCAATTTGGTGCATTCACGCGGTCAGTAAATCTGGGTCGTCCAATCAAGATCAGATGGTTTAGATGCGGAATAATTAAATCATATTTAAAAAACATCCCGACATCCAAACCGTCCGATTTTGATCGGACGACCCGAATTTGATGACGGTGTGAATGCACCAAATTAGTAACTACAACAAATCCGGGTCCATATATTATTTGGCATATATATAGCGGTAAAGTCTAAAGTACACCTTATGTAGGTTGGCAAGTATTTTATTGTTAAAAATCAAACCGCGAATTAGGGATGTTAACGGGGCGGGGCGGACACGGGTAGTAGCTACCCGCCACCTGCTCCCGCAGGTAAAAAAGTGCCCTGTGCCCGCCCCATGCCCGTCGCGGGTACCCGTTTAATGGGTTTTAAACGGGTATTAGATACCCGCGAATACCCATAGGTATCCATGAGTACTTATTAAAAATGTAAAAAATTTCAGAAACTTGAAAAAAAAATTGAAGATTGTGAATAAAATTTAGTACATCTAACAAAAGGCAAACTTAAAAATAAAATTAGTACATTTACTCCCAAAATGTCTACATAACAACAATTACATGATATTTAAATCCAATTTATTTAACATAATGTAAACACAATATATTGTGGCAGAAACATGACAGAGATGCAGACAGCCGCATGGAGGACGAGCAGAGATGTAGACAACTGTCGGAGAAGACGCAGACGCCGAAGATGCAGATGCAGACGGACGAACGGGCGCGAAGGACGAACGAGCGCGAACGGAGCTGTCTTTATGACGCCGAAGAAGAAGATGCAGATGCAGGGAGTGGAACTTGGGAGAAAGGGTTGTCTTTGACTCTGAGTTGTGTTGCGACTAGGGTTACACATTTGAGATTTCACTATATTAGTTATAGTTAGGGGTATATATGTATTTACACATATACTGGTACCCGCAGGCACGGATACTACTAAACCCGCCCCCGTCCCGTTTATATGCAGGTATTTCAGATACCCGTTAATAGCCACCCGCGGGGTACCCATTTAAGTACCCGAATCTGACCCGTGACCGGTTTTACCCGCGGGTGCGGGTTTTTTTGACATCCCTACCGTGAACTACACCGATTCTCTCCGATTTGTACTAATTCATTTCGATTCCAGGCAATATCATGTTTGATGAGTTTACTAGACCAGACATTGGACCGGTTCAACCGGCCAATCCAATCTCAAGACACAGCCAATGAGATTGAGTTAATAAATGACAAGAAAAGTGTCAAACATCAAATGGGTGTTTCATCGTAGAACACTCTTCTATCATAGTTCGATTCTTTAACTTTTTATTGGATGGTACCTCTTGAATGTTTTTGGAATTATCCATTTGCTCCATGCATGTTTTGTGATAGGAAAGGAAACATGTTATCCCAAATTTTACTGTAGTGAGAGTCTATTTAGTGTGCAAGTGTAGATACTTGAAATTATAATATTTTAATTTGATTGAAAAGGAAAATCAAGATTAAAAAAAATGATAAAATATGTTTTTGATTCTGTTAAAATTAACGAGTTTTGATTTTAATCCCAATTTTTTTTTATTAAAGCGTCTTTTAAAAAAAATGCAATTATTCTCACCCCTCAATTGGCATGTGTCATGTGTTGATGTGGCACGTTCTCTCTCCTCTCGTAAAGTATCCATTATTGTATTTCTGACAGTATTAAAGAGCCATAAAATTACTTGCTTGTCCGTCATACTTCGACTCAAATAGACAAATTTCAAACTAAAAATCAAACCTGCTTTAAGTTACACAGAAGCCTTTCTACACACCAAAGTCAAAGCCTGGATAAGTTCCCCTCTCCCGCTAGTGACAAGCTCTGAAAATTTAGATTGTGAGGGCAATATTCATACATATATCTATATGAAATTATCATACTAAAAAAGATACACTATAGAAAGATAAAAAGAAAAATGTGAGATGTGAAGAGTAATATAATGAAAAGAAATAAAGAAAAAAATGTGTGTTGTATGAGTTGTAATTTTTATTGCATGAATTTAATAACTCATACTAAAAATATCAAATTTTTTGAGACAACTAATACAAATGATATATGTAATATTAGAAAAATTAATTTTTTTTGGGGGCAATTGCCCAAAGCCTATAATCTGGATATGTGCCTGCCAGAAAACACAGGCGCACTTTATGCCATGATGTAATTCTCTTGCAAAACCAAAGAGGGAGGAAGACGAGAGGGATCAGCGTTGTAGCAGGAGGCACAGTTGCACAGCTTCTCAGTATCCTTGGAGTTTGGTAGTTTAACATGAAATTGTAGGTTTAAATCTCATTGCTTTTTTTATATACCGCAAAAAAAACATTAATAAACCATTATTTTTAAAAAAAAATTAAGAAACAAAAAACATGGTCCGAACCACGTTAATTTCTCAAGGAATTTTTTTAAAAATAATAAAGACATATTTTAAAAGCTAATTATCGAAAATAAACTGCATTAATTGGTGCTGATAACCTTTTTATCCCGATTTAAATTTGAAATCACAACAATTGTATGTAAATCTTAAAAAAATGGAAAATATTTTTAAATCAATTATTATGGTTAAAATTCAAAATCGCGATAATTTATTAAATTCTTTCCTTTTATCACAATTTTTTATTATAATTGAGTTAATTTTGACGTGGTAAAATTTTAACTCTAGCATAGTGTTTAAATTAAAATACAATTATAGATTAAAAAGTCATTCAACGATATAAGTATTAATTAACTTAGCTTGGTTATATTTTATTCAATAATGGCCTCCTCGATTTTTAATTATGCTCAATTACCTAAACATATCATTTATCCATTATCACAAACTAGAGGTTAAAATACAAATATATATTTTTTTAGGTTGGATAAAACATGAAGCTAGAAGCCAAACGAGTCAGAGCAGAAAGGATTTGTTCTTAATCAATAGGAATATATATGATTGGTAACAATGAATTAAAGAAGCATTCTCTATAATTTATATTTACCGTTTACATACATATACACCGCATTCACCAAACCCCTCCCTAGACTAATTAACCAAGAAAATTTCATAAAGGGACTTGGTGCTACGACCATAGCGGATTTGTTTGTTGGTGTATCTTAAATTAGAAAAATCAATCAATCTTACCAAGATTAATTCCCAATTGCTTGAATATTTGTGAATTGTGATATAATACATAATTATCTTACTCTTATTCTGGATTTCCCTTGAGGATTTTTCACAGCGAAGAGCTTCTTCATGACCTTCACAATTACCACCAAGCCAGGTTTACTCTTAGTTGGAAGTATGGCACCATTACTGGTAGTAGTCTTGGCAACTGTTAATTCAACTCCTTCCCTTGAAGAACATGTAGCAGACCCTGTTGTTGAAGTTGAAGACAACTCCTCATTGAAATCCTCCCACAACAAGTCCATTCTCTCCTCTTCTTCTTCATCATCATCATCAAATCCAAATCTTTTTCTCCTATTTTCAACACATGAAAAGCTCTTCCTCTGGCCCTGAGCTATCACTCTTGATCCAAAGCAATCATTTTCTAATCCTCTGTTTCCTTGGTAGGGATTAGGAGAGGCTGCTGGTGACAAATTCCAGAGAGGAGGTGAATCAATGTTATGTGCACATGTATCACTGATTCTAGGGAAACTGAAATCCTCTGTATCCATGGTTTGGCTGATCAGTGGGAAAAGATGGAAAAGATGCGTGCTTTTTGGTTAGGTTTAGGAGGGTGGGCCTGGAAGTTGTTTTGGAGAGGGTTTTAGTTCAACTGCTGAAGAATCCTACACTTTATTGTTAATTACAAATTTAAAATGATATCTATTTGCTCTCTCTCTCTCTCTGTTCTCAATGTATATATTCAAGGAAGATCTTGATTCTTGGCCACTAATGGACAGGGCAGGGCCAAAGTGTGCCTAACATAACCAAAGCCAAAAAGCCAATACAACCACTCGTTCAACAGCTTAATATGTCAATAGAACAATCATTGACACAATAGCTAGCTATAAAAGGAATGAAAAATTAAAACAACAAACCTTGAAAAATATTTATTTATTTTTTCCATAATTGTATAAAATGGTAAGTTATAAGTTACCAATATGCGTCCGGAAAGTGGACCGTAATTCTAGGCAATGATGTTCGAATTATTATTTTTGGGAGGATTTTACTTAACCACCATTCGAGCCGGAGAATGAGCGATGCACGTTTTACAAAATAGATGAAAGTGATTTAAAATCAATTCTGTCAAAATCATAGTTTTACAAATGTCAAACTAAACAGAAACTATGCCTGTGGAGATTTTCGGTCCAACACGAAAACTATCCACCCTTGGTTAATGATTAATTATGTGATGTAATAATGTACTTGAAGCATTTACTTAAGTAGGCTATACCTTTAAGGGCAGCCAAGGGATGCTTATTATCGCCGGATTGATAGGAGGAAGTCATTTCTTTGCTTGTTATTTTCCAAATAGTGTTGACTATTTGAGCCATGAAAGGGACATTAATTGCACCACTGATAATAAGAGTCTAAGACAATTCGTTCAATCTCAATATGTTGTGTTACATCTCTCTTGTGTGTCGAGGCTCCACGGGGCCAGATGTCCTCAGTGTCATGATTCATCAGTTTGATGGTGATCTCAGTGACACGTTTCGCAGATTGCATAGATACTATTCCCTCCAGTCTCAAATATAAGCCAAAAAAAATCCACTTGTATTGATCTAAAATATAAGCAAATTTCAACTAACTCTACCTTATTTAATGACCTTGGACTAAAATATCCTTTATTTAAATTCAAATTGTTCTATCCAATGACCCTATTTAATGAACCTAGTAGAGATAGTGTTTCCACTTGGAACAAGTTTCAATAAAATTGGAGTCTCCTATGAAGGGTAATTTAGAGAATACAATCCATTTTTAGATGACATTAATAAAATTTAATGAAGTTAACTAACATTTCTCAATTAACGTGAGTTAATTTTTTTTTTTTGCTTATATTTGAGACCGGAAGGAGTAATTGGTATTGGTATACACAACAAACAAACAAACAGTAAAAATGAGGTGAGTTGGTAAGAGTATAAACCAAGAAAACGGTGCTGTTCTAGAGTGCCAACCAATTTGCCAATTAAGAACAAGATGGGTCTTACTCTTAGGCTTCTTTTCTACGCTCGACAAATTGTGGCCATTGGATTATATTATCAACTTATCGGAACTGATTTAGCTCCCCACTTTTAACGAGGTATGACAAACGCACTTCGTACATGACCAACCAAACAACTAAAATATTAATAGTTGTCACCAACCAAAATTCAACATTAATTTTATCTTCACACATAGCCTAAAATGTATGGTAATTATGTTAAATGCATAATAATTATATTAAAAAATTACTCCTTCTATCCCACTTTACTTATTTTTTTGAAGAAAAAAATTTGGCCTATTTAATTTTACTTGTAATTCTACAATTTCAAAGAGTATTTAATATTTTTTTAGCAAATATATCATTTACAAATAATAAATGAGACAAATTTTAATAATAAATTATAAAGGGTATGATAGGAAATTAGCTAACATATTTGATGAAATTTAGAGAATTAATTACATTTTTTAATTCCATACAAAAACCTTAAAAGACAAGTAAAGTGGGGACGGAGATTGAAATTAATGTACAATTAAATGCGCATAATAATTTAAGGAATCTATGCCACAATTATGGAAATTTATGAATATAATGGTGCAGATTTGAGAGCGGTGTCAAAACAAACCAATGTTTTTTATAAAAAAAAAAAATTAAATTCGAATTGCAAGAGTACACCAACCATGCGTTGGACTATTTTGACCCATAAATTTTAAACAGAGTCAAAGTAGAATTAGATGTGCTATGTACGTGTCCAAAACTAGCCACTGACATTACATTGTGAAGCTCTACAAAGTCAAACGAGTTATACAAAAATTAAAGGAGAGCTCTCCTATCCACAATTCACGATTCTCATGTTTCTTCGATTCTAATCTCATTTGTTGTGCCTTCAATCCTTTGATCCATCTTCCTCTCTTCAATTCTTTCTTTCTTTCTTTTTCTCTCTTTCTATCTACAAGATGTTGCTCTTTTATCAATAGAAGCTATAGCTAAGAAATGGTTAAATATCATAGTTGACGAAAACGTAACCATGGCACCGTACTGGCCAATCATAGTCATCTTTGCCACATCACAAGATTTATTTTCTCTATCATTCATAACTCTCTCGGATAACACTCCTTTTCGTACGTAAAACTTTGACAATTTTGCACCAACATTTCATTACAAATGGCAGCTAGACTATTAACATTACTCTCTCACATAGTTACTTCTCTTTTCCAGTTAAATGTCTTTGATTCTCAACATGCTCAACGTTCAATCTTTAGCATTACATATCATCTTGAGGATTCGTTCAGGGCACTACTTTATCGTCATTTTTTCTTCATTGGTGTTTAATTATGATATATTATCCATATAAAAGATTTTGACATCGTTATATACACTCATGTTAACATCTTATTTTATAAAATTTCTTATGTTACAACTTGGGCATTGTTTATATTTATAATAGTTAAAAATATGTATTAAACGAGTTTACCTAAATTAGTCCACCTAGTTTGACTGAAATTAATTACGAGGTAATAATATAAATTAAAAAATAATAAATTTAGCGCTAGAATAGACTATTAATAAAATAAACAATTAGTGATCTCCTTATCATTACTCCATTAAATACAAAGACTCAAACTTCTTAAGATAAATTACTCAACTCAAATCATGTTTCAACATATAATATAATGACTTTAAAAGAATATTTGTCTGTGCTAGCATAGTTATATAGTGGGGGTGAAAAGCTTATTAAAATTTTTTTGGCTTTATTACAAAGGGGATTCGAGTAGGATATCATGCACCCCGAAAGTAACTATTTCACTGTTTTAGTGGCATATAAATACACAAAAGAACATTGAATTCAGGGTATAAAGCCTTAAAGCAAGATGATATTCGTCAATATTTGTTGTGTAGCATTTGGTATCCATAGGGCCGATTCAAAAAGAGTCAAAGTAGAAATAGATGTGCTATGTACGTGTCCAAAACTAGCCATTGACATTACATTGTCCATCTTTAGCATTACATATCATCTTAAGGATTCGTTCGGGGCATTACTTTATCGTATTTTTTTCTTCATTGGGGTTTAATTACAATACATTATCCATATAAAAGATTTTTACATTGTTATAGACACTCATGTTAACATCTTATTTTATAAATTTTCTTACGTTACAACTTGGCCGTTATTCATATTTATAATAGTTAAAAATAGGTGTTAAACAAGTTTATCTAAATTGGTCCACCTAGTTTGATTGAAATTAATTACGGGGTAATAATATAAAATAAAAAGTAATAAATTTAGTGCTATAATAGACTATTAATAAAACAAACAATTAATGATCTCCTTACCATTACTCTGTTAAATACAAAATCTCAAACTTCTTAAGATAAATTATTCAACTGAAATCATGTTACAACATCAAAGATAATGACTTCAAAATGATAGTGGGAGTGAAATCATGTTACAACATCAAAGGTTTCATCTTTAGCAATACATATCATCTTGAGGATTCATTCGGGGCAGTACTTTCTCATCTTTTTTTTCTTCATAGAAGTTTAATTATGATATATTATCCATGTAAAAGATTTTTACATTGTTATAGACACTCATGTTAACATCTTATTTTATAAAATTTCTTACGTTACAACTTGGTCATTGTTTATATTTATAATAGTTAAAAATAGGTGTTAAACGAGTTTACCTAAATTGGTCAACCTAGTTTGACTGAAAATAATTACAGGGTAATAATATAAAATAAAAAGTAATATATTTAGTGCTAGAATAGACTATTAATAAAAATAAACAATTATTGATCCCCTTATCATTACTCCATTAAATATAAAGTCTCAAACTTATTAAGATAAATTATTCAACTGAAATCATGTTTCAACATATAAGATAATGGCTTCAAAAAGAATATTTGTTGAGGTGCTGGCATATTTATATAGTGGGGGTGAAAAGCTTTTTAAAATATTTGTGGCTTTATTACAAAGGGGATTCAAGTAGGATGTCTCGCACCCCGAATGTAACTATTTCACTGTTTTAGTGGCATATAAATACACAAAAGAACATTGAATTCAGCAAAAAAGCCTGAAAGCCAGATGATAATCGTCAACATTTGCTCGTTAGCATTTGGTATCCATAGTGTCGATTCAAAAAGAGTCAAAGTAAAAATAGATGTGCTATGTATGTGTCCAAAACTAGCCACTGACATTACATTGTGAAGCTCTACAAAGCCAGGCAAAAGTTATACCAAAAACGTCAAGGGAGTGCTCTCCTATTCACAATTCACGGTTCTCAGGTTTCTTTGATTATGTATCTCATTTGTTGTGCCTTCTATCCTTTGATCGATCTTCCTCTTTTCAAATTTTCTCTTTCTTTCTTTTTCTCTCTTTCTATCTAAAAGATGTTGCTTTTTCATCAATGGAAGCTATAGCTAAGAAATGGTTAAATATCATAGTTGACGAAAACGTAACCTTGGCACCGTACAAGTCAGTCATTGTCATCTTTGACACATCACAAGATCTGTTTTCTCTGTCGTTCATAACTCCCTCTCGAACAACACTTCTTTTTGTACATAAAACTTTGACATTTTTGCATCAATATTTCATAACAAATGGCAGTTAGATTATTAACACTCTCTCACAAGTTACTTCTCTTTTCCAGTTAAATGTCCTTCATTCTCAACATGCTAAAGGTTCCATCTTTAGCATTACATATCATCTTGAGGATCCGTTCGGGGCACTACTTTATCGTCTTTTTTTTTCTTTAATGGTGTTTAATTATGATATATTGTCCATATAAAAGATTTTTACATTGTTATAGACACTCAATTTAACATCTTATTTTATAAAATTTCTTACGTTACAACTAGGGCATTGTTTATATTTATAATATTTAAAAATAGGTGTGAAACGAGTTTACCTAAAATGGTCCACCTAGTTTGACTAAAATTAATTACGAGGTAATAATATAAAAAGTAATAAATTTAGTGCTATATTAGACTATTAATAAAAATAAACAATTAGTGATCCCCTTATCATTACTCCATTAAATACAAAGTCTCAAACTTCTTAAGATAAATTATTCAACTGAAATCATGTTTCAATATCTAAGGTAATGACTTCAAAAAGAATATTTGTCAAGGTGCTAGGATAGTTGTATAGTGTGCGTGAAAAACTTATCATGTTTCAAGTAGGAAGTCATGCACCCTGAAAGTAACTATATTTCTCTTTTCGGGACATATAAACACACAAAAGAACATTAAATTCAGTGCAAAAAGCCTGAAAGATAGATGATATTCGTCAACATTTGCTCTCTAGCATTTTGTATCCACAGTGCCGATTCAAAAAGAGTAAGTAGATAGATATGTGTTATGTAGGTGTCCAAAACTAGCCAGTAACATTACATTGTGAAGCTCTACAAAATCATATAAGAGATATCCAAAAAACAGGAGGGCTCTCGTGTCCACAATTCACGATTCACATGTTTCTTCGATTCTGAATCTCATTTGTTGTGCCTTCAATCCTCTTATCCACATTCCTCACCTCAATTGTTGTCTTTCTTTCTTTTTCTCTCTTTCTATCTACAAGATGTTGCTCTTTTATCAAATGGAAGTTATAGCTAAGAAATGGTTAAATATCATAGTTGACGACAAAGTAACCTTGGAACCGTACTGGCCAGTCATAGTCATCTTTGCCACATCACAAGATCTGTTTTCTCTGTCGTTCATAACTCTCTCGGAGAACACTCCTTTTCGTACATAAAACTTTGACATTTTTGCATCAACATTTTATAACAAATGACAAGTAGATTATTAACACTACTCTCTCACATGGTTACTTCTCTTTTCCAGTTAAAGTGTCTTTCATTCTCAACATGCTAACTGTTCCATCTTTAGCATTACATATCATCTTGAGGATTCATTCGGGGCACTACTTTATCGTATTTTTTCTTCATTGGGGTTTAATTATGATATATTATCCATATAAATGATTTTTACATTGTTATAGACACTCATGTTAACATCTAATTTTATAAAATTTCTTACGTTACAATTTGGGCATTGTTTATATTTATAAAATTTAAAAAATAGGTGTTAAACGAGTTTACCTAAATTGGTCCACCTAGTTTGACTGAAATTAAATACGGGGTAATAAAATGAAATAAAAAATAATAAATTTAGTGCTATATTAGACTATTAATAAAAACAAACAATTAGTGATACCTTTATCATTACTTTATTAAAGACAAAGTCTCAACCTTCTTAAGATAAATTATTAAACTCAAATCAAGTTTCAACATCTAAGGTAATGACATCAAAAAGAATATTTGTCGAGGAGCTAGCATAGTTATATAGTGCGGGTGAAAAACTTATTAAAATTTTTGTGGCTTCATTACAAAGAAAATTCAATTAGGAAGTCATGCACTTCGAAAGTAACTATTTTACTATTTTTAGGACATATAAACACAAAAGAACATTGAATTCAGTGCAAAAAGTCTGAAAGCTAGATGATATCATAAACATTTGCTCGCTAGCATTTAGTATCCATAATGCCGATTCAAAAAGAGATGAGTAGATAGAGATGTGTTATGTACGTGTCTAAAACTAGCCAGTGACATTACATTGTGAAGCTCTATAATGCCAGATAAGAGGTATACAAAAAAAGGAGGGCTCTCGTGTCCACAATTCACGATTCACATGTTTCTTCGATTCTGAATCTCATTTTTGTGCCTTCAATCCTCTGATCCACATTCCTCTCCTCAATTGTTGTATTTCTTTCTTTTTCTCTCTTTCTATCTACAAGATGCTGCTCTTTCATCAATGGAAGTTATAACTAAGAAATGGTTAAATATCATAGTTGACGACAACGTAACCTTGGAACCATACTGGCCAGTCATAGTCATCTTTGCCACATCACAAGATCTGTTTTCTCTGTCATTCATAACTCTCTCTCGGACAACACTCCTTTTCGTACATAAAACTTTGACATTTTTGCATCAACATTTCATAACAAATGACAGTTAGATTAATAACACTACTCTCTCACATAGTGACTTCTCTTTTCCAATTAAGTGACTTTCATTCTCAACATGCTAATGGTTCCATCTTTAACATTACATATCATCTTGAGGATTCGTTCGGGGCACTACTTTATCGTATTTTTTCTTCATTGGGGTTTAATTATGATATATTATCCATATAAAAGATTTTTACATTGTTATAGACACTCATGTTAACATCTAATTTTATAAATTTTCTTACGTTACAATTTGGGCCTTGTTTATATTTATAAAATTTAAAAAATAGGTGTTAAACGAGTTTACCTAAATTGGTCCACCTAGTTTGACTGAAATTAAATACGGGGTAATAAAATAAAATAAAAAGTAATAAATTTAGTGCTATATTAGACTATTAATAAAACAAACAATTAGTGATACCTTTATCATTACTTTATTAAAGACAATGTCTCAACCTTCTTAAGATAAATTATTAAACTCAAATCAAGTTTCAACATCTAAGGTAATGACTTCAAAAAGAATATTTGTCGAGGAGCTAGCATAGTTATATAGTGCGGGTGAAAAACTTATTAAAATTTTCGTGGCTTCATTACAAAGAAAATTCAATTAGGAAGTCATGCACTTCGAAAGTAACTATTTTACTATTTTTAGGACATATAAACACACAAAAGAACATTGAATTCAGTGCAAAAAGCCTGAAAGCTAGATGATATCATAAACATTTGCTCGCTAGCATTTAGTATCCATAATGCCGATTCAAAAAGAGATAAGTAGATAGATATGTGTTATGTAAGTGTCTAAAACAAGCCAGTGACATTACATTGTGAAGCTCTATAATGCCAGATAAGAGGTATACAAAAAAAGGGAGGGCTCTCGTGTCCACAATTCACGATTCACGTGTTTCTTCGATTCTGAATCTCATTTTTGTGCCTTCAATCCTCTGATCCACATTCCTCTCCTCAATTGTTGTCTTTCTTTCTTTTTCTCTCTTTCTATCTACAAGATGTTGCTCTTTCATCAATGGAAGTTATAACTAAGAAATGGTTAAATATCATAGTTGACGACAACGTAACCTTGGAACCGTACTGGCCAGTCATAGTCATCTTTGCCACATCACAAGATCTGTTTTCTCTGTCATTCATAACTCTCTCTCGAACAACACTCCTTTTCGTACATAAAACTTTGACATTTTTGCATCAACATTTCATAACAAATGACAGTTAGATTAATAACACTACTCTCTCACATAGTTACTTCTCTTTTCCAATTAAGTGTTTTTCATTCTCAACATGCTAACGGTTCCATCTTTACCATTACATATCATCTTGAGGATTCGTTCGGGGCACTACTCTATCGTCTTTTTTCTTCATTGGGGTTAAATTATGATATATTATCCATATAAAAGATATTTACATTGTTATAGACACTCATATTAACATCTAATTTTATAAAGTTTCTTACGTTACAATTTGGGCATTGTTTATATTTATAATAGTTAAAAATAGGTGTTAAACGAGATTACCTAAATTGGTCCACCTAGTTTGACTGAAATTAAATACGGGGTAATAAAATAAAAAGTAATAAATTTAGTGCTATAATAGACTATTAATAAAATAAACAATTAGTGATCCCCTCTTTTAAAGACGAAGTCTCAGCCTTCTTAAGATAAATTATTCAACTGAAATCCTCTTTCAACGTCTAAGGTAATGACTTTAAAAAGAATATTTGTCGAGGAGCTAGCATAGTTATATAGTGCGGGTGAAAAACTTATTAAAATTTTTGTGGCTTCATTACAAAAAAAAATCAAGTTGGAAGTCATGCACCTCGAAAGTAACTATTTTACTATTTTTGGGACATATAAACACACAAAAGAACATTGAATCCAATGCAAAACGCCTGAAAGCTAGATGATATTCATCAACATTTGCTCGCTAGCATTTTGTATCCATAATGCTGATTCAAAAAGAGAAAAGTAGATATAGATGTGTTATGTACGTGTCCAAAACTAGCCAGTGACATTACATTGTGAAGCTTTACAAAGCCAGATAAGAGATATACAAAAAAAAGGATGGCCCTCATGTCCACAATTAACGATTCACATGTTTCTTCGATTCTGAATCTCATTTGTTGTGCCTTCAATCCTTTGATTCACATTCCTCTCCTCAATTGTTGTCTTTCTTTCTTTTTCTCCCTTTCTACCTACAAGATGTTGCTATTTCATCGATGGAAGTTATAGCTAAGAAATGGTTAAATATCATAGTTGACGACAACGTAACCTTTGAACCGTACTGGCCAGTCATAGTCATCTTTGCCACATCACATGATCTGTTTTCTCTATCGTTCATAACTCTATCTCGGACAACACTCCTTTTCGTACATAAAACTTTGACATTTTTGCATCAACATTTCTTAAAAAATAACAGTTAGATTATTAACACTAATCTCTCACATAGTTACTTCTCTTTTCCAGTTAAGTGTCTTTCATTCTCAATATGCTAACGGTTCCATCTTTAGCATTACATATCATCTTGAGGATTCGTTCGGGGTACTACTTTATCGTCTTTTTTCATCATTGGTGTTTAATTATGATATGTTATCCATATAAAAGATTTTTACTTTGTTATAGACGCTCATGTTAACATCTAATTTTTTAAAATTTCTTACGTTACAATTTTGGCATTGTTTATATTTATAATAGTTAAAAATAGCTGTTAAACGAGTTTACCTAAATTGGTCCACGTAGTTTGACTGAAATTAAATACGGGTAATAAAATAAAATAAAAAGTAATAATTTTAGTGTTATAATAGACTATTAAAAAAACAAACAATTAGTATTCCCCTTATCATTACTTTATTAAAGACAAAGTCTCAACCTTCTTAAGAAAAATTATTCAACCGAAATCATGTTTCAACATGTAAGGTAATGACTTCAAAAAGAATATTTGTCGAGGAGCTAGCATAGTTATATAGTGCAGGTGAAAAACTTATTAAAATTTTTTTGGCTTTATTACAAAGAAAATTCAAGTAGAAAGTCATGCACCCCAAAAGTAACTATTTTACTATTTTTGGGACGTATAAACACACAAAAGAACATTGAATTCAGTGCAAAAAGCCTGAAAGCTAGATGATATTCATCAACATTTGCTCGCTAGCATTTTGTATCCATAATGCCGATTCAAAAAGAGAAAAGTAGATAGAGATGTGCTTTGTATGTGTCCAAAACTAGCCAGTGACATTACATTGTGAAGCTCTACGAAGCCAGATAAGAGATATACAAAAAAAAGGAGGGCTCTCGTGTCCACAATTCACGATTCACATGTTTCTTCGATTCTGAATCTCATTTTTGTGCCTTCAATCCTTTGATCCACATTCCTCTCCACAATTTGTTTTCTTTCTTTATTTTTCTCTCTTTCTATCTACAAGATGTTGCTCTTTCATCAATGGAAGTTATAGCTAAGAAATGGTTAAATATCATAGTTGACGACAACGTAACCTTGGAACCTTACTGGCCAGTCATATTCATCTTTGCCACATCACAAGATCTGTTTTCTCTGTCGTTCATAACTCTCTCGTACAACACTCCTTTTCGTACATAAAACTCTGACATTTTTGCATCAACATTTCATAACAAATGACAGTTAGATTATTAACACTACTCTCTCACATAGTTACTTCTCTTTTCCAGTTAAGTGTCTTTCATTCTCAACTTGCTAACGATTCAATCTTTAGCGTTACATATCATCTTGAGGATTCGTTCGGGGCACTACTTTATCGTCTTTTTTCTTCATTGGGGTTTAATTATGATATATTATCCATATAAAAGATTTTTACATTTTTATAGACACTCATGTTACCATCTAATTTTATAAAATTTCTTACGTTACAATTTGGTCATTGTCTGTATTTATAATTGTTAAAAATAGGTGTTAAACAAGTTTACCTAAATTGGTCCACTTAGTTTGACTGAAATTAAATACGGGGTAATAAAATAAAATAAAAAGTAATAAATTTAGTGCTATAATAGACTATTAATATAAAAATACAATTAATGATTCCCTTATCATTACTTTATTAAAACAAAGTCTCAACTTTCTTAAGAAAAATTATCCAACTGAAATCATGTTTCAACATCTAAGGTAATGACTTCAAAAAGAATATTTGTCGAGGAACTAGCATATTTATATAGTGCGGGTGAAAAACTTATTAAAAATTTTGTGGCTTCATGACAAAGAAAATTCAAGTAGGAAGTCATGCACCCCGAAAGTAACTATTTTAATGTTTTTAGCATATAAACACACAAAAGAACATTGAATTCAGTGCAAAAGCCTGAAATCTAGATGATATTCGTCAACATTTGCTCGCTAGCATTTTGTATCCATAATACCGATTCAAAAAGAGAAAAGTAGATAGAGATGTGCTATGTACGTGTCCAAAACTATCCAGTGACATTACATTGTGAAGCTCTACAAAGCCAGACAAGAGATATACAAAAAAAAGGAGGGCTCTCCTGTCCACAATTCACGATTCACATGTTTTTTCGATTCTGAATCTCATTTTTTGTGCCTTCAATCCTTTAATCCATATCCCTCTCTTCAATTGTTCTCTTCCTTTCTTTTTCTCCCTTTCTATCATCAAGATGTTGCTCTTTCATCAATGGAAGTTATAGCTAAGAAATAGTTAAATATCATAATTGACGAGAACGTAACCTTGGAATCGTATTGGCCAGTCATAGTCATCTTTGCCACATCACAAGATCTATTTTCTCTGTCGTTCATAACTCTCTCTCGGACAACACTCTTTTTCGTACATAACATAGTTACATCAACATTTCATAACAAATGATAGTTAGATTATTAACACTACTCTTAACATAGTTACTTCTCTTTTCCAGTTAAGTGTCTTTCATTCTCAACATGCTAAAGGTTCCATCTTTCGCATTACATATCATCTTGAGGATTTGTTCGGGACACTACTTTATCGTCTTTTTTCTTCATTGCGGTTTAATTATGATATATTATCCATATAAAAGATTTTGCATTGTTATTGACGCTCATGTTAACATCTAATTTTATAAAATTTCTTATGTTACAACTTGGGCATTGTTTATATTTATAGTATTTAAAAGTAGATGTTAAACGAGTTTACCTAAATTGGTCCACCTAGTTTGACTGAAATTAAATACGGGGTAATAATATAAAATAAAAAGTAATAAATTTAGTGCTATAATAGACTATTAATAAAAACAAACAATTAGTTATCCCCTTATCATTACTTTGTTAAATACAAAGTCTCAACCTTCTTAAGATAAATTATTCAACTGAAATTATGTTTCAACATCTAAGGTAATGACTTGAAAAAAAATATTTGTCGAGGAGCTAGCATAGTTATACAGTGCGGATGAAAAAATATTAAAATTTTAGTGGCTTCATTACAAAGAGAACTCAACTAGGAAGTCAAGCACCTCGAAAGTAACTATTTTATTGTTTTTGGGGCATATAAACACACAAAAGAACATTGAATTCAGTGCAAAAAGCCTGAAAGCCAGATGATATTCGTCAACATTTGCTTGCTAGCATTTTGTATCCATGTGTCGATTCAAAAAGAGTAAAGTAGAAAGAGATGTGCTATGTACGTGTCCAAAACTAGCCACTGACATTACATTGTGAAGCTCTACAAAGCCAGACAAGAGATATACAAAAAAAGAAGGGCTCTACAGCCCACATTTCACGATTCTCATGTTTCTTTTATTCTGAATCTCATTTGTTGTGCCTTCAATCCTTTGATCCATCTTCCTCTCTTCAGTTGTTCTTTTTCTTTCTTTTTCTCTCTTCTATCTACTAGATGTAGCTCTTTCATCAATGGAAGCTATAGCTAAGAAATGGTTAAATATCATAGTTGACGACAACATAACCTTGGCACCATACTGGCCAGTCATAGTCATCTTTGCCACATCACAAGATCTGTTTTCTCTGTAGTTCATAACTCTCTCTCGGACAACACTCCTTTTCGTACATAAAACTTTGATATTTTTGCGTCAACATTTCATAACAAATGACAGTTAGATTATTAACACTACTCTCTCACATAGTTACTTCTCTTTTCAAGTTAAATTTCTTTCATTCTCAACATGTTAAAGGTTCCATCTTTAGCAATACATATCATCTTGAGGATTCATTTGGGGCAATACTTTATCGTCTTTTTTTCTTCATTGGAGTTTAATTATGGTATATTATGCGTATAAAATACTTTTACAATTTTATAGACACTCATGCTAACATCTTATTTTATAAAATTTCTTACGTTAAAACTTGGTCATTGTGTATATTTATAATAGTTAAAAATAGGTTTTAAACGAGTTTACCTAAATTAGTAAACCTGGTTTGACTGAAATTAATTATCGGGTAATAATATAAAATAAAAAGTGATAAATTTAGTGCTAGAATAGACTATTAATAAAATAAACAATTAGTGATCCCTTTATCAATACTCTATTAAATACAAAGTATCTTACTTCTTAAGATAAATTATTCAACTAAAATCATGTTTTAACATCTAAGGTAATGACTTCAAAAAGCATATTTGTGGAGGTGCTAGAATAGTTATATTGTGCGGGTTAAAAATTTATTAAAATTTTTGTGGCTTCGTTACAAATGGGATTCAAGTAGGAAGTCATGCACCCTGAAAGTATCTATTTTACTTTTTTTGGGATATATAAACACACAAAAGAACTTTGAATTCAATGCAAAAAGCCTGAAAACGAGATGATATCGCCAACATTTTCTCGCTAGCAATTTGTATCCATAATGCAATTTAAAAATAGTAAAGTGGAAAGAGATGTGTTATGTACGTGTCCAAAACTAGCCACTGACATTACATTGTGAAGCTCTACGAAGCCAGACAAGAGATATACAAAAAAAGGAGGGCTCTCCTCTCCACAATTCACGATTCTCATGTTTATTCGATTTTTATTCTCATTTGTTTTTCCTTCAATCATGTGACCAATCATCCTCTTTTCAATTATTCTCTTTATTTCCTTTTCTCTCTTTCTATCTACAAGATGTTGATCTTTCATCATTGGAAGCAATAGCTAAGAAATGGTTAAATATCATAGTTGGCGACAACGTAACTTTGGCACCATACTGGCCAGTCATAGTCATCTTTGCCACATCACAAGATCTGTTTTCTCGGTCATTCATAATTCTCTCTCGGACAACACTCCTTTTTGTACATAAAACTTTGACACTTTTGTATCAACATTTCATAACAAATGGCAGATATATTATTAACTCTCTCTCACAAGTTGCTTCTCTTTTCGAGTTAAGTGTCTTTCATTCTCAACATTCTAAAAGTTCCATC
Source organism: Sesbania bispinosa (assembly GCA_026901365.1). Lineage (NCBI taxonomy): Eukaryota > Viridiplantae > Streptophyta > Magnoliopsida > Fabales > Fabaceae > Sesbania > Sesbania bispinosa. The sequence continues at coordinate 701,193 of QLOH01000416.1, forward strand.
TTTAGCATTACATATCATCTTGAGGATTCGTTCGGGGCACTACTTTATTTTCTTTTTTCTTCATTGTGGTTTAATTATGATATATTATCCATATAAAATATTTTAACATTGTTATAGACACTCATGTTAACATCTAATTTTATAAAATTTCTTAGGTTAAACTTAGGCATTGTTTATATTTGTATCAGTTAAAAATAGGTGTTAAACGCGTTTACCTAAATTGGTCCACCTAGTTTGACTGAAATTAAATATGGGGTAATAATATAAAATAAAAAGTAATAAATTTAGTGCTATAATAGACTATTAGTAAAAACATACAATTAGTGATCCCCTTATCATTACTCTTTTAAAAACAATGTCTCAACCTTCTTAAGATAAATCATTCAACTGAAATCATGTTTCAACATCTAAGGTGATGACTTCAAAAAGAATATTTGTCGAGGAGTTAGCATAGTTATATAGTGTGGGTGAAAAACTTATTAAAATTTTTGTGGCTTCATTACAAAGAAACTTCAAGTAGGAAGTCATGCACCCCGAACGTAACTATTTTACTATTTTTGGGACATATAAACACACAAAAGAACATTGAATTCAGTGCAAAAAGCTTGAAATCCAGATGATATTCGTGAACATTTGCTCGCTAGATTTTTGTATCCGTAGTGTCGATTCAAAAAGAGTAAAGTAGAAAGAGATGTGCTATGTGCATGCCCAAAACTAGCCACTGACGTTACATTGTGAAGCTCTACAAACCCAGACAAGAGATATACATAAAATAGGAGGGTTCTACAGTCCACAATTGATGATTCTCACGTTTCTTCGATTCTTAATCTCATTTGTTGTGCCTTCAATCCTTTGATCCATCTTCCTCTCTTCAATTGTTCTCTTTCTTTCTTTTTCTCTCTATCTATCTACAAGATGTTGCTCTTTCATCAATGGAATCTATAGCTAAGAAATGGTTAAATATCATAGTTGACGACAACGTAACCTTGGCACCGTACAAGCCAGTCATTGTCATCTTTAACACATCAAAAGATATGTTTTCTCTGTCGTCCATCACTCTCTCTCGGACAAACCCTCCTTTTCGTACATAAAACTTTGAAATTTTTGCATCAAAATTTCATAACAATTGGCAGTTAGATTATTAACAGTACTCTCTCACATAGTTACTTCTCTTTTCCATTTAAATGTCCCTCATTCTCAAGATGATAAAGGTTCCATCTTTAGCAATACATATGATCTTGAGGATTCGTTTGGGACACTACTTTATCATCTTTTTTCTTCATTGGAGTTTAATTATGATATATTATGCATATAAAAGATTTTTACAATATTATAGACACTCATGCTAACATCTTATTTTATAAAATTTCTTACGTTACAACTTGGTCATTGTTTATATTTATAATAGTTAAAAATAGGTGTTAAACGAGTTTACCTGAATTGGTCCACCTAGTTTGACTTAAATTAATGACGGGGTAATAATCTAAAATAAAAAGTAATAAATTTAGTGCTAAAATAGACTATTAATAAAAATAAACAATTAGTGATCCCCTTATCATTACTTTGTTAAATACAAAGTCTCAAACTTCTTAAGATAAATTATTCAACTGAAATCATGTTTTAACATCTAAGGTAATCACTTCAAAAAGAATATTTGTCAAGGTGCTAGCATAGTTATATAGTGCGGGTTAAAAACTTATTAAAATTTTTGTGGCTTCATTACAAATTGGATTCAGTTAGGAAGTCATGCACCCCGAAAGTAAGTATTTTACTTTTTATGGGACATATAAACACACAAAAGAACTTTGAATTCAGTGCAAAAAGCCTTAAATCCAGATGATATTAATCAATATTTGCTCGCTAGCATTTTGTATCCATAGTGTCGATTCATAAAGAGTAAAGTAGAAAGAGATGTGTTATGTACGTGTCCAAAACTAGCCACGGACATTACATTGTGAAGTTCTACAAAGCCAGACAAGAGATATACAAAAAAAGGAGGGCTCTCCTCTCCACAATTCACGATTCTCACGTTTCTTCGATTTTCAATCTCATTTGTTGTGCCTTCAATCCTGTGACAAATCATCCTCTCTTCAATTATTCTCTTTATTTCTTTTTCTCTCTTTCTATCTACAAGATGTTGATCTTTCATCATTGGAAGCAATAGCTAAGAAATGTCTCTCGGACAACACTCCTTTTCGTACATAAAACTTTGACACTTTTGCATCAAAATTTCATAACAAAAGGCAGATAAATTATTAACACGCTCTCACAAGTTGCTTCTCTTTTCCAGTTAAGTGTCTTTCATTCTCAACATGTTAAAGGTTCCATCTTTAGCATTACATATCATCTTGAGGATTCGTTCGGGGTACTACTTTATCGTCTTTTTTTTTCTTCATTAGGGTTTAATTATGATATATTATCCATATAAAAGATTTTTACATTGTTATAGACACTCATGTTAACATCTTATTTTATAAAATTTCTTACGTTACAACTTGGGCATTGTTTATATTTCTAATAGTTAAAAATAGGTGTTAAATGAGTTTACCTAAATCGGTCCAACTAGTTTGACTGAAATTAAATACAGGGTAATAATATAAAATAAAAAAGTAATAAATTTGGTGCTATAATAGACTATTAATAAAAACAAACAATTAGTGATCCCGTTATCATTACTCTATTAAAGACAAAGTCTCAAACTTCTTAAGATAAATTATTCAACTGAAATCATGTTTCAACATCTAAGGTAATTACTTCAAAAAGAATATTTGTCGAGGAGCTAACATAGTTATATAGTGCAGGTGAAAAACTTATTAAAATTTTTGTGGCTTCATTACAAAGAGAATTCAAGTAGGAAGTCATGCACCCCGAAAGTAACTACTACCTCCAGTCCTATATATAAGAAACAAAAGTGACATTTTTTTGGTCCTATATAAAAGAAACATAGTACTATTTTTAGTTGCATTAATTGCTAAATACCTTATATGCCTGTAATTTATTGTGAGTAGTTAAAGAGGTACCCACTTATTTACTCATTTAATACTAAGGGTATTTTTGAGAAAAAAAATAAATTCATGGCACTATTAATTATCACTAACAGATTCCAATGCATTTCCTTGGTCTTGATGATTTTAGTCTAATGGTTCTTATATATAGGACCGGAGGTAGTATTTTACTGTTTTTGGGACATATAAACACACAAAAGAACATTGAATTCAGTGCAAAAAGCGTGAAAGCCAGAAGATATTTGCCAACATTTGCTCGCTAGCATTTTGAATCCATAGTGTCGATTCAAAAAGAGTAAAGTAGAAAGAGATGTGCTATGTACGTGTCGAAAACTAGCCACGAACATTACATTGTGAAGCTCTACAAAGCCAGACAAGAGATATACAAAAAAAAGAGGGCTCTACTGTCCAGAATTTACGATTCTCATGTTTCTTCGATTCTGAATCTCATTTGTTGTGCCTTCAATCCTCTGATCCACATTCCTCTCCTCAATTGTTGTCTTTCTTTTTTTTTCTCTCTTTCTATCTACAAGATGTTGCTCTTTCATCAATGGAAGTTATAGCTAAGAAATGGTTAAATATCATAGTTGACGACAACGTAACCTTGGCACCTTACTGGCCAGTCATAGTCATCTTTGCCACATCACAAGATCTGTTTTCTTTGTAGTTCATAAGTCTCTCTCGAACAACACTCCTTTTCATACATAAAACTTTGACATTTTTGCATCAACATTTCATAACAAATGACAGTTAGATTATTAACACTACTCTCTCATATAGTTACTTCACTTTTCCAGTTAAATGTATTTCATTCTCAACATGCTAAAGGTTCCAGCTTTAGCAATACGTATCATCTTGAGGATTCGTTCGGGGCACTACTTTATCGTCTTTTTTTCTTAATTGGAGTTTAATTATGATATATTATATATAAAAAAGAATTTTACAATGTTATAGACACTTGATAAGTTTTAGAATTAAGTGAATTTCTATGTATATACAACACTTATTGACTATGAATTGTTGAAATTATAATCCAATTTCACCCTTCTTAGCTTAATTTGTGGCTTTTATTGTTATTGAGATTTAATCTGAACTTGATGTTAATTTGATGAAGAAACTTTTGATTTTTACAGATGAAAAGCTAAGGTACAAGTGAGGCATCAAGAGAACAGTGAGCAAGGAGGAGCAGAGTAGAAAAAGCTTCAAAGGTTGACAATTCAGAGGAACCAGTTGTTGTTTCCTGCGCTAAGCGCAGGCAAAGCGCAAGAAACGTAACCCTTGCGCTTAAAAATGTCGTCAGACAGTTTTTAGGGGGACTTCTGAAATTTGGAGTTTTGAGCAGATAAGAAGTTCGAGAGAAGAGTTTGAAAGTCTCTAGAGACCATTCTGGAGCAAGAGGGAGACTACAACAGAGCTGGAAGGCTTCGTTGTTACTCTTCTTCTTAATTCTTTTGGTTTGTAATGGCTACCATGAGTAGCTAAATCTCTCTTTAGGATTGAATGTAGTCGATTCAATCCCCCGATTGTATTTGGATCTTTGTTATTTAGGAATCCCTATTTTTACCAATATTGGTGTTTTTATTTCTATTCTTAATGCTTAACTTCCTTCTTGTAACAGAGTTATGATTTGATTTATTGAATTAGCTGGGAAGCAGTTTTCTAAATCCGATTTGAGTAAAAACACTCAATAGGTTGAATTCCTAGGGATAGGGTTCAATTTATTGATAGCTTTTAGCAACTGATCTTAAAGCTAGACAATTTGTTAAACAACTGAGGGATCAGTGTTTAGGGAATTGTTCTAAGAATTTCATACTCGAGGAATCAATGTGAATGAAATCTATTTGTGCTTCAATATTGATAATTATAAATTCCTAGATATCATTGATTTCCAAAATACAAGAGGGGTGCGATAGACGGAGTTCAATCCTAGTTTCTCTTTATTGCTCAATTTCATCCACGTTTCTCTTTGTCTCAATTCTTTTTAATTACATATTTAATTTTATTTTTCACAAAACAATCTCAACAATTGCAATCATTCTTACTCAGTAAGCGTTGTAGAAACCACATGAAACACTAAAAGGCGGGTTGAATAGTGTTTTAAATGTTCAAACAAATTTTTCAGAAACCTTTTAACAAGCAAAGTATTTCACAATAATTTTTGAAAACTTGCTGAAACTGGAGTTATTGTGACACCCCTCTACCCCATACTCTTAGATGTTTAATAAGTCGAAGTTTAGAAAAGGTAATGTCCCACGATGGGTAAAAAGGTTCACAAAGGCTCTTATTAAAAACCTCATGAGTTCAAAAACACTTAATTAAATGAAAGTAAACATCAAATATAATCCAACAATTATGTAGCGGAATCTCTTAAGAAATAAAACAACTAAAACGACCTACTTGCCGAACAAGGTATCCAAAATAGTTCATAAAATACTCCTAACTAGAAACATAATAAAGACTCCCAAGTACACCCTGATGTCACATCTATCAGAGCATGTCCCTTAATCATACTCGACACTCATCGTGTCCTCGTCAACACCTGTAAAAATATATCCACAGAATACGGTGAGGAAAAAGATACTACTCATATACACACATAGGAAATGCTCTATCCTCACCCACAGATAAACAACATCATCATATATCATACTACCAATACATCAGATAAACCATCATATAACAATTATCCCAAAACTCAGCATATAGCTATTCATCTATATCAACATATATATTTCATACCATCATTCACATTTATACACATAATACATCCATCATGTATTCACCAAACCCACCATCATCATAATATAACTCGAATATCATCATATATATCACTCATCAATACATGCACCAAAATCATTAACATTATCAAATAACTCAATTCCATCGTTGAGTATTCCAATTTTCACATGCACCAGCACTCATCTCATCATCTACCCAAAGGTCATGACTTGGAACTCCGCACAATGGGTGCACCTCGTCAATCACTCTAGTTAGTACCAAGATAGTCTACCGGAGTCACCACACATAATCCGATAGGTTGTACCCCCTCTATGGGCCCGTGCATCGAACGCCCCATCTTGATCCCCTGAGTTTTACCCCCTCTATGGGCCCGCACCACTCAGTTCACCTCCCGAATCGTACCCCCTCTATGGGCCCGCACAATCCATGTCTCATCACACATGGTCAAGGCATCTCTCTTAAGTTGTACCCCCTCTATGGGCCCGCACAACTCAAGTAACATCATCATTAATTATATCGCATGTTCACCAACCACATGCATTCCAAATAAAATAGCATATTAATCAACCATATGCATTCCAACATAACATCAATTACATAACATATTAACCAACCATATGCATTCCAACATAACATCAATATATAGCATATTCACCAACATATGCATTCCAAATAACATCAATTACATAGCATATTAACCAACCATATGCATTCCAACATAACATCAATTACATAGCATATTAACCAACCATATGCATTCCAACATAACATCAATATATAGCATATTCACTAACATATGCATTCCAAATAACATCAAATATATTAAGCATATTCACCAACATATGCATTCCAAATAACATCACATATATAGCATAATTACCAAACATATGCATTCCAAAACATCAAATATATCACATAATTACCAAACATATGCATTCCAAATGACGTCAAGTATATTAAGCATCATTAAGCACTTAGACTCTCCAAATCCACTCTGGTAATCGATTACCAACCTCTAGTAATCGATTACCCACAAACAAAGTCTCTGGTAATCGATTACAACCACCTTGTAATCGATTACCTGTAAGCAAACACTCTGGTAATCGATTACAACACCTCTGTAATCGATTACCCGCAAACAAACTCTCTGGTAATCGATTACCATCAACCAGTAATCGATTACCAGTAGCAAACAGCACTCCTGAGTTGCCCAGAACACCCTGGTAATCGATTACCACACCTGGTAATCGATTACCCGCGACGCAGGTCGCAGATTTCACGATTTCAAACATCTCTAAACCCTTCCAATCAATCTCTAATCGATCCCTTTCGATCAAACATCATTCATAATCATAAACATTCATCAAACTCATCAAAATCATCAATCTTTAACAGTTTTACATGGATTTCCCATCAAAACCCCAAATCATCAAAACCCTTATTATCCCCTTTTCGCTATTCTCATTATTATCATTCAAATCACTCAAGATTCATCAAGAATCATTCAAACAACCATAAATCACAGTTCATATCATCCATTTTCAATTATATCATACATTAATACGAATTCCTAATCTTAAATTACTACCCAAGCACCCCTACATGCATATACAAGCAGCACCTTCTCCCCCACCGTACCTTAGAGTTGACGATCATAAACGAAAAGATAGAACTCCCTTGCTAATCTACTCTGCGGTATCTCCTCCTTGTGGAGTCGTTCCTCCCCTCCTTAAGGTTTCACTCTCTAACGTTTTGAAAAATAAGGATTAGGGCGAATTGGTAACCCTCCCTTACTTAAATACTTAACTGGGTTGGACCCACTCTCAACCCACTCCTCCTTATTTTATTAAATAACATTATTCATAAAAATATTAATATTACTAATAGTATTATTTATTCCTCTTATTTAATCAATTAATATTATTAAAAATAATAATACTATTATTTCTTTCTTTTCTTTTATTTTATTTATTCATTTATATTAGGAATTATTAGTATATTACGGACTCCTTATCCGTCTATATTCAAATTTAAATTCAAATTATATAAGTAAATCTTATCCTAGATTTGTATTGATTCTTACCCTTAATCCTTGTGATCTCATTATCCCTATTTTAATATCTGATCTTAATTTAAAATACTAAACCATATCTCTCTCCTAAGATTATCCTTATTAATCCTGATATTATTTTATTAATATAACAATTACTATATTTATAACAATTAATGTTATTTGCAACCTTATGATTTATCCCTTAGTAATATTATTATTATATTCAATATAAACATATCTGATTAAGATCCAAATAATCTGACGTCTCTCCTAATATTTATAATATTATATTATTATCATATCATACATACAAGTATATTAATATTTACTATTTTTAATGTGTAACTTCTATTTTTACTGCTAACGTTACCGAAATATAATTATACGTACTTAAATTATATTTCTAATTTTCTAAATTTCGAGATGTTACAGTTATGGTACTTGCTGAAATAATTTCAGCAGGTTCAACAAAATTGATAAAAACTGTTTCTTAAAAGCGTATTTGGTTAAAATGATGTTTCAACAGAATAAATCACTATATTCCAAACCCTTCTTGTTAGTTAAATAACAGATATAGAGAGATAAGGGTTTAGAAGACTTAGCCAAGAGATTTATCCTGGTTCACTCACATCCACCGTGAGCTACGTCCAGTCCCTATACCAACTAGCAATGGATTTTCCACTAACTGATCACAGTTACAAGTATTCTTTTTCAGATAAGCCTCTTCAGGCTCTTTACACCAAGTATTCTTTTACAGACAAACCTCTCTAGGCTCAATCCAAGTATTGTTTAAACAGCAAGCCTCTCCAGGCTCAAATAGAAACAATGTATGAAAAGATAATGCTTAAGCTTTCAAACTACACAAGTTTAAAGCCTAAACTGGGTAAGATGTACAGATAACTGAGTATAACTCATGATTTAAAAGATTTATGTACAAATGAAGTGAAATGAGATGAAATGTTAGAGAATTCTTTGAGCAGCACTTCAGCAAGTATTTTCATGTAGTCTCTCTCTTTTCTTCAATGCATGAATCTCATCGTTACATTTAACAGTGTGACAGCTGTCAAAGAACAGGAGGGATATCTAGAAGCCATGACATGCCATTAAATAGCATCTTGGAAGTAGAGGTCTTTGACTGCTGGGGGATAGACTTTGTGGGACCTCCACCCCCATCTTTTTTGGCAAAGAGTATCTTCTAGTGGCTATGGAGTATGTATCCAAGTAGGTGGAGGCTATTGCAACTGCAAAAGCTGATGCGAAGACAGCAGTACAGTTCTTGAAGAAAAATATCTTTTCTCGGTTTGGTTCACCAAGAGTCCTGATTAGTGATGGAGGCTCACACTTCTGCAATTCCCAACTACATAAGGTCTTGGAGCACTATGGGGTTAGACACAAGGTAGCATCTCCTTACCACCCTCAGACCAATGGTCAAGCTGAAATCTCCAATAGAGAGATCAAGAGAATCCTTGAGAAGACTGTGAGCTCTTCTAGAAAGGATTGGTCCATCAAGCTAGATGATGCACTGTTGGCGTAAAGAACTGCTTACAAATCACCCACAGGTCTCTCTCCTTTCCAACTGATTTATGGAAAGGCATGTCACTTGCCTGTTGAAATTGGAGCACAAGGCTTGCTGGGCATTGAAGGTCTTGAACATGGATAAGCAAGTAGCTAGGAGAAGAAGAATATTACAGCTGCATAAGTTAGAAGAGATGATACTCAATGCCTATGAATCTTCAAGAATTTACAAGGAGAAGACCAAGGCCTATCATGACAAGAAGCTCATCAAGAGGAAGTTCTATCCAGGCCAATCAGTTCTTCTGTTCAACTCCAGGTTGAAACTTTTCCCTGGGAAGTTGAAATCAAAATGGTTTGGACCATTTCTTGTCAAGGAAGTTAGACCATATGGAGTTGTGGAATTGGAAGATCCTGAATCAAAGAGAAGTTGGGTCGTGAACGGGCAAAGACTGAAGCCCTATTTGGGGAATGAGGTTGACAGATCCTCCACGGTCATTCATCTTCAAGAACCTTAAGGAAAAAGGTGTCAAGCTATATGACGTTAAACGAGCGCTTCCTGGGAGGCAACCCAGTGTTTTCTTTATCAATTTTTACAGTTTTCATTTTGATTCTCGCCGTGGTCTATATATACTTTGTGTTAGTGAGGTTTTTGTGTTTGTTTAGTTTAGGAATTGTTAGGAACTAGTTGAGTAAGTGTGTGGGAGAGAAATGTAGCAACCTTGATAATTAGGAAGTGGCAGAAAATTTGACTAAGTGTTACAGCAATTTTATTCTGTTTTCTGCGCTTCACATGCGCTTAGCACAGGTAAAGCGCAGAAATACTCAATTACTTACTGTTTTTTGCGCTTCACTTGCGCTTAGTGCAGGTAAAGCGCAAAAATGCTCAATTACTTACTGTTTTCTGTGCTTCACCTGCGCTCAGCGCAGGTAAAGCGCAGAAATGCATAAAAACTTTCTGTTTTGTGCGCGCAGGTGAAGCGCAGTAGAACGATAAACTAAGTTTTTGTTTGATTTTTTTCTACAGTTCCCAACATATCTGCAATGGCCTGGGGAAAATCCTATTTTCCCGGGGGGGAAGTGGAGATAGACCAACCTTTGATGATTCTACAGTTGCACCTGACACTGGAGCTAATTAAGGAGACAACATGAGTATATTTCAATAAGGATGGAGAGATTGAGAGATTCATGTTCCATTGTTTTACATGGTGTTTTTATCTCTTTTATTTTCTTATCTTTCTTTTTATTTGATAATTTTGTATCTTATGCAACTTAGGACTTAGGAATTAGGAAATAAAGAAATTGATGATTGGGAATTCAATTCAAGTCTCAAAGCTAGTCAGCCAAACTAACTGAATTAAGAGAAGAAAAACGAATTAAGTGGTTGAATTCATAATCAGTTAGGATTAGGATTTTGTGTAGGAAAGTTAATTAAGATAGCTAATTGTGCAACACGTAATTTAATCAAGGAAAACAACCATAAGCCTGTGAGTTTGTCTGACCAAACACTTTGAGAGTTTTCCTTGTTGCTTGTCAATTGTTGTTGCTTGAGTTTTTAGTTTTGTTACTGGATATGAAAAGCATGGAAGTGACTAAGGCAACTTGTAAAAATGTAAATTACTCAGTGCCAAATAGCCAACCTGTGAATAATATTTCCTATTTTTGATAGCCCATTTGAGCTTGAAATATTCATGGATTTTGCACCCTAGCTTTGTATTCATTATAATCTTTTCCCTTTACACACTTAGGGATAGAGAGCATAGGTGCATTTTATTCAATAAGAATGGGTATTGGTTGGTTAATTGTAAATGAAAAGGGGCATAATGAGTAATGAAATTCACTGCTTACTAAAAAAATGGCATATTCATAAAGGAGTGAATTACCAAAGAAGGTAAAAAAATTGTGCTAAAATGTTTGAATTCAAGAATGAGATGGTGAATTGAGAGTCATTTGAGAAAATTATTTAACTTGTAATTATGCTCTCTTTTCTCTGAAGTTGTGTTTCTTGATATATCATGAAAAACCATGAATTCTTGATAGCCAGGCCTCATTACAACCCAAGAAAGACCTTATGATCCATGTTGATTATGTGTTGTATGTTAACTATAAACAACTAGCAATTTTAATTGTTTAACTGCAGTGGAAAAATTGAGGGAAACACTTACCTGTGAGAATTGAGAGAAATTCCTTGATTTTATCACTTGTTGTTACAATTTCTATTCTTAAGAGATTGAATGCACTTGTATCTTATTTGATTGATGATTGGAGTCACCATTTGATTCTAAATTTTAATCTAAAATTTGGAAAGTGATAGCTGTCTAGCAAGAGATGTTGAAATTGTTTTCCTGTCAGTCACATTCAGGGTTAGTCATTGTAAATAACTGTTTGTATTTGATTTTCTTGCTTGAGGGCAAGCAAAAAGCTAAGTTCGGGGGAGTTTGATAAGTGTTAGAATTAAGTGAATTTATATGTAATTACAACACTTATTGACTGTGAATTATTGAAATTATAATCCAATTTCACCCTTTTTAGCTTAATTTGTGGCTCTTATAGTTATTTAGATTTAATATGAACTTGATGCTATTTTGATGAAGAAACTATTGATGTTTATGGATGAAAAGCTAAGGTACATATGAATCATCAAGAGAACAGTGAGCAAGGATAGGAGCAGAGTAGAACAAGCTTCAAAGGATGACAATTCAGAGGACCCAGTTGTTGTTTCCTGCGCTAAGCGCAGGCAAAGCGCAAGAATGCCTGTTCAGTTACTGTTTCCTGCGCTTCACCTGCGTTGAGCGGAGACAAAGCGCAGGAAACGTAACCCTTGCATTTAAAAGAGCCGTCAAACAGGTTTTAAGGGGACTTCTGGAAATTTGGAGTTTTGAGCAGATACAGAGTTCGAGAGAAGAGTTTGACAGTCTCTAGAGACCATTCTGGAGCAAGAGGGAGACTTCAACAGAGCTAGAAGGCTTCAATGTTACTCTTCTTAATTCTTTTGGTTTGTAATGGCTACCATGAGTAGCTAAATCTCTCTTTAGGATTGAATGTAGTCGATTCAATCCCCGATTGTATTTGGATCTTTGTTATTTAGGAATCCCTATTTTTACCAATATTGGTGTTTTTATTTCTATTCTTAATGCTTAACTTCCTTCTTGTAACAGAGTTATGATTTGATTTAATGAATTAGATGGGAAGCAGTTTTCTAAATCCTATTTGAGTAAAAACACTTAATGGGTTGAATTCGTAGGGATAGGGTTCAATTTATTGATAGCTTTTAACAACTGATCTTAAAGCTAGGCAATTTGCTAAACAACCGAGGGATCGATGTTTAGGGAATTGTTCTAAGAATTTCATACTCGAGGGATCAATGTGAATGAAATCTATTTGTGTTTCAATATTGATAATTATAAATTCCAAGATATCATTGATTTCCAAAATACAAGAGTGGTGCGATAGACGAAGTTCAATCCTAGTTTCTCTTTATTGCTCAATTTCATCCACATTTCTCTTTGTCTCAATTCTTTTTAATTACATATTTAAATTTATTTTTCACAAAACACTCTCAACAATTTCAATCATTCCTACTCATTAAGCGTGAGTTCTAAGAATTTATTTTGTACCGTTCCACGTGGGTACCACAACCCTACTTTTCTACTATTATACTATTGTGATATTGGTACGCTTGCCAAGATCTCAACAACACTCATGCTAACATCTTATTTTATAAAATTTCTTACGCTACAACTTGGTCATTGTTTATATTTATAATAGTTAAAAATAAGTGTTAAACGAGTTTACCTAAATTGGTCCACCTAGTTTGACTGAAATTAATTACGAAGTAATAATATAAAATAAAAAAGTAATAAATTTAGTACTAGAATAGACTATAAATAAAAATAAACAATTAGTGATTCCCTTATCATTACTCTATTAAATACAAAGTCTCAAACTTCTTAAGATAAATTATTCAACTGAAACCATGTTTTAACATCTAAGGTAATGACTTCAAAAAGAATATTAGTCGAGGTTCTAGTATAGTTATATAGTGCGGGTTAAAAACTTATTAAATTTTTTGTGGCTTCATTACAAATGAGATTCAAGTAGAAAGTGATGCACCCGGAAAGTAACAATTTTAATCTTTTTGGGACATATAAACACACAAAAGAACTTTGAATTCAGTGCAAAAATCCTGAAAGCCAGATGATATTCATCAACATATGCTCGCTAGCATTTTGTATCGATAGAGATGTGCTATGTACGTGTCCAAAACTAGCCACTGACATTACATTGTGAAGCTCTACAAAGCCAGACAAGAGATATACAAAAAAGGAGGGCTCTGCTTTCCACAATTCATGATTCTCATGTTTCTTCGATTCCGAATCTCATTTGTTGTGCCTTCAATCCTTTGATCCATCTTCCTCTCTTCAATTGTTCTCTTTCTTTCCTTTTCTCTCTTTCTATCTACAAGATGTTGCTCTTTCATCAATGGAAGCTATAGCTAAGAAATGGTTAAATATCATAGTTAACGACAACGTAACCTTGGCACAATACTGTCTCATAGTCATATTTACCACATCACAAGATCTGTTTTCTCTGTAGTTCATAACACTCTCTCAGTCAACACTCCTTTTCGTACATAAAACTTTAACATTTTTGCATCAACATTTCATTACAAATGACAATTAGATTATTAACACTTTTCTCTCACATAGTTACTTCTCTTTTCCTGTAAAATGACTTTCATTCTCAATATGTTAAAGGTTCCATCTTTAGCAATACATATAATCTTGAGGTTTCGTTCAGGGTACTACTTTATCGTCTTTTTTTCTTCGTTGGAGTTTAATTATGATATATTATGCATATAAAATATTTTTACAATGTTATAGACACTCATGCTAACATCTTATTTTATAAAATTTCTTACGTTACGACTTGGTCATTGTTTATATTTGTATAGTTAATAATAGGTGTTAAACGAGTTTACCTACATTGGTCCACCTTGTTTGACTGAAATAAATTACGGGGTAATAATATAAAATAAAAAGCAATAAATTTAGTGCTAGAATAGACTACTAATAAAAAGAAACAATTAGTGATCCCCTTATCATTACTCTATTAAAGACAAGGTCTCAACCTTCTTAAGATAAATTATTCAACTGAAATCGTGTTTCAACATCTAAGGTAATGACTTCAAAAAGAATATTTGTCGAGGAGCTAGCATAGTTATATAGTGCGGGTGAAAAACTTATTAAAATTTTTGTGGCTTCATTATAAAGAGAATTCAAGTAGGAAGTCATGCACCCAGAAAGTAACTAATTTACTATTTTTGGGACATATAAACACACAAAAGAACATTGAATTCAGTGCAAAAAGCCTGAAAGCCAGATGATATTCATCAACATTCGCTAGCATTTTCTATCCATAGTGGCGATTCAAAAAGTGTAAAGTAGAAAGAGATATTATATGTACGTGTCCAAAACTAACCTTTGATCCATCTTCCTCTCTTCAAGTGTTCATTTTCTATCTTTTTCTCTCTTTCAATCTAAAAGATGTTGCTTTTTCATCAATGGAAGCTATAGCTAAAAAATGATTAAATATCATAGTTGACGACAACGTAACATTGACACCATACTGGCCAGTCATAGTCATCTTTTCCACATCACGAGATTTGTTTTCTTTGTAGTACATAACTCTCTCTCGGACAACACTTCTTTTCGTAAATAAAATTTTGACATTTTTGCATCAACATTCCATAACAAATGACAGTTAGATTATTAACACTTTTCTCTCACATAGTTACTTCTCTTTTCCAGTTAAATGTCTTTCATTCTCAACATGCTAAAGGTTCCATCTTTAGCAATACATATCATCTTGAGGATTCTTTCGGGACACTAATTTATCGTCTTTTTTTTCTTCATTGGAGTTTAATTATGATATATTATGCATATAAAAGATTGTTACAATGTTATAGACACTCATGCTAACATCTTATTTTATAAAATTTCTTACGTTACGAATTGGTCATTGTTTATGTTTATATAGTTAAAAATAGGTGATAAATGAGTTTACCTAAATTGGTCCACCTAGTTTGACTTAAATTAATTACGGGGTAATAATATAAAATATAAAATAAAAAGTAATAAATTTAGTGCTAAAATAGACTATTAATAAAAATAAACAATTAGTGATCCCCTAATCATTACTCCATTAAATATAAAGTCTCAAACTTCTTAAGATAAATTATTCAACTTAAATCATGGTTCAACATATAAGATGATGACTTCAAAAAGAATATTTGTTGAGGTGCTAAAATAGTTATATAGTGGGGGTGAAAAGCTTGTTAAAATTTTTATGGCTTTATAACAAAGGGGATTCAAGTAGGATGTCATGCACCCCGAAAGTAAATCTTTCACTGTTTTAGTGGCGTATAAATACACAAAAGAACATTGAATTCTGCGCAAAAAACCTGAAAGCCAGATGATATTCGTCAACATTTGCTCGCTAACATTTGGTATCCATAGTGCCGATTCAAAAAGTGTCAAAGTAAAAATAGATATGCTATGTACGTGTCCAAAACTAGCCACAGACATTACATTGTGAAGCTCTACAGACAAGAGTTATACCAAAAACAAAGGAGTGCTCTCCTCTTCACAATTCATGGTTTTCAGGTTTCTTCGAGTCTGAATCTCATTTTTTGTGCCTTCTATCTTTTGATTCGTCTTCCTCTCTTCAATTTTTCTCTTTCTTTCTTTTTCTCTCTTTCTGTCTACAAGATGTTGCTTTTTCATCAATGGAAGCTATAACTTAGAAATGGTTAAATATCATAGTTGACGACAACATAACCTTGGCACCATACAAGCCATTCATTGTCATCTTTGACACATCACAAGATCTGTTTTCTCTGTCGTTAATAACTCTCTCTCGAACAACACTCTTTTTCGTACATAAAACTTTGACATTGTTGCATCAACATGTCATCACAAATGGCAGTTAGATTATTAACTCTCTCTCACAAGTTGCTTCTCTTTTCCAGTTAAATGTCTTTCATTCTCAACATGCTAAAGGTTCCATCTTTAGCATTACATATCATCATGAGAATTCGTTCGGGGCACTACTTTATCATCTTTTTTCTTCATTGGGATTTAAATATGATATATTATCCATATAAAAGATATTTACATTGTTTTAGACACTCATGTTAACATCTTATTTTTTAAAATTTCTTACGTTACAACTTGGACATCGTTTATATTTATGATAGTTAAAAATAGGTGTTAAACGAGTTTACCCAAAATGGTCCTCCTAGTTTGTCTGAAATTAATTACGGGGTAATAATATAAAGTAAAAAGTAATAAATTTAGTGCTAGAATAGACTATTAATAAAAATAAACAATTAGTGATCCCCCTATCATTATCATTATTCTATTAAAAACAAAGTGTCAAATTTTTAAGATAAATTATTCAACTGAAATCATGTTTCAACATATAAGATAATGACTTCAAAAAGAATATTTTGTCGAGGTGCTAGCATAGTTATATAGTGGGGGTGAAAAACTTATTAGACTTTTTGTGGCTTTATTACAAAGGGGATTCAAGTAGGATGTCATGCACCCCGAAAGTAACTATTTCACTGTTTTAGTGGCATATAAATACACAAAAGAACATTGAATTCAACGCAAAAGCCTGAAATCCAGATGATGTTCATCAACATTTGCTCGCTAGCATTTGGTATCCATAGTGCCGATTCAAAAAAAGTCAATGTAGAAATAGATGTGTACAAAACTAGCCCTTGATATTACATTGTGAAGCTCTACAAAGCTAGATATGAGTTATACAAAAAACAAAGTAGTGTTCTCCTCTTCACAATTCACGATTCTCATATTTGTTCAATTTTGAATCTCACTTGTTGTGCCTTTTATCCTTTGATCCATCATCCTCTCTTCAATTTTTCTCTTTCTTTCTTTTTCTCTCATTCTGTCTACAAGATGTTGTTTTTTCATCAATGGAAGCTATAGCTAAGAAATGGTTAAATATCATAGTTGACGGCAACGTAACCTTGGCACCATACTGGCCAGTCATAGTCATCTTTTCCACATCACAAGATCTGTTTTCTTTGTAGTTCATAACTCTCTCTCGGACAACACTTCTTTTCGTACATAAAATTTTGACATTTTTGCATCAACATTCCATAACAAATGACAGTTAGATTATTAACACTTTTCTCTCACATAGTTACTTCTCTTTTCCACTTAAATGTCTTTCATTCTCAACATGCTAAAGGTTCCATCTTTAGCAATACATATCATCTTGAGGATTCGTTCAGGACACTACTTTATTGTCTTTTTTTTCTTAATTGGAGTTTAATTATGATATATTATGCATATAAAAGATTGTTACAATGTTATAGACACTCATGCTAACATCTTATTTTATAAAATTTCTTACGTTACTAATTGGTCATTGTTTATATTTATATAGTTAAAAATAGGTGTTAAATGAGTTTACTTAAATTGGTCCACCTAGTTTGACTTAAATTAATTAAGGGGTAATAATATAAAATATAAAATAAAAAGTAATAAATTTAGTGCTAGAATAGACTATTAATAAAAATAAACAATTAGTGATCCCCTTATCATTACTCCATTAAATATAAAGTCTCAAACTTCTTAAGATAAATTATTCAACTTAAATCATGTTTCAACATATAAGATGATGACTTAAAAAAGAATATTTGTTGAGGTGCTAGAATAGTTATATAGTGGGGGTGAAAAGGTTGTTAAAATTTGTATGACTTTATTACAAAGGGGATTCAAGTAGGATGTCATGCACCCCGAAAGTAAATCTTTCACTGTTTTAGTGGCGTATAAATACACAAAAGAACATTGAATTCTGCGCAAAAAACCTGAAAGCCAGATGATATGCGTCAACATTTGCTCGCTAGCATTTGGTATCCATAGTGCCGATTCAAAAAGTGTCAAAGTAAAAATAGATATGCTATGTACATGTCCAAAACTAGCCACTAACTTTACATTGTGAAGCTCTACAAAGCCAGGCAAGAGTTATACCAAAAACAAAGGAGTGCTCTCCTCTTCACAATTCATGGTTTTCAGGTTTCTTCGAGTCTGAATCTCATTTTTTGTGCCTTCTATCTTTTGATCCGTCTTCCTCTCTTCAATTTTTCTCTTTCTTTCTTTTTCTCTCTTTCTGTCTACAAGATGTTGTTTTTTCATCAATGGAAGCTATAGCTTAGAACTGGTTAAATATCATAGTTTACGACAACGTAACCTTGGCACCGTACAAGCGATTCATTGTCATCTTTGACATGTCACAAGATCTGTTTTCTTTGTCGTTAATAACTCTCTCTCGAGCAACACTCATTTTCGTACATAAAACTTTGACATTTTTGCATCAACATTTCATAACAAATGGCAGTTAGATTATTAACTCTCTCTCACAAGTTGCTTCTCTTTTCCAGTTAAATGTCTTTCATTCTCAACATGCTAAAGGTTCCATCTTTAGCATTACATATCATCTTGAGGATTCGTTCGGGGCACTACTTTATCATCTTTTTTCTTCATTGGGATTTAAATATGATATATTATCCATATAAAAGATATTTACATTGTTTTAGACACTCATGTTAACATCTTATTTTTTAAAATTTCTTACGTTACAACTTGGACATCGTTTATATTTATGATAGTTAAAAATAGGTGTTAAACGAGTTTACCCAATATGGTCCTCCTAGTTTGACTGAAATTAATTACGGGGTAATAATATAAAGTAAAAAGTAATAAATTTAGTGCTAGAATAGACTATTAATAAAAACAAACAATTAGTGATCCCCCTATCATTATCATTATTCTATTAAAAACAAAGTGTCAAATTTTTAAGATAAATTATTCAACTGAAATCATGTTTCAACATATAAGATAATGACTTCAAAAAGAATATTTTGTCGAGGTGCTAGCATAGTTATATAGTGGGGGTGAAAAACTTATTAGACTTTTTGTGGCTTTATTACAAAGGGGATTCAAGTAGGATGTCATGCACCCCGAAAGTAACTATTTCACTGTTTTAGTGGCATATAAATACACAAAAGAACATTGAATTCAACGCAAAAAGCCTGAAATCCAGATGATGTTCATCAACATTTGCTCGCTAGCATTTGGTATCCATAGTGCCGATTCAAAAAAAGTCAATGTAGAAATAGATGTGTACAAAACTAGCCCTTGATATTACATTGTAAAGCTCTACAAAGCTAGATATGAGTTATACAAAAAACAAAGTAGTGTTCTCCTCTTCACAATTCACGATTCTCATATTTGTTCAATTTTGAATATCACCTGTTGTGCCTTCTATCCTTTGATCCATCTTCCTCTCTTCAATTTTTCTCTTTCTTTCTCTTTCTCTCTTTCTGTCTACAAGATGTTGCTTTTTCATCAATGGAAGCTATAGCTAAGAAATGGTTAAATATCATAGTTGATGGCAACGTAACCTTGGCACCATACTGGCCAGTCATAGTCATCTTTTCCACATCACAAGATCTGTTTTCTTTGTAGTTCATAACTCTCTCTCAGACAACACTTCTTTTCGTACATAAAATTTTGACATTTTTGCATCAACATTCCATAACAAATGACAGTTAGATTATTAACACTTTTCTCTCACATAGTTACTTTTCTTTTCCAGTTAAATGTCTTTCATTCTCAACATGCTAAAGGTTCCATCTTTAGCAATACATATCATCTTGAGGATTCGTTCGGGACACTACTTTATTGTCTTTTTTTTCTTCATTGGAGTTTAATTATGATATATTATGCATATAAAAGATTGTTACAATGTTATAGACACTCATGCTAACATCTTATTTTATAAAATTTCTTACGTTACGAATTGGTCATTGTTTATATTTGTATAGTTAAAAATAGGTGTTAAATGAGTTTACCTAAATTGGTCCACCTAGTTTGACTTAAATTAATTACGGGGTAATAATATAAAATATAATATAAAAAGTAATAAATTTAGTGCTAGAATAGACTATTAATAAAAATAAACAATTAGTGATCCCCTTATTATTACTCCATTAAATATAAAGTCTCAAACTTCTTAACATAAATTATTCAACTTAAATCATGTTTCAACATATAAGATGATGACTTCAAAAAGAATATTTGTTGAGGTGCTAGAATAGTTATATAGTGGGAGTGATAAGCTTGTTAAAATTTTTATGGCTTTATTACAAAGGGGATTTAAGTAGGATGTCATGCACCCCGAAAGTAAATCTTTCACTGTTTTAGTGGCATATAAATACACAAAAGAACATTGAATTCTGCGCAAAAAACCTGAAAGCCAGATGATATTCGTCAACATTTGCTTGCTAGCATTTGGTATCCATAGTGCCGATTCAAAAAGTGTCAAAGTAAAAATAGATATGCTATGTACATGTCCAAAACTAGCCACGAACATTACATTGTGAAGCTCTACAGACAAGAGTTATACCAAAAACAAAGGAGTGCTCTCCTCTTCACAATTCATGGTTTTCAGGTTTCTTCGAGTCTGAATCTCATTTTTTGTGCCTTCTATCCTTTGATTCGTCTTCCTCTCTTCAGTTTTTCTCTTTCTTTCTTTTTCTCTCTTTCTGTCTACAAGATGTTGCTTTTTCATCAATGGAAGCTATAACTTAGAAATGGTTAAATATCATAGTTGACGACAACATAACCTTGGCACCATACAAGCCATTCATTGTCATCTTTGACACATCACAAGATCTGTTTTCTCTGTCGTTAATAACTCTCTCTCGAACAACACTCTTTTTCGTACATAAAACTTTGACATTTTTGCATCAACATTTCATCACAAATGGCAGTTAGATTATTAACTCTCTCTCACAAGTTGCTTCTCTTTTCCAGTTAAATGTCTTTCATTCTCAACATGCTAAAGGTTCCATCTTTAGCATTACATATCACCATGAGAATTCGTTCGGGGCACTACTTTATCATCTTTTTTTCTTCATTGGGATTTAAATATGATATATTATCCATATAAAAGATATTTACATTGTTTTAGACACTCATGTTAACATCTTATTTTTTAAAATTTCTTACGTTACAACTTGGACATCGTTTATATTTATGATAGTTAAAAATAGGTGTTAAACGAGTTTACCCAAAATGGTCCTCCTAGTTTGTCTGAAATTAATTACGGGGTGATAATATAAAATAAAAAGTAATAAATTTAGTGCTAGAATAGACTATTAATAAAAACAAACAATTAGTGATCCCCCTATCATTATCATTATTCTATTAAAAATAAAGTCTCAAATTTTTAAGATAAATTATTCAACTGAAATCATGTTTCAACATATAAGATAATGACTTCAAAAAGAATATTTTGTCGAGGTGCTAGCATAGTTATATAGTGGGGGTGAAAAGCTTGTTAGACTTTTTGTGGCTTTATTACAAAGGGGATTCAAATAGGATGTCATGCACCCCGAAAGTAACTATTTCACTGTTTTAGTGGCATATAAATACACAAAAGAACATTGAATTCAATGCAAAAATCCTGAAATCCAGATGATGTTCATCAACATTTGCTCGCTAGCATTTGGTATCCATAGTGCCGATTCAAGAAGAGTCAATGTAGAAATAGATGTGTTATGTACGTGTACAAAACTAGCCATTGATATTACATTGTGAAGCTCTACAAAGCTAGATATGAGTTATAAAAAAAACAAAGTAGTGTTCTCCTCTTCATAATTCATGATTCTCAGATTTGTTCAATTTTGAATCTCATTTGTTGTGCCTTCTATCCTTTGATCCATCTTCCTCTCTTCATTTTTTCTCTTTCTTTCTTTTTCTCTCTTTCTGTCTATAAGTTGTTGCTTTTTTATCAATGGAAGCTATAGCTAAGAAAAGGTTAAATATCATAGTTGACGGCAACGTAACATTGGAATCGTACTGGCCAGTCATTGTAATCTTTGCCACATCACAAGGTTTGTTTTCTCTGTCGTTCATAACTGTTTCGAAGATAACACTCCTTTTCGTATAAAAAACTTTGACACTTTTGCATCAATATTTCATTACATATAACAGTAAGACTATTAACACTACTCTCTCACATAGTTACTTTTCTTTTCCAGTTAAATGTCTTTGATTCTTAACATACTCAAGCTTCAATCTTTAGCATTACATATCATCATGAGGATTCGTTCGGGGAACTGTTTTATCGTCTTTTTTCTTCATTGGAGTTTAATAATGATATATTATCCATATAAAAAACTTTTACATCATTATAGACACATGTTTTAACATCTTATTTAATTGTTAAAAATATGTGTTAAACGATTTTACCTAGATTGGTCCACCTAGGTTGACTGAAATTAGTTAAGGGTAAGAATCTAAAATAAAAAGTAATAAATTTAGTGCTAGAATAGACTATTAATAAAAACATACAATTAATGATTCCCTTATCATTACTCTATTAAATACAAAGTTTCAGACTTCTTAAGATAAATTATTCATATGAAATCATGTTTCAACATCTAAGGGGCCGTTCGGGGTGGTTGCAAGTTTTCAGTTTTTGGTTTTTAAAAATTTTCAATCAAGTTTTGACAACTCAAAACCAAAAATTGAAAACTTGTTTTTGTGGTTTCCAAAACAAACATTTTGAAAACCACAAAAAGTGGTTTTCAGTTTTTGGTTTTGAGTTGTAAAAACTTGATTGAAAATTTTTAAAAACCAAAAACTGAAAACTCACAACCACCCCGAACGACCCCTAAGATAATGACTTTGAAAAGAATATTTGTAGAGGTGTTAGCATAGTTTTATAGTGTGGGCCGGGAAAAGCATGTTAAATTTTTTGTGCCCTTATTATAAAGAGTATTCAAGTAGGAAGTTATGGGCCCCAAAATTAATTGTTTCAGTGCTTCTAAGGCATATAAACACACAAAATAACATTGAGTTCAGTGCAAAAAGTCAGAAATCCTGATGGTATTCGTCAACATTTGCTCTCTAGCATTTGTTATCCATAGTGCTGACTCAAAAAGAGTAAAAGTACAAAATATATGTGCTATGTACGTGTCCAAAATTTGCCACTAAAATGACATTATGAAGTTCTACAAAGCCAGACAAGAGTTATACAAAAAACAAAACAGTGTGCTCTTCTTTACACATAACCATTCTCAGGTTTCTTCGATTCTGAATCTCATTTGTTCTGCCTTTTATCCTTTGTTGCATCTTCCTCTCTTCAATTTTTCTCTCTTTCTATCTACAAGATGTGGCTTTTTCATCAATGGAAGCTATAACCAAGAAATGGTTAAATATCATAGTTGACGGCAACGTAACCCTGGCACCGTATTGGCTAGTCATTGTCATCTTTGCCACATCACAAGGATCGGTTTCTCTATCATTCATAACCCTCTCTTTCTCTCTCGGATAACACTCCTATTTGTATTAAAAACTTTGACATTTTTGCATCAACATTTCATTACAAATGACAGTTAGACTATTAACACCACTCTCTCACATAGTTACTTCTCTTTTCCAGTTAAATGTCTATGATTCTCAACACGCACAAGGTTCAATCTTTAACATTACATATCATCTTGAGGATTCGTTTGGGGCACAACTTTATGATCTTTTATTCTTCATTGGAGTTTAATTATGATGCATTATCCATTTAAATTTTTTTTACATTGTTATAGACACCCACGTTAACATCTTATTTGATAAAATTTCTTACGTTACAACTTGGGCATTCTTTATATTTACAATAGTTAAAAATAGGCGTTAAACGAGTTTACCTATATTGTTCCACCAACTTTGACTTACATTAATTGGGGGGTAAGAATCTAAAATAAAAAGTAATAAATACAGTGCTAGAATAGACTATTGATAAAAACAAACAATTAATGATTCCCTTATAACTACTCTATTAAATACAATGTCTCGGACTTCTTAAGATAAATTATTCAACTGAAATCATGTTTCAACATCTAAGATAATGACTTCAAGTAGAATATTTGTCGTGGTGCTTGTAACGTCCTAATTTCTCAATTCAAGAATAATGTCCGTTGGAGACACTATTCTCAAATTTCTAAAATTAATTCACGCCATTAACGATATCTTTACAAACACACCTCAATAAGATTAATGTAAGTCCAACGTTTACATAAGCTGGATACATAAATTACTCATCATACATATGCCACTCAGTGGCTCACAATAACGATCCATCACATTCACATAGTTTATAACTTAATAAACATTATACAAATTAATATACATCCAAATCTCTCATAGGGCCCAAACTGGAACAGGGGTGGAATAGTCCACTCTACAAACTTCAATTCTCCCTTCAAGTTTTCAGCCAAATCGTCCTACATAACTAAAATGTATCCCCACAATGTGGGGTGAGACTATGGTCTCAGTGAGCAAAGCATGTAGCAGGCAGTATAGGGAATACAAGCAGATGCAATGCACAACCAATTCACATAAAACATTAACCATGAACTTTGATATACACATTAGCTCTGAAATACATAATAATTCTGAAATACATAATAACTCTTAAATACATATTAGCTCCGAAATACATATTAACTCTGAAATACATATTAACTATGAAATACATATTAACTATGAAATACATATTAACTCTGATATCTATGATAACATGCATAAACTGCATTTCCCGGCAGTACGAGGTCTTATCACTATCTCTTGGGCTAGACCTTAGCTCAAACTACAAGGAACGTCTTCCTTGGGGATGTATCCTGCCATTACTCTGGGGACCGAAGTCCAATTACTCTGGGGACCCTAAAAGGCGTCACTATGGCTAATACTCAAATCCCGACTACGACAACTACTTCTTGGCCCATGTTTGGATTGGAGTATTAACAACTTGAGCTTTTCCACCCCCCCTCCTAAGGTGAATTATTCTCCGAAGAGAACCTTCCGTGCCCTGACCCAAAGACCTGGGGACTTAGCCTTTGGACCCTCTACTAATCTGTTGGTCTTAAAAAGCGTCAACGTGGTTAATACTCAAATCCCGACTACGACCACTACTTCTTGGCCCATGCCTGGACTGGAGTATTAACAACATGAGTTTTTCCACCCCCCCTAAGGTGAATTATTCTCTGAAGAGAACCTTTCTTGACCGAATCCAAGACCTAGGGACTCAGCCTTGGACTCACGTGAAATTAATCTTGTCTTTTGATAGCTTAAATACATGAAGAGTTCTTCTGAACACTCCTTTTTGAAGATATTATCCTTCTCTCTATTTATTCATTAATTTTTTTCACATATTATCTCTCTTATTAAGAGTAAAAATAGAAAAAATAATTAATACCTTCTTGAACTTCTAAATGGAAATAGAAACAAAAAAAAAAATCTTTAATTTGAACATATAAATAGGAAGAGGTAATATCTTTCTAAGCCGAAACCCAATTTTAAATATGGCCCCCTCAAAATATTTGGTCATGATTCGCCACTGCCCACGACTCCTACATCTTTCCTTTCTTAATTTCCTCTCTTAGTCTCCATATTCTTTCTTTTTCCTTAATTTATGTTTTATAAACTCCATCTTCTCTTTCATTTAAGTGGCACACTAAGTGCTTGTTTGGTTATCAGTAGTTAGGTACAGTGCAGAATCAATTATATATAATTGATTTTAAATCACTTCCAAACAACGTGGTTCATATAATGTACACCACTCATTTTCAACCATTGATTTCAAAATTTCTACTCAATATTGTAAACTAAACAGGCACTAAGTCATTCACCATCAAAATTTTTATTTCTTCTTCTTATTACACGTAGTCACTCCCTTCCCTTTAACATTTCTTCACACTTCTTGCAAGCAACAAACATAACCCACCACCCTCTCTCGTTTTCTTTCTCGCGGCCAAGAAGCACACTTCCACTACCACCCATTGTTCTCATCATCTAGGCCTTTCCACTACCTTGGTGCATCTCCACTTCACCTCCACTTCCATTGTCTATTTGGCTCTTTTCTCTTCCCTTCCACCAAGCCTCTTTCTTTCTCCAACACGTCTTTAAAACTTTGGTCAGCCACCATTCTGGTAGGGGTGTTCGCAATTCAGTTTTAAGGCAATAAAATCATATGATACAGTCATTGTAGTTTTATCTAGGGGTGTTCAAATTCAATCCAATCCAATTGGAACCGCAAAAACCGATCCAAAAAACTGCAAACCGAACAAACCGCAAACCGCAAAAAACCGAAATTTTTTATTGGATTGGATTGGATTTCAGATCTGCCTGTGAGAACCAATCCAATCCAATCCAATCCGATCCAAACTTTTCTAAACATTTTGATATATTATCGTTATTGATATTATTTTTCTGTAATAATCTAAAAAATTATTATTGTGCAACTATATTTAACGAATAACATTCAATCATGTGATTGAAAGCCATCAAGTAATTTGTATGTTATAGGATATGATAAAATAATTGCATGTTTTTATCATATTGGGTTTACATAAGCGAATATTGTTATATGGACAATGGAATTAGGATCCATCCT
Source organism: Sesbania bispinosa (assembly GCA_026901365.1). Lineage (NCBI taxonomy): Eukaryota > Viridiplantae > Streptophyta > Magnoliopsida > Fabales > Fabaceae > Sesbania > Sesbania bispinosa. The sequence goes on from QLOH01000416.1 coordinate 728,046, forward strand.
CATATCTAATTAAGTATTTAAAGTTACAACTTATTTATTCAAGAAACATTAACAATTTGGCAAAGCATAATTTTTCGGAAACTAGTAATGATGTCATAATTTTGCTTTCATAACTTAAGTTTTTTAGTTTAGTTGAGAAACCGAAATCCAATCCAATCCAAACCGATTAAAATTGGATTGGATTGGATTTGGAAAAAAATCAAAACCGATTGGATGATTAAATGAAAAAAACCGAAATTATTGGATTAGATGATTTTTCTCTCAAAACCGATCCAATCGAATCCGCGAACAGCCCTAGTTTTATCATATCATCAATCAAATTTTTTTTTTCAATCTGATCCAATTTGAATTAGATTAGATCGGTTTCGATTTGTTTAAATAAACAATAAATATTATATAAAAGTGACAAAAATATGAAATAATAGTAAATATTTTTATTGAAATTTATAGTTATTAATATAAATAAAAAACTCTATAAAAGGACTAGCATTGGTCTTGAAACTCAATCTAAAACTAATATAAAATTAATATGTTTATAGAGATATTAAAATAATATTAGATAATAAAATCATAAACCAACAGGGGTTGGTTCAAGTGGTAAATGTTTGATTCCCATTAAGCAAGGTCTCGTTCGAGTCTTCCGAATGGAAAAAATCTCCGCTGAAAGAATTAGTCCCACAAGAATGTGGATGTTCCCGACTTGAGCAGGATTACCCCTAGGGTAGGATACATGTGGTTTATATAAAAAAATACAAAAAAAATGAAATCATAAAAAGTGTATTGGTACGAATAATTTCATAAATATATACTCATAAAAATATAAATAAAAAAATATATATATACAAGTTCGGTTTGGATTGAATTTGTTATTAACATGAAATCTAAAAACAATTTAATCCAATACAGAAAATTGATTTTTACTATTTTCAATTTTTTAAACTTCAGTTTAATTAGGTTTGCGAATTTTCTATAAGCTTTTTCCAGTTTATATTAGATATAAACACCCTTACATTCGAGCTACATGTATCCAAGACGACATCCGTGCTCATCTCAACTTCCTCTACATTATGGCAACAATTATGGATCCCTGAAAACTCACTTGGTCCTCCCTTCATTTCAAATGGTCGTGGTTTCTCTCTCCACTATTGCTACTAACACAAGAACTACATATGCAATGCTGCATTTCCAATCCTCACGAGCTGCTCTATGTTGCTACTTGCTACGGTATCTGATTGTCAAGACGTTCTCGTTGATTCATTGTTTTGAGCTCCCGTTGTCACTCTCTCTCCAAGTAATAACGTATATATAAGCTTTTTGCTATTAATCCATTCGAGGCGTAGAGATCACCGAAGTAATTTTTATCTTTCCCAATAATGTCCGTGTTCAAATAATGGTTAAAAAAATTTTAACCATTATGTCTAACCTTCCTTTAAAGGAGTTTTAAAAATTATCATGGTTTGTTCAGAAACAATCTTCAATAAGTTCTAATTTTCTTGATTTTAAAACTAAAATTATATATGCTTTTTAGTCCCTAATAATATAATAAAATTTTATTTTAATTTCCCATTTATTTTTTCTTTAATTTTCATCATCTACTTTTTAAAAACTTTTAAAACCGTGTATTTCGCATTTAATTTTTCTTTAATTTTCGTCCTCTACTTTTAATTAAAATCGTGTAATTTTAATCCTCATCTCTAATTATATTTCGTTAAATAATAATAGTAACACTTGGTGTAACTTACACCGGTGTAATTATAACCCTCCTCATAATATAATAATATTTTTTTATGAAATTTGCTTTGAATTTTTATGTGACTTTTAAAAGTGATAGAAAATTCCATCCACATTCTAAAATTTACAAAATAATTCCAATAGATTTTTCTATAAAAAAGTATAATAATCTCAACATACTTTTAAATAAAAAATTGATGATTTCTTTGAAAATTTACTATGAATAATTTTTCTGAAGAAAAAATTATAAAACATTTACTGTGAATTTTTAATTGATAAAAGCCATAACAGAGCTATTAACGTGAGTGAACGGTATATAATAAAAAAATACTAAAAACATAATATGATTTTAAAATATAAAGAACCAAAATAAATAAATAGACCAAAACCAAATTTTACAATATTTTCAGAATTGAAAACATATTTAACACCTAAACAATTAAATTTTTCAATTTTACAAACTAAAGCTAGAAGACATCTATCTATCCAAACAAATTTTTAGTAGTTTTCCATTTCTTAAATTTGAAAAATGTTTTTGAAACTTCAAAACAAACAGGGTATCTACATAATCTCATATTCCTTTCAGTAAGGGAATGTTATAAACCAAACCTTCTAAGATAATTTTTTCTCCACTCATAAAATAGAATAACATGTTTGATGCATTACTCTAGTCAGTGAGCCTGAGGAAACCTGATGCCAACATCAAATTGCCAAAGAAAAACACTAATGAACTACCAACATACATGATACTCATACAACATTAACCTAGAGTCCTAGACTCTAATCTAGTGCCTTTGTTCCATTCTGATAACCAGAACACTATTTTACAATATAGATTTCAACATATTCTCAAGGTCTGTTTTTCCTCCAAACAGAAAGGAAAAACAAAGCTTTTGCAGTAAAAGATGACCTCTACTAGTACACAACAGCTCTATATTCAAACATGAAAATAGCTCTATCTAATCATGCATGCATAGTGACTCTGGCAAGAAATGGCAAAAGTACTTCAACTGTACAAGTTTTTGTATAATTTACTCACTAGTTACAACTTGTCCTTTCCTCCTTGACCTTGCAGCCCTTTGATTCATTTGATGCTTTGGATTAGGATCCACAAGCAACAAGCGTGACATAACATATGACAAGAGTTCTTCACGGTGGGAGAAGGTGAAGTCCAAATGAGCATATTCAAATTCATTATATGAAACATCTACCCTAGCACCCTTCATCAATCTATAGTGTCTCTTTACCATTGAAGGCCTTATCACTTTGTCCTTCTGTCCAGCAACAAGATCAACAGGAATGTCAATGAGTCCATAGTATTCACCTAAGTCCAAAGGCTCAGGTGAACCATACACTTTCTTATTTGCAGATGCACTCCCATAATCAAACATTCTAAATCTTCCGGAACGCTTAATCTGTGCGAGATGGAGAGCAACACGAAATGCTACTCCCGGCATGTCATTCATGTTATAGTGTGGTAATCCTAAAACTCCAACCCAATTTGAGCTGTCTCCACCAACAACATAACTCATTAAAGTTTGAACCAGTCCTCCAACAGCAGGTAAGTTATGTAGATCCCGAGCTAACTTGTTTAGAAGCATACGGAAAAATCTGGTAGGTATATAAAAGGCAGGAACAAAGAGAGACAAAACAGGAGCCATCAAAACTAATAGAAGCTCCGCGGCAGAAAAAACTATGTTAGAGTCATCATGAAAACCGGCCGGGGATAATAAAACCAGTCTTGAAAGTCTATGGGGCTTCTCTTCCATCCTTCGTGTAATAATATACATCAACATAGCAGCTCCTCCCAAACTATGACTAATTGCACAAAGCTTGTAAAGCTGATCATCATTGGCTTCCTCCTCAATATCAGGTTTACTAAGCTTCAATTCAGCAGTTTTTACTTGATGGATTTTCTCTATCATAGCAGGAATATCCTCAGTCCCATGCTCATTGATGGAATAACGCCAGTATCTGCATTACATCAATTCCATTGCATGAATAAGGAAGTATAGTACAAAAAGTGAATCAGATAGTTTATTCAATGACAGGTAATGCAGGAGATCGAAGGGAAAGAATGGGAAGGGGATAATTCCCTTTTATTTGGTAGTAAGAATTTCATGAGGGTGGGGGCACCACTAATCTGTTGTTCCCCTCCGAATTGGGGGTAATGACTAATGAGGGAGAATAGAGTAGCTTCTTTTTTTCAAAAAAAGAAAAAAGAAAGAAAGAAAACTCGTTACTTATTATTATACCCCATAAAACAGCTACTTAATAAGGGCTATATATTGAAATTTTATGCTTAGAACCTTTTGCCTTCCTCTTTTCTCCCATTGATCATCCAAACAAAGGGAAGGCTAGTTTTTTCCATTCCATCTATTACCCTTCCATTCTTCGCTTCCCTATTCTTTCCATTCCATTGTCTCTAAAAGTTCCAAAACTTTCCAAACATAGTCAACAAGATTTGATTTGTGAACTTACTGACGTGATGATATGTTCTTGTTGGCATGTTCCCTAGAAACCAAGCCACGAAAATTCCCCAGAAATACATCATATCCTGCAGACAAAACAAAAGTATACATGTAATAATTCCATAAACAGGAGATGCTCGCTAAAGCACTGATATTATCTTAACTAATATTACAAACCTTGATCATAGGCGGCAAAAGCTGGAGAGCCAACAACGCCATTAGATACCCAACTGAACCCACAAAAAATAAATTAGAATATCACTATTGTCTTGACCAAATTTTGGGATTCAGAAGTAAATTTAAGGGGAAAAAATGAGTCCTAACATTATGGCCTAAGAAAAAGGAAAATTTTGATATCCAAGTATCTGAACAGTGAACAAAATTTCAATAACAAACAAGTTTATCACTGAGATGGGACTAAAGAGGGACAAAACACAACAAAGCAACAAGAGTATACCAATACAATAAATCTCATCCGTCCCTACAAATCTTGGCAATTTACCCACACAATCCCCCACTGAATGAAGTTCATATGGCTTTGAGGCTTATAAGGGGAACTCGCTCCCACCCCCCATTTAAGGTGTATTTTAGGTATAAAACTGTAAAGCAGAAATCTCATTGGGCAAAGGAGACAACACCTCAGTGCACCCGTGGCTTCTAACTATAAATAACTCAATATTTGTCAGTTTTCACTGACTCTGTATGTGGGAGCTATAGGCCATGTTACCCCACCATACACCAGCTTGCATCTCACAGAAATTCTAATAACAAGCACACCCATTATTCTAATTTATATCAATTCATAGCATAAAAGACATGTCTATGATCTATCCCAAGCAAATACTGCAACGCTAACCTTAATTTAAGTGTGTGAGCGAAAAGCTCTCAACAAGTTGTGAGTTCAGCATTCAAATATTCTAATGTTCTGGCTTTTGGTAGATAAAGCCAGCTCCATTTACCAAACTGTTTCTACTAAAGTAAGATTCATGCAACTATCCACTTAAATAAAGCTCATATTGTAACAAAAATATTGCTCAACCCACTACACGAAACTTTATTTTTCTGATGTCATAGCAAAACTCAAACAAAAACATTCGTTCTTCAAATCATGAGCTTTACAAACAAAAATATACTGTATAACTCTTTCAACACATATAAGTAATTAAATCACAGAATCAAGTCAGAACCAAGCAACATAGAGATAATATGACTCACCCCATTGATGAATCCAACACACCATGCTGAAGATAAACAACTTTTCTTGAATCTCTCCTGTGAAGTCAGATTACAAGCATTAGACACATTCTGCAAAGAGACCACTTTTTCCACATGAATATTTTTCCCACATTGTTATCCATTCATGAAAATTAAGTAATTAACTATCTTCAGAATGATAACATTATGATACATTATCTAGGGTTTCCTCCAGTTCTAGACATGATATTTACAAGCTTTCATCCATAATTCTACATTTTAAGTTTGAAAAGAAATATGACTTACAGAAAAAGATACAACCAAAATTATCAAACATAGTAAATTTATTTCACAAAGCTGATGTAATTCACTCCAGACAATGATAAAACAGTTGAGATATCAAAATATGACAATTACCATCATGCATAAGCATGATGTATCCATTTCTGATTTCCACAGTGATTCATCATAAATAATCATATATGATGCATTTAGTTTTAACTTTGGAAGATCAAAATAAGTACACAACTCAAAAGGGGTATATAATTGAATCTACGGAGATCCATATAATTTCCCTTACCTAGGTATTCTTTCCAAGAGAAGAATATATCCATCAGAAGTGATCACACGAATAGCTTCGTATGGATACCTGTTTCAGGTAGTGAGAGAAATCATGAAGCAGACATGCAAGATTTTAAAATAAAAAGAACAAATGTAAAGGCAGCTATGTGATAACCATTACCCAAGATCTGTTATGACATCCTGACATGTCCGCGCATCTGTATTCAGAGACTGATAATTGATATTCCTCTGTGTAGGTGTTGGGTCATTGTCTCCAAGTGTAGAAGTAAAAATGGACTCATCCTCAACACCATCGTGATCTTCTTTAATGCCACTTTCATGAGATGAAAATAACTTGAATAATGTCCCAAAAGCTTCTGATGGGGAAAGAAGAAGATGTGCTGCCTTATTAACAACATCAAAGACAGCTTCTATACATATCTCTATGGCTAGGTGAAGATCCTGATAGACAAAATAAACTTACTTAGCCATACAAAAGTTACATTCAGATGACATTTATCTAAAAAGTATTAATATTAATGAACATGGCACAGATTAATGTATAAGGAAATTGTTGCAAAACCTCTATAACTCCACGTCTCCTATCAGTAGTACGGTGGATAATATGGTCCTTAAGGCTTTGCACCCTCTTATGTGCATTTAAACGTGGAGGTTGCTTATTTCCAGAGACAGACAGAGCTTTTGAAACCCCATAATAAGCTAACTGGAAAAGACGGAGTGGAATCCCCAGCAATAACTTTACGGGAAACAAAATCCAAAATAAGATATACTGTATCCAGTCCATCTGATGCCTACTGTATTTGGTAAAACCAGCTTCAGAGGCTCTAGAACTATAAGATGCAGGAGATGGAGGGTATTCATATCTATCATTATCTTCTTCTCCAGATGAGTAATCGGGGCTTGAATTATCAGAATCCACAGAAAGTTCATGGATGAACTGGTTGAAAGAGGATACACCACTAGAAAAAAAAAAAAATTCAATGTCATCAAGCTGTAGGCCGCAACAAGCACAACAGGCAGATAATGAATATGCATACAAAGGAACCACATCACATTCATGGGGAGGTAAAAGGGTGAAACTTTAATAAATTACCACCGGTGCGGTGCATGCAACCTATTGGTAAATGACATGGATAAAACAACCTATACTAGAAAATATAACAATGGAAAGAAAATTAAGAAAAGGCTTTTAATAATAACTACTGACCTTTCTCAAATAAACAATGACACTATTACTCCACAACTATGGCATATTAGTGATGTAACCAATCATCTGAGTTCTAACATAGCAAGAAATATGCCTATAGTCAACTAAGTAACAATAAGAAAGTAAAGAAAAATTTCATCCAGAAATTACCAATGTCAGAATGAAAGCTTACTTCTCCATCCACCGTGGAAATCGCGGTCCTCGGAAAGTTGGCCTGAGTTCCCAACCATGAATACCTTCAAGTATATTAGCTTTCCCAGGTAATAATGCCAACAGAAGGGCTGATACTCCATTGATTATCCTCACAATATTGTTTAAGGACTCACAAGTAATAGTCTTCACTGACCTGCACTAAAAACCAGATACAAATGCTCATCCTCCGCCAAGTGAACAATTGATAAAGACATTTGAAATGGGATACCTCATGGCTCTAAAACATCAATGCTTAAATACATGATACCACTTCCAACAAACAGAAAAGTATTTAGATTTCCAAAATTCTTTGCCACTAAGAACATGTTTGATTTAGCGTTGAAACGTGATAAAGTCACGTTTTTAATACTAGAAATAATTGTTTTGGAAAATCTAAATTTGTGTTTGGTCAGTTTCAGCGTTAAACCAAACACACGCTAAAAGTCATAAATTGGTCAACAAAGAAAGGCCATTAAACCACCAACCTTTCCAACAAAACTAACAAATTAAACAATTCTTTTCGCCAAATCTTTTAGATTATCAATTAAATAAGGCCAAAATAAAAATAATAAAAATGTGCTTAAACATTGCTTTTATTGCATTGAAGCATAACAGAAGCAAAAGGACTCAACTCCATCCAACAAACAAATGATACCCATTGAAAAGTCAAAATAATACCAAACATCCATTGTCCAGAATCAGCAGAATTACAGGGATCAAAATCCCCCCCCCCCAAACCACCAAAAATAATAAGAAAACAAAGAATAAACATAGCAACCAGTAAAAGATAAATCAGGACCAAACAGAAACTATTCCTACACAACAAAAAGAACAAAGACGTTCTGATCATTAAATCATTTCCTCAAGAACCCTCATAATCTAATTAAACTTCATAAAATACAGACACCCCAAGGTAAAATATTCAACTACCAAGGTAAAATATTCACCCCCCCCCCCCCACCCCCACCCCCAATAGAAAAATGACATGGCCTGGCCTTACTCTTTAGTGACAGCGAGGACATGATCAACCAATCGTTGCATTATGGGGTTATGTTTTTCCTTTCAAAGTTTGGTTCTTTCCTCAATCCTCTCCAAATCCAAAGCACTTGCCGGGTGGGAAGAAAGAAGTAACGAATCCACAATATGCGGAAAATCAACAAAATAGGCGATACCCAGAATCGAATCTAAGTGAAACACAAGAAAATGGAAGCGGATATAGGAAATAGAGGGTCATGAATATTTGAAAACAGTGATTGACCGGTATTTTGAGGAGATATATGATCAAAACAAAAAATAGGAAGAAAAAAGATAAAGCTGCCAATTAACCTTGCCTTACGAGGACGGTAAGTCGGTGGTTTATGTCTAGAAGCCACGTGGAGAAATTTGATTGGTGAGAGTGCTATGTGTCGCCTTTTGGCCATGGTTTATGTGTTGCTGTGGATCACGATTACACGTAATGTGTGGGACCTGACTATTTATGTGGTGCCTTCGCTTTGTCGGAGAATATAGACCGTTGATTGATGTTGATTCTGAATGTGATGGACGGTCAGGATATAAGATTGATCTATAGTGACTCACACGTGGCTTACGCAATTGCCTCTTACTTGAAAGAAGAGGCACGCTATGCAACCGGGAAATCTAGGCCTTTCAATTTGACTGAAAAAAGTAAATGCCTTTTCTAAGTTTGCACATTTTTTGGGGCACGCATTAATTTATGACATTGACAAAAAATAATTCATTATGAAATTGTAATTTTTTATTAAAAAAAATAGGAGCAGCTAGCTGCGGCACGACATGTTTCTTCACAAAAAAAATTTTACTTAAAAAAAGTGTACTTAAAAGTATTGGTTAAAGATTTGGGTCAGTCTAGGGTGAAGCAGCGTGTGGGTGTCATACCGGTATGACACTATTTTAACCTGGAATAACAGGTCATGTTACCTGCAAAAACAAAAAAAAAAAATTTGTAGAATTTACAGGTGAGGACCTAGTTGAAATTACTTAGAGTAAGGGTAGTGAAAAGCTAATTATGTGCAATTTTCTCTCTATTGGAGAAGTTTGAGGTATAAATAGTCTATACTCTAATACTTATGAACAAAATAATTAAAATTAGAGCAATATTGAATGTATTTTATATTCAATTAAAATTTTGTATTTATTAAATACTTTATCAATATCAATATACTTATAACGTAACATCCTAAATTTTATTAATTTAAATATTAATTAAATTAAATAATTAATTAAATTAAATAAATAAGTAGAGAAAATAATTAATAAAATAAGATAAATCCAATAAACTAATAATTAATAACTCGTTCTTCTTCTTTCTTTTTCTTGAGAAAAAAATTAAACACACTCACAATATTTACAAAATGCAGGTTCATTAAAAGCTATTTGCTATTGCAATATTCTTCTCCATTATGCTTAATCATGGCATAGTTTTAGGTGTTATTAAAGTTCTGAAAGTAGCTCTCACCTTTCCAAGAATTCTGAGATGCTACGGGTCGGCTGTTTAGAATTTTGATTAACATTCAATTATCCAGCAAGCATAAAAGACTTTTACTATTTCCATGATTGAGATTTATTAAGACTAATGCAGGGTTGTGCCCGTTTAGCTAGAATGTGGTGCTTTGGTTTGAGCATGTACCTAACGTGAAGCTTTTCAAGTTATATTACGTAAATGCACTCTGTTTTACTCTGTTCAAATAAAACAAAGTCTGCAAAAGACGTTTCTGTTACCTAACGTGAAGCTCTGCAAAAGACGTTTGTATAACTGCATTTAGATCTTAACTGCAAAAAGGGTTGTGTGTTAATTTATAAAACAATAAGATCTTAATTGCAATAACAACAATTTTTTTTAAAAAAAGCGAAGGGATCAATTGGCAAAAAGTACATGACTGGTTTAGCAGGTTGCATTCATTTAATCTAGACCGTTAAAAAAAATAATTCTAGATCTAACGGTTAAAAAGATGTGTCATACCGGTATGACACCCACGTAATGCTTCACCCTAGACTGATCCTAAAGATTTATATATAGAAAATTTTTATTAAAAATTAAAAAATTGATTGTATTTATAACATTAAATATTACACGCTTCAATAAAAAAAATTTATTTTTAATTTCTTTACAAGTGTCCTTAGGATACTAGTTAGTATTTTTCTATTAAAAACAATACATATATCTCTCTTGCTTGGCCCACTTTTATTATGAAACCTCATTTTTTTATTAAGTTTGTTTAGTTATTTAATTATTTATTGATACTCTTTTTTTTTGACGGAATTATTTATTGATACTCAAGTACTCAACAAAAGTGGAAGATTAAACTTTTTTTAAGGAAAAAGGGAAGATAATATCTACGGAATGGTGTTAGTTGAGTCAATTTCGCATACAACGAAATGGTGTTAGTTGGTCGAAAAGTATAGTTTTACTTGCGTTTTACTTAATGAAAGCATTAATCATGTGCTTCAAGAAGAACATAGCATTAAAATAAGAGAAATAGTAACTAGTAACTTAGGGCTCGTTTGATGCATATGATATATGATAGGATAGGTGAGTTGGATAGCAGCACGATAGGATAATTCTATCCTATGTTTAATGCACGCTAGGATAAGAGACATATAACATTATTTTATCTTATCATACGTTTGAAATAGATGGATAATGGGATAAGATATAAAAAATATTGATATGATAAAATTACCCTTATTACTAAATTAAATTAATTTTTAATTTTTAATTTTTCAATAAGCATACATAAATAAAAAATTATTTATTTATAAAACATTAAATTTAATAAAAAAAATAATATCAAAATTATTATAAAAGAGGAGAGAGGGGAGAGAGAATGAGTGGAAAGAAGACAGAGAGAGGGGATAGGGGAGTGGAGTGGAAAGAGCAGAGGGGGAAGGGACAAAAAGAGGGGAGGAGAGGAGAGGAGAGGAGAGGAGAGGAGAGAGAGGAGACAGGGGAGAGAGGGAGGAGAGAGAGATGGGAGTAGGGGTGGGAATAGGCCAGTCGGCCTGTCAGGGGCCTACGGCCTGACCTGTTTATGGCCTGGCTTGGCCTGACTCGTTTATTAAAAAGGTCATGACAAGGCTTGTTAAAAGGTCTGTTTAGTTAAATAGGTCAGGATTCAGACCTATGAAAAAGGCTATTAGGCTTAACAGGCTGGCTGTTTAATATAATAATATATAATATATTAAATTAAATATATAAATAACTATAAATATAATTAAAAATTTATAATATAGTAAAAAATTAGAATATATTAATTAATTATATAAAAAACTGCTTAAAAGGTCTGCTGGCCTGCATAGGCTTATAAGCCTGTTGGCCTGTTTGTAGGCCTTGTTATAAAACAGGCTTCTAAACAGGCTTACAGGTCAGGCTAGGCTTTTTCGCAGGCCAGGCCAAGACCTTACAAAAAAACCTGTAACAGGTAACAGGCCAGGCTCAGGCTTAAGAATTAGGAGTCAAGCCAGGCTCAGGCCTGCCAAAGCCTGGTCTGGCCTGGCCTATTTCCACCCCTAGATGGGAGGGGGAGAAAGAGAGGGGAGAGAGGGGAACAAGAGAGAGAGGAGAGAGAGGAGAGAGAAAGAGAGGACAAATGAGGAAGAAAATTTTTTATCTTATCCTATTACTCCCTAACTTAGCTCCCCCTCATGATAAAAATTATACCACGAGGAAATGATAGGATGAGTCACATGATAAAGTTATCATATCCTGTTGGTGCAACAAACACATGATAAGTGATAGGATAGAGTGATAGGATGGGATAAAGTTATCATATTTTGTCTCTTATTTTGTGCACCAAACGAGCCTTTAATATACTTGTTAAAGAATAAAATAAAAAAGTTATTGGAATGTGTAGTATTTAATAATATGAATACAATAACATCGTGATTTCCAATAAAAAATATCTATATATAAATTTTTATGGCATTGTCTAGAATGAACCACCGCATGGGTGGAACACCCGTGACACAGCGGGTGATAGACGTTGGATCATGTACCTTTTTAATCAATGGACAATGTTCATTACCTGTTACCGGTTGAGAGCAAAGTAAAATTTTTACAGAAAAGTCCCTCCGTGTCTTTCAAGTTTTAAGCGTTTGAGAGCGTATTTATATTTTTATACTATTGGTCCTTGCTTTAGCGCTTTTAGTCAAGCCCGACCTATGAAGCACATGAAAAATTTTCCAGCTCGCCTTCATTTTTTTTTTCTTGTTCACTTTTGCTTTTCTGGTTAAAAGAATATGTGTTGGTGAACATTAATTTGTCTGTGCTCGGGCTTAAGGTAATTTGACATAGTTTGAATTTTAATCTTTAATCACAGAAACAACTTTTTTTAAAGTAAAGAATACACTAACTTTATTTTTTTTCCATTATTTTCAAAGATCTTAATAATGAGTATTCTAATGACATTAACTAAGAAAATAAAAAAATAATTTTTATTGAAAATAAAATATTTGATATATGAATAACTAAAAAAAATTTAAATAATTTTTTTCAATTTTTAATTTTGTGACCCTTACATTTGAAATAATGGTTAATAGTTATCTTTTTTTTAATTGCTCGGCTGAGAGGAGTAGAAATTCTCATTACAACTTACCCATATATATATATATATTCACTACAGTCCATCACTGATAAGAAAGGAACTCAAGCTTCCGTTGACTAAAAACAAAGCACTCATACTCGCGGTTAAATTAAACAAAATTGTTATCATCCCGTAAGGTAATTAGGCCAGAGTTTTGATTAACTATTCAACCTGCACAATATATATTTAAATTTAAAATAACGATTTGAAAAATTTATAATACCTTTTAAAAAAATTTCTTTATCTTTTTCATAAGCCTGATCTTTATGAAATTTTAAAAGTATTTATTATAACTTTAAATCATTTTTGCCACCTAGACCCTTCTTTGCAATTTTAAGGATTATCTTATTTTTAACTAGCAGGTAACAATACTTGTTATAACAGGTTAAAAGGGGTGAAACACCGATGTTACACCCACGAGGTGAAACACTCTAGAAGCACCCAATTTTTATAGCTCATTTGTTTTCTAGTTTCAATTGTGTAACTATGGTCGTGCATCACTCGATCATCTCAATAATTGATTTTTAAGGTTAATTTTACTCCATTGTAAATCAAACAGACACCTAACAAATACCTTTAGAACACTGCCCCAACCCTTAAAATAACGTTTCTTATTCTTGATGGAAAATCCAAAACACATGTTTCACGAGTAACCTAGAATGAAAAGACGCAGTATTGGACGGAGTTTTGAATGAATGTTGCATGCTTCTCTCTTGACACACCCAACCAACTATGAGAGTTTGTTATTTACACTCAAATATATATAAGCTGAGAAAGGAACAGATATTCTCGTGCACCAAAAAAAAAGGAACATATATTCTGACTAACCACACATGATCCACGACGTGAATATATCTTGTATCTTCATCCTATAGTTCTTTTTATTTTCAGCTTTGCCATTTTTAAAAATATTTTAGAGTAAAAGCGAAAATTTTAGAAGTGCCAGAATTTTTTTATCTAATTTTTTTCATCCAATTTTTTTTAAAAATACTTGACTTAAAGCATAGATGATATGGACGGAGAAGCTAAAGTGTTAAAGGCTTGCTAAACTCCATTAGAAAACTCTTCTGTTCTTACACGCATAAGCAAATGGCTTTAATTATTAGATTTTATCATCTTATAAATAACTCAATCATACATATCATTCCTAATTAAATGACTTAAGAATCACTAAAATTAAACAGTTGTTTTCTGTTTTATCGATCGTACCAATTTTTAAACAGTAAAAATAGCCTCGACACATATAAAGAGGAATGACCCAAATCAAATTCACACAAGTCTTATTAGGACCAATTGATTAATTTTTTTTGAAGAATTTATTTATTGAAGAAGAAAGTATAATGAAGATAAATGAGAGAGCTTCTAAAAAAGTTGTGTTGCAAACATTAATTTTATCTTATAAAAAAATTGAATTCATTATATTTTTCTCTTGTAAATTCAAATTTATCCAAATTGGCTCAAAGTATTTTATGAATGTCTTCTAATTCACTACTACTTCTAGTCCTAATTATAAGAACTTTTAACTACTTCACAAAAATTAAAGAAGTTGGTTCATTTAGTTGGCTGCAATAAATTTATCATGAATTTATACTTTTTAGAATTACTTGTGAATTTATTGAGACTCGTTATCTTTTTCTGTCTGTTTAATTAATCTATTGTCTCATTCACTCTTTACTACTCCCTCCATTTTTTTGTCGGGTTAAATGCATTTTTAGTCCATGAAGTATGACCCGAAATTGGTTTTAGTCTCTAAAGTTTAAAATTGTTGGTTTCGGTCCCTTGTGTTCTAAAATTATGTAAGTTTGGTCCCTCCCCTTAACACCGTTAACTTTGATGCTGACGTGGCAAAGAGATTTTTGTGTCAGCTTGTCCAGTCACCTTTAATGAAAATGGTCTGACAAATGGTAGACACATACTAGGGTTTCTTTTAACAATTTCAACACAATAAATGGTAATTCTAATTTCTATTTTAAATTAATAATTTCATTATCCTAAATGAAATCTGAGGGGATAAGCTAAGGTGTTATTCAATTCTCAAATCATTTTTATTAAAGGTGACTGAACAAGCTGACATAGAAATCCTTTTGGCACTGTTTTAATAAGGTCATTGTTTTTCCAACTCTTCCTCTTCCTCCGAGGGAGTAGCCCATTGTTTTATTTTTCCTATTTCACCCAAAATTTTGAATGCATGTCGATGGGAATAACTGTTTTATTTTTATGCTTTTCTCAACTATAGGAACTAATTCTGATTTAAATAGTATAAGTACAATTAGGGAGTTTCAAGATGTTTTCCCTAGTGAAGTGACCACTCTACCACTTGATAAAGAGGTAGCATTTCCCATGGATCTTGTTCCCATAACATGACTTATATCCAAGGCACCCTATAAGATGTTACCACTAGAGCTTAGTGAACTTAAGGCCCAATTAGAGGAATTGATAGAAAAGAAATTCATTAGGCCTAGTGTGTTACCTTGGGGAGCGTCATTGCTCTTGGTTAAGATGACGAATGAGAGCATGAGGTTGTAACTATAGGCAAATGAAAAAGGTAACCATCAAGAACAAATACCCTCTACCTAGGATTGACGACCTGTTATATCAACTTAGTGGAGCTCCGTGGTCTCTAAGATAGATTTGACGTCAAGATACCACCAGATTAAGACTAGAGGAGAAGACATTCCTAAGATTGCCTTTAGTACTAGATATGAGCATTATGAGTATTTGGTGATGCCTTTTAGTTTGACCAATGCTTCGGCTATGTTCATGGACTACATGAACTAGATTTTCAGACCCTGCCTAGATAAACTTATTGTCATATTCATCGATGACTTCCTTATTTACTTTCAAACCTTGGAAGAGCATAAACAACACTTAAAGGCATTGTTAGGGGATCTGAGAGAAAAGAAATTATTTGTCAACCCTGAAAAGTGTAAGTTCTGGATGGATAAGGTTCATTTCCTAGGCCATGTGATATCCCGAGATGATATGTCAGTTGACCCGAGTAAGATAGAAGTCGTCCTTGAGTGGGAGAGACCTAAAACCATAACGGAGATCAGAAGCTTCCTAGGATTGGCGGGATACTACAGGAGATTCATTAAGGGATTCTCCCAGCTAGTATTGCCCATCAATAGGTTTCCCGACAGGGACAAGCCTTCGTGTGGGATGAGAAGAGTTTCATAGAACTCAAGGAGAGGTTGACCACTGCCCCAGTACTAGTGTTACCGGATCCTTCAAAGACTTCTAAAGTTTTTAGAGATGCTTCTGGGAAGGGATTGGGTTGTGTGTTGATGCAAGAGAAGAGGGTAGTAACCTATGCCTCTAGGCAGCTTAGACCCCATGAGGAGAATTACCTCACCCATGACTTAGAATTAACAGCAGTGGTATTTTCCCTTAATATTTGGAGGCACTACCTCTGTTGTGTGAGATTTGATGTGTTTAGCGACCACAAGAGCCTCAATTACCTTTTTGACCAAAATGAGCTTAACATGAGGTAGAAAAGGTCGATGAAGTTTTTGAACGATTACGATTTTGAATTGAAGTACCACGTGGGTAAAGCCAATGTAGTGGTTGATGCCTTGAGTAGGAAATCATTGCATGTATCTTTGATGGATGGTGCACGAGATGGAACTAGTGAAAGAGTTTAAGGATTTGAGCCTTAATGTAAGTTTTGGGACCGATAGCCTAAGATTGTACAGGATAAAGGTGCCCAATGAGTCAAGAGCCCAAATTAGAGAAGCCCAAGAGTTAGACTTAGAACTCCAAGCTAAAAAAGGGCAACTGGGGTTTTCGGAAGCTGGAGATGGGATGATTCTCTTCCAAGGTAGAGTCTGTGTCCCTAAGAGGTGGCCTTAGACAACTGATTTTAGAGGAAGCCTATAGGAGTAAGTTTACGGTGCATCCTGGTACTACCAAGATGTATCTGTTAGTGTATGCACTAGAGACCTATATGTTTTGAACATCCATCACTTGTATCATATTATTATTTTTATAAAGGCAATTCATTTTTATTAATTCTTTTAAAATATAATTATTGTCCTTAGAATAGTAAGCTTAAACTTCATAAGAAATCAAGTATGTGACTTGATCGTGAGATCTTATGAAGAACTATTCTTAAAATAGTCCCTGGTCAAGTATCATCTTAGGATAAAAGATGCATTTAGACTAGTATGTGAGTTCGTTGATGACCGCATCTCATGGATCATGGATATGAGATATCATGTGCTCACATAGGTACATATTAAGAGTAATGATGTACTGGACTGACCCACCTTAAGAACGTTGCATGGATTGTTACATAAGTGTCATGAACGTTTCTTAAATTGATAAATGTTATATGAAGTCCTTTGACCTGAAATCACTACGATTCCTACATAAGGAATTATGTGTTTTAATTATCATCAAACGTTGCATGTAACAAGGTGATCATAAAGTTGGTATTTGGACACATAATAAATTATGTGGTGGGATGTGAGTGTTTTAGATGGGATTTGTCCCTCCTATGTAACATGAGTTATATCTGTAGGCCTCTTAATAAAGTGAGACTGCAAAATGCATGGCCATGCTCAGGAGGATAAACATGAGATGTTTATTTTCTGTACAGTCTACTTGGGCATCAAGAAAACATAAATTGAACTAGACAAGGTTGACACATTCCATGCCCTTGAATTCAATTAAATATTTGGACAAAGGGACAGATCATATAAATTATCATAAAATAGGATTCGTCAAAGTTGTTGATAATCTCAATATTTGGATAGTGATGTATTGCTAGATACCGCTCACTATTTATTAAAAGGGTTTTATTTTAATATCATAACCAAATATTAAAAGCCTATTGGGTCACACGCATACAACAAGCCGCTAGGAAAAGATAATAATTCTAATTTGATTAGAATTATAACCTAATGGGTCAGGCCCATATGTGTTAAGGATAAGTGAGTGAAGGGTATGTGAAGTCTATAAATCTGTTTAAGTAATTAAACATGATTATATGACATAACATCCTTTAGTTTTAATAATTAACAAATAAGATTATATAAAGAA
Organism: Sesbania bispinosa; assembly: GCA_026901365.1. Classification (NCBI taxonomy): domain Eukaryota; kingdom Viridiplantae; phylum Streptophyta; class Magnoliopsida; order Fabales; family Fabaceae; genus Sesbania; species Sesbania bispinosa. Next base: position 746,063 of record QLOH01000416.1, read on the forward strand.
CAAATAAGATTATATAAAGAACCAATTAGATTATATAAACAGGTTCTACTGAGAAAGGTATTTGTTTGTTAATTATGTTTCAGGATGGAATACTCTTTAGAAGAAGAAGAAGATTTTGTGAACAGAATCAGAATCAGAAGATCAGAATCAGAAGAACAAGAGTGCAGAATCTGAAGAAGAATAATCCTTAACAGAGTTGAAGCAACTGAAGAATAGAAGTGAAGACTTGAAGATTGTCTGAAGAATTGAAGACTAGAAGACTATCTGAAGAATTAAAGAATTGAAGATCAGAAGACTATCTGAAGAACTGAAGACTAAGAAGACTATCTGAAGAACTGAAGGCAGAAGATATATGAAGAAGTACAGATTCAAATATACATTTGTCTGAAGAACAACAATGAATTGAAGAAATGAATACAAGAAGAAAAAGAAGAAGAAGAAGAAGAAGAAGATACAAAGAAGAATGAAGCTACAAATCTATTATCATAAGGAAGAAGGCTTCTGAAGTTTCAACCAGTATGAAGAATTGAAGTTGTCTGAAGGACGCAACCCGTCTGAAGTATTGAAGCTGTCTGAAGCAACGAAGCTGTCTGAAAGACTTGAGCTGTCTGAAGTCATCAACCTGTCTTAAGTGTTGAAGCTGTCTGAAGAGCCAAGCCCGTCTGAAGACTGGAACCCGTCTGAAGTTTGGAAGACGTCTGAAGCTTTAGTAATGACGTGGCATCTTTGCTGAAACTTTGCGTGAAGACTTTTCTGAGTCTCTGCTGCTCATACGTTTTGGAACACATTTATGGCAAAGTCACAGAGACCTTTCCTGGTGCATTTGAATTTCATACACCACTGAGGAAATCTCTGCAACGCAGCATTCGCAGCAAAAACAGTAACAGCTTTACTGCAAGCACCAACGTTGTACTATGTCACAACTTTCAAGAAGCGTGTCTCACAACGGATTAAAAGAAGACTATTTGCTGTCTCTAAACGATAGCATTTCAACGAGACATTTCTTCATTTGTGCAATCCGAAAGAAAGCAGAAGAAAAGCTCAGGAGACTAAGCAAAAGCAACAAGGAAGATGTTTGAATAAATTAAATTCAATTCAACATCTTTATCTAAATCTCAAAAGAGGAATCTGCAAACAACAACTATTGGTCAATACATCTCATTCAAAGAAGTAATGGTGTCAGGAGCAAATGAAAAAAAAGGAGTATATGCAGAATAAGCAAAAAGGGAAAATTCAACGGATACACACTCTCAAGAAAACTAGAGGAAATCTGAAGAAAGCAGATGCAAGCCGGACAAAACAGATAAAGGCAGATGCAAGCAGATGCAAGATAATGTAAGCTGGATAAAGCAGATAAAGCAGATGCAAGCAGATGCAAGATAATGCAAGCTGGAGCAAGCAGATGCAAGCTGGATAAAACAGATGCAAGAAAGCAGAAGAATTCAAGAGAGAGGATACACATAATCATCACATCTCTCAAAACAGAGCTCATCAACAGAAGTGTCAGAACGGGAGTATTCTGAACACTCAATATGCTTAAGGAGAAGCAACCGTTTGAGAAGCTATTACACAACGGCTATACGAGTCACATCATCAGAAGCTCAACGGTATTATGAATTATCTTCAACGGCTATATTCAAGAAGAACATATAAATAGCCTCAAGAAAGAAGTTGAAGATGTTGTTGTGTTGTTGTAGTGCACAACCAAGCTGGTTGGTTGGAAGATCAATCAGGTTGTTGGAAACAACCATGCAGCTGCTGTTGCAACCAAGTTAGATCAATTGGGATTGTTTTTCAAGAAGGTTCTTGAAATCAATCAGGATGAAAATTGTTAACTAGGCTGAGTGTCTTACAGTTAACAAGAGTTGACTCGAGCTCAAATACATCATGAAAAAGTCAACAACAATTGATCAGAGAGTTAATTCTCAATCGGGATACTGATCAGCTGGTCAGTTAGTTAGATTGTACAGTTGGTCTGTTGATCAAGTGAGTTGGTTGTCGGGAAGGCAATCATGCTGTACAAATGACTATCAAACCGGGTACGGTTTGAAGCTTTGAAGATACCTTGGTATTCCAATGATACGGGTGAGAATGTAGCCCATGGAAACCAATGGTTGGAGAATAAGGCTGGAGCTTAATTTCATATCTTAGTTAGCCTACTCTCAGAGGATGTATTCCTCATAGAAAAGACAGGGATTGTACTTAAATTCAAACACTTGTATCACTGTCTATCCTTGTATTTAGTTTGTAATGACTGTATCCTGAGTATGTACTCAGTAATCTCTATGTACAAGAAGAATCTGAGTTGAGAGGTTCTAGCGAACATCTAGCTTAGATTGAGTAGTAATACTCAACACTTAGTTAAGTGTCCGAGAGCCTGGAGAGGCTTGGTGGAAGAAAGAATACTCGTGGTAGAGCCTGGAGAGGCTTGATAGAAAAGAATACTTGGTGTGTTGGCCTGGAGAGGTTAACATGTGTATCTGTGGTTTCAGATAGTGGAACACATATGTGGCTGCAAGGGTCTGGGGGATTCGGAGTGGCACATATGTGTTGTTGTTATTGTTGTTATGATTAAAGGCTAGTGGTGGTTTGCCACTAGGACTGGATGTAGCTCACTGGGTTTGTGGGTGAACCAGGATAAATTCTGTGTCTAAGTTTTCTTTCCCTTAATCTCTTTTATTTACAGTCTTTACATTTACGATGGGGATTGAAAAGTATCTTTCATAATAATCTTAACACAACGATTTCAATAAAACAAGTTTTCATACATACATAACATTAATACGTCTCTAGTGTAGGTTGAAGTATTATAGAAGAATATATTCAGAGGGATGTCTGAAATATCTGTCTGAAGTGAGCCCAACAGGAACTCAGTTCAGACACATGATATAGATGGTCTCTGATCATCTAAAGTATTTCAGAAACAGTTCTGAAGGTACTCTTAGTAATATTCTTCAAAAGACACTAAGAGAAGTTTGTTTAAAATCAAAACAATCTTAAGTGTAAGAGAAAGTTTTTAATCTAAATCTTTCATATATTCCGCATGTATTTAAAATAACTCTGATCTTAAGATTGGTTTTGTACAATGATCACTTAACGCGATTGTTTATTTTAAAGATTTCCAAAATTGTCTTAAAATGTCTAAAACACTATTCAACCCCCCCTTCTAGTGTTGCCTGTGGTTCTAACAATTGGTATCAGAGCTCACCTTCGGGTTGAGCATCTAACAAATGCAGAAGGAGTAGATCCTCAGAAGATGGAAATCTCACCAGGATGAAGCAACTCTGAAGAATGATAATGAGAATAGGAAAATCATTTCCAATACTCATTATTCATAAGGCTAAAGCACAGGACGCAACAGGAAAAGGAAAGTGAATCTATCTCTAGATTACAAACGGGTAACACCTTTCCTATCTATATTTAAGTTATAATTTTAAATATAGTTATTAATCTGATGCATGATTTGTTTTATTGAAATTATGTAAATATATGCTTGCATGCTATACTTGCTTCATGAGTATATATTCTAAATTGTGTTAAAATAAATCACTGCATGCTATGTGTTTTACTATGTTTACTGTGTGAAATTTATGACTCATTTTATGTATGCTTTACTTATTTAAATATATGTGTTGAAAAGTCACACATGCTTAGTGTAGTAATAACCGTGTCTCATTTTAAATTAAGTAAATGAAGAGTCGTGTGCGTTAGTCATAACTGTTTTTGAAAATATGAAACGGCACGATGTGAATCATTGAATCATCAACCGGTTTCTCTCAATGGACACGATGCACATCTCTCCACAACTGCTTAGTGGATGGAACCGCTCCTTTCATAAAATGAAGCGACGCTTGATTGCCTATTTAAAGGATTGGAAGATCATCAGAAGAACCTCACAGTTTATTTCCTTCCAATTCATCTTAATCTATCTCAATGGCATCAAGATCAGCAATCTCATGTGCTCAAAGTCTACGCAAGTATGATGAAAGAATTATTCCCACAAGGGGAGTAAATTTAAGCGACTTTGACAAAGAAGGACTAAAAATCTCTGAGTATTTCAAGGATGCTGGCTGGATTTCCTATCTTGAAGAGGCATCGTTCCCCTGGCATAAGCAGAGTGTTCTAGATTTCTGGAACAACTCAGAAGTGTTTCTTGAAGAGACAAGTGGCATAAACACTTCAGTATTGGGAATGCCTATCAGAGTGGACTTCAAGGTTCTAAAGGAAATCATTGGGGTTGAAGCAACCGGAATACAATTCTCTTCAGATTGGGAAATCAATGATAGAGAGAAAGAGATGCATGATCAAATGTTATTTGGTCGCAGAACTCTTGAAACACCAGTTTGCTCAAACTTACTAGAAATTCCTAGAATTCTGCTGGCAATCATTAATTGTTGTATTCTACCCAAGAGAAAGAATACAATCATCATCTCTGATATGGAAAGATTCGTGCTGATACATCTCCTTCAAAAGAAAAGATTAAATCTTCCAAGAATCACCTCTATCATATGATGAGAAGAAAATTAGAAGAAGTCAAGAACTTTCCTCACACCACACTGATTATGAAAATCCTGCAGTACAGAGGATTTCCTATCGAAAGATTCTTCGACCAAACATTATTCCCTTCCCTCACATTAAAAGAATATGAGCATATCAAGGGAACATCAGCGGAGGAAAATGAAGCCCAAAGCCTTTTGTCGTCAACCCAAAGCAAAATAGAATCTTCTGACTATCTAAGTGTTCATGGAAATTTAAGAGAAATTTTCAGAAGATGTAACATAAGGAAGTTGAATGAACGCATCGGACGGCTGGAAGAAACACTCAGATTCTATCAAAGAGAACTGCAGATGCTGAAAACACAAAAGGTGAAAGTCAGTGCCAATGAGAACAAACCCGTTGAAGATCAATGATACACTTGCGTTCTGATTTTTTTTAAGTCTCTGTATCTATGTCTTTCTGTTTTGAGTCCATTTCACTTTCTATCTCTGTTTATGTCTTTCTCTTAATATTAACATTCTATGTATTCTATTTGTTTATATGTGTTTCCTTTTGTGCACATTTAAGTCTATCAATAACATAACTCTATCCTTAATTGATTAACAAATTGTATTTCTAAAAGATAAATTTAATTAACCTAATAAGATAATTTCTAAATTTGATAAAATGTTATCTGTAATTTTAAAATACTTAATTTAAATAATTAAACAAATTACAACCAGGTGCTACTGAAAGGTACTTCTAGTTTGAATGTTTCAGGAAACAGGTTTTAAGAAGACCATCTAAGAAACATCATCTAAAAGGACATAATGTGATAACATCTTTATTATCTGAACCTATTCAGGAAGTTCAAAATGAACTCTTTGAAAGTGTGGGTCATCAATATTAAAGATAGTTAACACTCTATGTTTAAACCGAACTCAATCTCTGAGTAGATTATACTAACTTAGTAATATCTCTATTCATCTAGCCCGTTCAGAAGGCTCCTTATGGACTGTCTGAAATCGTGGGTCTAAAATGTTAAGGGATAGTTACTCAAGTCATTAGAATCCAACTCAATTGTAAAGGGGTAGGTTAAGATGACTGTTCAAAGATTCTCTGGAGCAAAAGACAAAAGCAGACATGCAGACATCAAAAGGCATCAAGATGAAGGAAAAGTCTTTCAAGCAAGAAGTAATGTCAGAAGGGACTTCTTTATCCAATGAACAATAACCGAATTCTTGGTAACATCACTTCATCTTAAAACTTTAATATCTGTAAAAATTTTGTCCTTTAGTAAAAACTTTAATCAACAAATAATTTTTAAGACTCAAAAATTTTAAAAGCTTTTCAGATAATAATAATAATCATAATATCCTTTGCTCTGATACCATATAAGTCTGTTTTTAAAAGTTTTCCTTTTGAATGTTTTCTCACATTTTCTCTTCAATTTTTTTTTTCTGAAAACGTATTTTCAAAAATATTTTTCAAATATGTTTTTATGTTTCTTCTTAATTATCTTTCAAAAACGTTTTCCAAAACTTACTTTAACCATGCTAATGACTCAGTTTCCTATGGTGCTTCATCTATGACCAAACACTGATGTACGTTTCGATACCCTCAAGGTCTGAAACTGTCATCATTAAAAGCTACCTGAGCCCATATACATCACGTGAACAACAATCCAATGGATTCATTCTCCTTACTTCTCTGTTTTACCCCTGCTTTAAAGTCCTATAAATTCACAAGAGCTCTTCACACAAACTCACATCTTCAAAGCTCTTCCATAACTTTGTCTAAGGTTCTGAGTTAGTGGCTCTCAATAGGATGATAAAGAAGCAAAGGAAAATAGCAGAAAGTATCTTGGAACATGTTGAGGCAAAGATCAAGTCATCTTGGATGATGTATGGAATGAAGAGTAAGGGAAAAGGTTCATCTGAAAACCCGTTTCTCTATACTTGGACCATGGTGATCTTGTTGCATCACAGGTGGACTGGAAGACCACTGGGAGATCCCAGAATAGTCAATCTTATGAAGAGAACTACTGACATAGTGGTTCTTGAAATTAAGGTGGTGACTACTGGTCGAAATACAGTCTTAAACGATGCACCTCCACTGTTTCAGTTGTCACAAGGAGAATGCGTGCAGCAAAGCACGGCTGGGATGAAGTCTGGGGCTCTGAGGCAACTCCTGAAGCTCTTGCAGCGAATGGAGTGGGGATAGCTTTGAAAGAGATGAAGTCTATAAGGCTATGCCTCAGCCTTGGAAGGAATCTCCGGAGGAAGCAATGGATGGATGCATTCTATTTTTGGAATGTAACCTCTTTTCCTTTTTGTGAAAACCTGCTTTTGTAAATATCAAATGTTTTGAGAAAATTTAAACTTGTGTATCTCTGTTTAAAGAATTATTTAATAACAATTAGTGTAAGAAGTTGTTTTATATTTATTATCAGTTGATCTTTATTGTGTGGTATCTGAAGAAATATAACAAGCAATCTAAAACTTCTCTCTGTTTAATGGAAGATAAATAGGGGGAGAAATTCTTAAAAGATTGTAGAAAACTAATCAACTTAGGGGGAGAAACATCAGTTTTAAGAAGTAGATCTTTAAGTGTAACAAACTTAACAGGAGAAATATATCTGGCACATATGAGTTGTTGTTATTGTTGTTGTGATTAAAGGCTAGTGGTGGTTTGCCACTAGGACTGGATGTAGCTCACTGGGTTTGTGGGTGAACCAGGATAAATTCTGTGTCTAAGTTTTCTTTCCCTTAATCTCTTTTACTTACAGTCTTTACATTTACGATGGGGATTGAAAAGTATCTTTCATAATAATCTTAACACAACGATTTCAATAAAACAAGTTTTCATACATACATAACATTAATACGTCTCTAGTGTAGGTTGAAGTATTATAGAAGAATATATTCAGAGGGATGTCTGAAATATCTGTCTGAAGTGAGCCCAACAGGAACTCAGTTCAGACACATGATATAGATGGTCTCTGATCATCTAAAGTATTTCAGAAACAGTTCTGAAGGTACTCTTAGTAATATTCTTCAAAAGACACTAAGAGAAGTTTGTTTAAAATCAAAAAATCTTAAGTGTAAGAGAAAGTTTTTAATCTAAATCTTTCATATATTCCGCATGTATTTAAAATAACTCTGATCTTAAGATTGGTTTTGTACAATGATCACTTAACGTGATTGTTTATTTTAAAGATTTCCAAAATTGTCTTAAAATGTCTAAAACACTATTCAACCCCCCCTTCTAGTGTTGCCTGTGGTTCTAACAGGGTAAAACCCTAGCCACCACTCTATAAATAGAGCATAAGATGCATTACCCTAGACACATGAGTAGTCGCTCTTACTCTCTAAACACTACTAGCAGAGTTGAGGAGGGTTTCCTAGTTCGGTTGTTGGCGTGGACACCTCTAGATACGTGGCTGCTATTACCTCGTTTGTAATCCTAATAAGGTATGTCATTATGTTTTTTTTTCCTTTTACGCCTTGATTCGTGTTTTCGCATTAACGATCATAACAAGGGAGGGAATCCATTTATTCCGCTGCACCCTGACCACATGCTTGATTCCCTTCAATTGGTATCAGAGTGTTGGTTTGCGATAAACACGTTTTAGGCTTTTAATCATTTTGAATATGATGATATTCTGTTTTTTTTTGTTGAAAATGAAGTCTGTACGTTGAACGCTGTTATCTGCGTTTCATCTGTGCTGGGCGCAGGTGAAGCGCGGCATACAAGATTTTGAATTTGGAACCTGCGCTTCACTCACGCTGAGTGCAAGTGAAGCGGACGTGAAGCGCAACTTACAGAATTTAAAACTGGAACCTGCGCTTCACCCACGCTGGGCGAAGGTGAAGCGCAGGTGCGCGTTTCAATTATTTTGATTTCATTATTGATTGTTTTGTGTGCGATGTATATATATTTATATGTTCTGGTGTTAGAGGGTCCCATAGAACATGAAGAGTTCATGTCTTTGGCGTCAAAGGGTTCAATTGTTGAAACCTTATCTCGACTCAAATATTGGCTACGATAAACATGCCACTTATCAATTTGCTGACAAGAACGTATTCGAATGATACGAGGGACTTACCTGTTTACAGGTTCGTGAAGTATTCGTTTGGTGTGAGACACTTATTGATGATTTGTTGAGTGTTTATCAAATCTAATTTTTTGGATCGGGGCGCTGCCCCGCACCCCGCAAGGGGTGGCCTCCCCAGTGCTAACATTGCATAGTGTGTTATTTCGTACGCACGTTACTCAACCTCGCTCAATATATACATCTAATTTTATCACTTGTTTTACAATCAATATGGATGATTGGTTATGGCCTTAGTTGTTTTATTTAAATACGACTTGCGTGTCGTGCCTTACCTCTTATATTCTATTTGTAATTATTTTCTCATCTCTATCCCCCCGTATGTTAAACGAGGTTTCTTCTTGTTATGTAATATAGCCGGGAAGACATGGAGTCAATGGATCATGTGGAGACATGTGGATGGAGACTTCAAGATTATATGTGATGTAATTTTGTATTGGAATTTTAGGAGGCCATAACCATATCGTTTATTTGTATGAGATGCATGTATGTTAAACAGTTTAACAAACAAATAAAATTAAAGCGATCAAATCCCTCAAAGAAAATATTAAGTCATGTTTTGCCTTCCAATAAATGACACTCGTCAAGGCTAGAATCGATGAAGAGTGAGTCTGCTAAAGCAGGGTACCTTTATCTATTTTAGTGAGGCGTGATGGGATAAATGTAATATCCAACTATCACCCATTGGGTTTTGACTTAACTAGGTATATTCAATAGGATTGAAAAACCTAGAGGCACTAAGTTAGGCATTAATTCGTAAGATGAATTAGAATAAGAGTTATTCACCTGACTATCCAAGAGTTGTATGAGATGCAATTGGAAGTGTGTTCCTACCTAAATAACCTTTTCATAAGCAATCAGCTAAAGCTGACTTAAAATTAGGTGAAATATGGATCTTGGCCCACTAGAAAATCTAGTGATGGGATTTTCTGATTCTTTATATTGAGGGTACTTGTTTTGAATCAAAATAGTGGGAGGCATATTTAATTAAAGACCTTGTTAAATATGTTTGTTATATGATACTTACTTGCATAATTTTCTGTTAATAGATAACCATGGCAACGAACACAACAAGTAAACTATCATTGAGATATGTCCTTGAGAAGGACAAACTGTCTGGAACTAACTTTCTAGACTGGTACAGAAACCTAAGGATTGTCCTTAGGCATGAAAATAAGTTGTATGTCCTGGAAGAGCCCGTTCCTGAAACACCCGTTGCAACTGCTTCGAAAGCTGACAAGGATGCTTTTAAGAAGCATCTGGATGATTCTCTCGATGTAGGTTGCCTTATGCTTGCTACCATGAATGCTGAACTCTAAAAACAACATGAGAACATATAGGCGTACGATATGATCATACATTTAAAGAGCCTTTATCAAGGCCAAGCTAGGCATGAACGATTTGAAGTCTCAAAGGCACTTTATCAATGTAGTCTGGAAGAGGGAAGTCCTGTTGGTGCTCATGTACTCAAAATGATTGGGTACATTGAAAACCTAGAAAAGCTTGGATTCCCATTAGGCCAAGAGTTGGCCACTGATCTTGTCCTGCAATCGTTGCCGGACAGCTATAGTCAATTCGTCATGAACTATAACATGAATGAATTTGACAAACCACTGCCAGAGTTTCTAAGCATGTTAAGAGCAGCTGAGCAAAACATTAATAAAGGTAAAGGGAAGGCCATATTGATGGTCCAACCTGAAAAAGGCAAGGGCAAGAAGAAGTTCAAGAAGCCCTATTTCAAACCAAAGGACAAGGGCAAAGACAAGCCTAGTACCTCTGCTTTGAAGCCTAGATGCGGGATAGCTAAGGAAGGAAAATGTTTCCACTGTGGCCAATCAGGACATTGGAAGAGAAACTGTGCAAAGTACCTGGAGGAGATCAAGAAAAAGGGAAGTGAGACTTCCACCTCAGGTATTTATGTTATAGAAGTCAATTTATCTACTTCTGTATCTTGGGTATTAGATACTGGATGTGGATCTCACATTTGCATGAATGTGAAGGATCTAAAAAAGAGTAGACGACTGACTAAAGGCGAAGTCGACCTGCGAGTCGGAAATGGAGCAAGAGTTGCTGCTTTAGCCGTAGGAACCTATTGTTTAACTTTGCCAACTGAGCTAGTTATTGATTTAGATAATTGTTATTTTGTGTCAGCCATTAGTAGGAATATTGTTTTTGTTTCTTGTTTAGACAATAATGGTTTTTCATTTATAATAAAGAACAATAGTTGTTCAATTTATTTAAATGATATGTTTTATGGTTGTGCAAAATTAAACAATGGACTATATGTTCTTGACTTTGAAGTACCTATCTATAACATAAATGCTAAAAGGGTCAAAACAAATGATTTGAACCCAACTTATCTTTGGCATTGTCGCCTAGGCCACATAAATGAGAAACGTATATCTAAACTCCACCAATATGGGTATTTGGACTCCTTTGATTTTGAATCAATTGAGACATGTGAATCTTGTCTATTGGGAAAGATGACCAAAACCCCATTCACTGGAAAAGGTGAAAGGGCTGGTGATCTTCTTGGTCTCATACATAGTGATGTATGTGCGCCCATGGGCACAATGGCTAGAGGAGGTTTTCAATACTTCATCACTTTTACTGATGATTTCAGTAGATATGGATTTGTGTATCTGATGAAACACAAATCTGAGTCCTTTGAAAAGTTCAAGGAATTCAAGAATGAAGTATAAAACCAACTCGGCAAGACTATTAAAACACTTCAATCAGATCGAGGTGGAGAATACTTGAGCCAACAATTTGATGACTATCTGAAAGTGTGTGGGATAATATTCCAACTCATTCGTTTTGGAACACCTCAATGGAATGGAGTTTCTGAAAGAAGAAATTGAACTCTATTAGATATGGCTCGATCCATGATGAGTCACTCTGATCTCCCCGACTCCTTTTGGGGTCATGCTTTGTTAACAACAACCTTCACACTAAACTGTGATCCATCTAAGGCTGTCATAAAGACACCATATGAGATATGGACTGGGAGACGAACTAGTATGTCTTTTATGAAAATTTGGGGGTTGTGAAGCTTATGTGAAACACCAAGTTTCAGATAGGCTAGGACCCAAATCAGATAAGTGCTTATTTGTGGGATACCCAAAAGAAGCTAAGGGTTACTACTTCTATAATCCTAGCGAAGGCAAAGTGTTTGTCGCTAGGACTGCTGTATTCTTAGAGAAGGAATTTTTCTCTAAGAAAATAAGTGGGAGGAAAGTAGAACTTGAAGAAATTCAAGTACCATAGAGTAGCAGTGAGCCAATAATGGAATAAGAGCAGATACCACAAAGTGTTGTGGAGGCACCTGCTTAAGTAGCGCAAGACTTGCGTAGGTCAGATAGGGTACGTCACCAACCTAAGAGATATGGTTTCCTTGTGTCTTAGGAAGGGGACGTATTGATAATGGATCAAGATAAACCAATGACTTACCAAGAAGCTCTTTTCAGTCCAGAATCTGAGAAATGGCTTGATGCCATGAGATTTGAAATGGATTCCATGTACACTAACAAGGTATGGACCTTGATTGAGCCACCCGAAGGGATAAAACTCATAGGACGCAAGTGGGTTTTCAAAAGGAAAACTGACATGGATGGTAATGTAAGTACCTTTAAAGCACGGTTGGTGGCTAAGGGTTTCAATCAAATTCATGGTGTAGACTATGATGAAACCTTTTCCCCAGTTTCCATGCTTAAAATCTGTTTGGATCTTGCTTGCTATTGCAGCTTACCATGATTATGAAATCTAGCAAATGGATGTCAAGACAGCCTTCTTAAATGGAAGTCTTCTTGAAGATGTGTATATGACACAACCTGACGGTTTTGTTATACCTGAAAATGCTGGAAAGGTATGTAAGTTGCAATGATCCATTTATGGATTAAAGCAAGCTTCTAGAAGCTGGAATCTTCGTTTTGATGAAGCTGTTAAGCAGTTTGGTTTCATTAAAAATGAAGATGAACCTTGTGTCTACAAAATGGTTAGTGAAAGCATAGTGGTTATCCTGGTTTTGTATGTAGATAACATACTCCTCATAGGAAATGACATTACTACCCTTCAGTCTGTAAAGACTTGGTTAGGAAATTATTTTTCTACCAAAGATTTGGGGGAAGCAACCTTTGTGTTAGGTATCAGGATCTATAGAGATAGATCTCGAAGATTACTTGGCCTAAGTCAAAGTACATACATAGACAAAGTGTTAAAACGGTTTAACATGCAAGATTCTAAGAAGGGATTTTTGCCTATGTCACATGGTATAAGCCTATCTAAGGCCCAATCTCTTTCCAGTAAAGAAGAGAGAGATAACATGAGTAAGATTCCTTATGCATCCGCTATAGGGTCTATCATGTACGCCATGTTATGTACTCGACCAGACATATCATATGCTTTAAGCATGACTAGCAGATACTAGTGTGATCCCGGTAAAGGTCATTGGACAGCAGTCAAGAACATCCTTAAGTACTTAAGAAGAACTAAGGATTCATTCTTGATATATGAAGGTGAGGAAGAGCTACTTGTAAAGGGTTACACTGATGCTAGCTTCCAAACCTACAAAGATGACTCAAGATCGCAGTCAAGTTATGTGTTTTGTTTGAATGGTGGCGCTGTGAGCTGCAAAAGTTTGAAGCAGGAAACAGTCGCTGATTCTACCACAAAAGCTGAGTATATTGCGGCCTCAAATGCTGCGAAAGAGGTCGTTTAGATCAGGAAGTTCATTATTGAACTTGGTGTAGTTCCTACCATTGTGGATCCTATAAGTCTTTATTATGATAATATTGGGGCTATTGCACAAGCCAAGGAACCCAGGTCTCATCAACGATCCAAACATATACTTAGACGTTTCCATCTCATCCGAGAAATCATTGATGGGGGAGATGTGAAGATATACAAAGTGCATACAAATGATAATGTTGCAGACCCATTGACAAAACCCCTTGTGCAACAGAAGCATGAAGGGCACACTAGATCATTAGGCATTAGAGTTATGTTTGAATGGCTCTAGTGCAAGTGGGAGATTGTTAGTGTATGCACTAGAGACCTATATGTTTTGAACATCCATCACTTGTATCATATTATTATTTTTATAAAGGCAATTCATTTTTATTAATTCTTTTAGAATATAATTATTGTCCTTAGAATAGTAAGCTTAAACATCATAAGAAATCGAGTAGGTGACTTAATCGTGAGATCTTATGAAGAACTATTCTTAAAATAGTCCCCTATCAAGTATCATCTTAGGACAAGAGATGCATTTAGACTAGTATGTGAGTTCGTTGATGATCGCATCTCACGGATCATGGATATGAGATATCATGTGCTCATATAGGTACATATTAAGAGTAATGATGTACTGGACTGACCCACCTTAAGAATGTTGCATGGATTTTTACATAAGTGTCATGAACGTTTCTTAAATTGATAAATGTTATATGAAGTCCTTTGACCTGAAATCACTACGATTCCTACATAAGGAATTATGTGTTTTAATTATCATCAAACGTTGCCTGTAACAAGGTGATCATAAAGTTGGTATTTGGACACATAATAAATTATGTGGTGGGATGTGAGTGATCTAGATGGGATTTGTCCCTCCTATGTAACAGGAGTTATATCTGTAGGCCTCTTGATAAAGTGAGACTACAAAATGCAAGGCCATGCTCAGGAGGATAAACATGAGATGTTTATTTTCTGTACAATATACTTGGGGATCAGGAAAAAATAAATTGAACTATACAAGGTTGACACATTCCATGCCCTTGAATTCAATTAAATATTTGGACAAAGGGACAGATCATATAAATTATCATAAAATAGGATTCGTCAAAGTTGTTGATAATCTCAATATTTGGATGATGTATTGCTAGATACCGCTCACTATTTATGATATTAAACATAAAAGGTTTTATTTTAATATCATAACCAAATATTAAAAGTCTATTGGGTCACACGCATACAATAAGCTGCTAGGAAAAGATAATAATTCTAATTTGATTAGAATCATAACCTAATGGGTCAGGCCCAAATGTGTTAGGGATAAGTGAGTGAAGGGTAAAACCCTAGCCACCACTCTATAAATAGAGCATAAGATGCATTACCCTAGACACATGAGTAGTCGCTCTTACTCTCTAAACACTACTAGCAGAGTTGAGGAGGGTTTCCTAGTTCGGCTGTTGGCGTGGACACCTCTAGAGACGTGGCTGCTATTGCCTCGTTCGTAATCCTAATAAGGTATGTCATTATGTTTTATGCCTTTTACGCCTTGATTCGTGTTTTCGCATTAACAATCATAACAAGGAAGGGAATCCATTTATTCCACTGCACCCTGACCGCATGCTTGATTCCCTTCAGTATCAAGACTTGAGAAAGATGTTTTAGTGGGCAGATATATATGAAGGGTGAGATAATAGAGATTGTTTCTAAGTGTCTAGTGTGTCAGCAAGTTAAGATAGAACACCATAAACCTTTAGGACCCCTTCAACCTTTAGAAATCCATGAGTGGAAGTGGGAAGGAATAGCAATTGATTTTGTGATGGGGTTACCTAGAGTCCCAACTGGATATAACTCTATCTGGGTCATTATGGGTAGATTAACTAAGTCAACCCACTTCCTACCCATTAGAGCTACTCAGGAGATTTAGGCAAGCGTACCAAAATTCCAGCAGTATAATAGTAAGTAAGAGTTATCGTATCCACAGGGAACGGCTCAATTTATAAGGATTAGTGGTCACAACTATCAAGTAAAAGCGTATAATTGTTGGTTGTAGAGAATTGCAATAATAAAGTAAAATTGAACTTAAATGAGAGAGATAGAAATAGTTACTTGGACTAGGATTGAACTTCGTATCATCGCACCCCTTTCATATGTGAACCTCAATATTAATTATGAATATATTTCTATGATACCTTAGCCAAACTATATTGTTTTACCATGAGTTACCAGCAGTAAACCACTCGAAGATAATCCATGCGGGTTCTCCCAGGCGATAAATTACCCCGGCTTGATTGTTCTACTTTTCCGTTTGTTAACACTATCAATTCACCGTATATTCCTATAGGGACTACTATGAAGAGGCTATCACATTCCAATTCTTCAATCATCGATTCCCCCTATATTCCTATAGAAATTACTATGAGTACTTTTACCAATCCGAATTTGAGTATCCTAAGTATCGGCTCCCCCAAACTCGCTGTTGAATTAACAAAACCATTTACCAATGTATTCTATAAAAACAACCTATAACTCCGGCACAGAGGCGGAAGCTACGCATTAAGTAAAGTATAAAAGTACCGATATCATAGAATAGGGATTCATAATTAATAAAGAGAATTCACATACATGCGGTGATTGAATCAACTACATTCAATCCTATTGAGACGCTTAGCTACGCATGGTAGCCATTACAACCCAATGGAGAAGCTGTCACCTTACTTCGATCCTAGCTCTGCTCTGCTGTCTCCCCCAAAAAGCTACCTTGATCTTTGCAAAAGGTTCTATTTATAAAGGTTGGAAAGCCATCTGAAATTTGCAAGAAATATGATTTGAAATCTGTTTGAAAAATCGATCCGTATCCTGCGCTCAGCGCGTTTGAAGCGCAGGATCCAGAATGTAATTTAATTGTTGCGCTCCACCTACACTCAGCGCAAGTGGAGCGTGATACACGTTCCAACTTTCCTTGATTTCCTCTTTTTTAGCTTTATCTCTTCCTGATCTTATCTTTGTTTGATCTACTTTCCTTATTTCCCTTTTTTTAGCCTGATCTTGTGCTGATTTGATCTTCAATTTGAATTTGGAATTAAATATGCAGAATCCTTATCCAAATAATTGTTGATCTTATCTTCAATTTTATTTGAATTTAAATTGAGAATTTATCTGCAGAATCTTCATCCAAATAATTTGCTGATTTTATCCAAATCAGCTACCATTTAAATCCTTATCTCGCAGATTCTTTATTCAAATAAATGCTATCTTGTTTCCTTATTTAAATCCTTCCAATTTATCTACAAAATCGACATATTTTCTATCAAAATAGCATCATATTCAAATTCAAATCAAATATTCACAATTTATGCAATTATTAATAAAAAGAGGTATTTTGGGGCATAAATTCACTATTTTACCCTTGATAAGTGCAGTAATTATATACTAAATTATCATATATTTTTCACTCATCAAATTTCCCCCAACTTAGCTTCTTGCTTGTCCTCAAGCAAGATAACCTTTTGCAATCAATATGGATTCAATCCCCCTGTTAGCATTCTAAAAAAGTAAGGAAATAATTTCATCACCTCTTTGTTAGGCAGTTGTCACTTTCCAAAAGTCAGATTGAAAATCAGAGTCAAGTGATATTTTTCATAATTCAATTAGAACAGGATAAAACACAATCAAACTTTTTCAAAAAATAGAAATCAACTCAATAAGTGATAAATCAAGGAATTCTCTCATGCTCACACGTAAGTGTTTCCCTCATTTTTTCACCACAGTTGAACAACTAGAATTGATAGTCGTTTCTGGTTTCTAAACATGCACATGGTTAACATGGATCAAAAGCTCTTTTCTTAGTTGTAATGAGGCTGAGCTTATCAAGAAATCATGGTTTTTCTAGATATGCAAAGAAAACACTGGAATAGAGAGCATCTTTTAATTTTTCTTGAACTTGGAATTTCTCTCCATTCTCCACTCCATTTTTTATTTGAATCATTCAGCTGCCCTCTTTCCTTGTTTGATGATTCACTCCCCCCAACTTATTCACTTTCATTCACTTTTTCTTTTTGATTTTTGAGGAAGTGATCTTCTTTTTGCTTTCTTGTGCCTGCTCTTTGTATTTCTTTACTTCCAAGTAACCAACCAATTCTCCCCATTGTATTAGATTGCACTTTTGCTCTCTTTCCCAAGTGTAAGGGACACGATATAAACATTAAATTTGGTTGGGGTGCATAAGAAGAAACATTAAAGCTCAAATGGTTTACCAAAAAATTGGAAAAAAAAATTCAAGAGTTGGCTTTTTGGCACTGAGCAAATAATTTAATCAACAAAATTTGCCTTTATCACTTCCATATCTTCCAAATGCAGAATAAAATCCAGAAACTCAATCAATAACAGTTGACAAGCAGCGGTGAAAACTCTCAATTCAGTGTTTGGTCTCACAACTCACCGGCTTTTGGCTAAATTCCTTGATAAAGCACTTATTGAAATTAATTAACTACCCTGATATATTTTCTTGCACAATATCCTAATCCTAATTGGTTGTGAATTTAATCACAAAACTCCTATTTCTTTCCTAATTTGGTTAGTTAGACTGCCTAGCTTTGAGATTTTAAAATCAATTCCTTAAATCCCTAATTCCTAAAATCCTAAAAAAAATGAAATACAAAACAAAAATCCTAATTAATTAAAAAAAATAATTAAAAGAACGAAAAGAAAGAGAAACACCAGTGTCAATCTTCATCCTCTGTGTCTTGTAAGTCCTTGTCCTACTCTCCTGCTGCTGTTCCACCTCCCCCGGGATGAATAGGCCTGTCCCCAGGCCACTGCAAGAATATTCGGAACTCTTCAAGCAGCACGCATGGGTATGGGTCTGGTGACTCCTTATTTGTTTGAGGTCGACTGGTCTTGTTAACACAAAGTTGCATGATTTCTTGGCTTTATACTTTGCAGCAGCCTGGGCACTCTTGAATCTCATGGGATCATCATGGGGTTCATCTCTGACCCTCTTCCCCATACCTTTTCTTCGTGAGTTAGAGCCACGAGAAAGGTCAACAATGTATTTAATCCTATGCATCTGAAAAGTCAAATAACAACAATTAGTTGCTAAAAATAAATTTATTTCAATGATGCCTTATTGCAAACACAAATTCATGAAGAACTTAGAAGCCTATCATTAACCAATTTGCATGCATAATTCAAAATGCTTTCGAAAGAATTAATCTCTTCTCAACAAAATTTCATTGCACTTGGTAATGGCTTCCTAAAAACAAAACATACCCATTTGTTTTGCAAGCATTCAATCAATCCATAGAAAGTGAAAATTCAAAATTTTTGAAAGAAACAGAGAATAACACTTTCAAATTCAATAACTCACAAAACAAAGAGCATTCCAATCAAACAAATTGTTCTTCATGTTCCACACAACCAAAATCACATTGAAAATAGCAATAATCAACAATATACTCATTTACAATCCTAAGGTTGCTATCCTAAAGTTCAAACCATAAAAATAGAGGGGTGAAGATTTCAAATGGTTAAAACTAAAACATAATTTGAAAGATTCAAAATTGATGGAGGTTTGTGAGTGGAAAAAGTGAAAGGAAGAGCTTAGGAAGTAGAGAGACGGTACAGGAGAAAATAGGGTATTTTTGAAATTTCGTACCGTTGCGCTTCACCTGCGCTAGGGTTTAGGGTTTAGGGTTTAGGTGAAGCGCAGAAAACAGAATGAAATTTTGCAATTTTAAGTCAAGTTTTCTGCTACTTCCAACTGTTTAAAAATTTAATTTTCCACAAACTCATTCCAATCAATTTTGAAAATTTCCTAAATCCTAAAAAAAATGAAAAAGTTTTATTAACAAACAAAAACAAAAGAAAACATAACTAAAAATAATTAAAAACTAAAAATAATTAAAAACTTAAAAATCTCTGGGTTGCCTCCCAAGAAGCGCTCGTTTAACGTCATATAGCTTGACGCCTGTTCTTTCAAGGTGGGTGATACTGAAATCCTTTGGCGAACCTTTGTGTTGCACCTTTGACTCCTTTGGGCAGTGACCCTACCCATACTCTTGCCTCGGACCAATTATGAATGTGACTTGAATCTACCCATTTGGTCTTGTGTTTGGAGTTAGACCATATTGCTGACTCTTTTGGCCTGATTTTTTTCTTCTTTGGAGTCTTTTGCTGAGTTGCATAGGTCTTCTCCTCCTGAAGCTTGGGAAATTCACAGTTGTCAGGTTTTACTCTATGTGCTTCACAAGGGTTCTTGGTATGGAACATGCCTGACCACTTTTTCCTCAACCTGACTTTAGGCCATGAACTCGAATTTCTTGGCCTGATTTTTCTTGCTCTGCTCAGGTCAATGTAGTCACATGTTGTTCTCTTGTGGATCTTGGAAGGTTTAACATCTGCATGTTGTCTTTCATTATCTTCCTTTTCAAGATGTGGCAAGTGCTTCAATCTTGAGACTACGTCCTCTTCTTTCTCTTCTTCTACTTTTACCTCACCTCCTTCCTCTTCTTCAGCAACCAGATTGTCATCAGTTCCTTCCCCTTTCAGTTGATCACTACTGGTGAGGATATCATCATAAAGTTCCTCAAGGTTGGATTGTGCATTTGTTGAGATTTGTTCCGACTGTTGGTTGGCTCTTATTTCTGTTATTTGCTCTACTGTTTCATCCGTAAACTTTCTCTTCTTGGTGAGGAGTTCCATCATGAATTTGGTATATGTGGGCATTTGCTCCATGGCCTCCATCAATGGGATGTTGATTTGCAACCTTTTCATAATATCCATGAACCTTACAAATTTCCTGTCTATGTCTTTCTTAAAGGGATTCTTTGGATATGGTATGTTCGTAACATGAAGTACCTGTAATTCTTCCCTCTCCTTCTTTTTTATCTCAATTTCCTTCTCTTTCTCTTTTCTTTCAGTCTCTCTTTCTTCTTCCTTTGTTTCTTCTCTGTCAATTTTTTCTTCATCATTTTCTAGCTCCCTCTTCTTCAGAACTTCTCTTTCTATTTCCTTGCCACTGCTGGTGGATATTGACTCGCCATACTCCTTTTGTGCAACAAATTGCTCTCTTAAGTGCTTCACTTGAGTTGCCAAATTTTTGAATGATGTCTTTATGATTCTTTGACTGACATTCATATCTTGTATCAGTTGATCAAGCTTCTCCTCAATTCTTGAACTTATGTTATGCATTGCAGCTTCTCTATCTTCGCTTCTCCTAGAGTTGTTGGAGAAGTTATCTTGCCTTCCCTGGTCTCCCACATAGTTGACCTGTTCTGCTTGAATATCATCATAGGAGCAGTGACCATTGGGGTGGTCGCCTCCACAAAAGTCACAAATCAACTGTTGGGCTTGACAATGTTGAGATTTCACTGCTTGTAGTTGTTGAGGAAGTGCTTTTAATTGCTTGGTGAGTGCCTCTAGCTGTTGCTTGATGAGCTTCTTTTCTGTTAATAGTGCATCATTGCTATTTAGCTATAACAACTCCTTTTTCTGAACCGGCTCCTCCCAATATTGAGCTTGTTGGTTATTCATTGCAAAGTTCTCAATTATTGTGAAAGCATGCTCTTCATCCACCACCAGAATTGTCCCTCCTGCTGCAACATCTATGTATGACTTTGAATCGGGTTTGAGTCCATTGCAGAAGATGTTTAGTTGGTCAATGTTGTCAAAACCATTATTTGGGCACTTTCGCAGCAAGGACCTGAATCTCTCCCAGGCTTCACATAGTGGTTCGTCCTCTCTTTGCCTGAATGTGGAGATGTCTGACTTTGTTTGAATGTAGCGTGATATTGGAAATAATCTTTTCAGAAATTTATCTTCTACCACACTCCAATTGTTTAGACTTTGACTGGGATGCAATTTCAGCCACTCCTTTGCCTTCCCTATTAAAGAAAAAGAAAACAATCGTAAGTAGACTGATTCTAAATCTCCTTCCTCAAATCCCATAGTACCAATCAATTCATAAAATGTAGAAAGATGTGTACGTGGATCTTCATGATCCAATCCTGTGAATTGGTGGGCACTGATGAGATTTAAATGTGCAGGCTTTATCTTCAAGGACTTCGTTGTAGCTGATATAGCTATGCTTGAGTAGTGTCGAGGTCCTTGATGCATGACATAATCTCCTAAGACTGTTTTTTGAGGGATTGGGTGTTGATCTTCAGCCATATTTTTGTTTTCTAATTGATTTCTCCCTTGTCTCTTTCTTCTATTTCTGCTCTTGGTTTTTCTAGATGTCCTCTCTATTCCTGGGTCAAATGGCAATTGATTTTTGAGACACCTGTCCTTGCAAGAGCAAAAATCAAGAACTTGTACAAGGGTGAGAAAAACAAAATAATAAGAATTAAAATAAAATAAAATTTTCCTAAAAATCCTAAAAATAAACATAAAAATAAAATAAAATATATATACAACTTGATGGATTTTGTCATTCAGTAGCCCATTATTCAATATCTACTTCTCTTGGGGTGGTTGGGCAGAGAGTGTTGAGATTGTCTCCTTGAGCTTATCCTTGCCCCTTTTATGTTCCTTCTAGATGCCCCTTCTATCTCAGGATCAAATATTAATTGATTTTGAGACACCTGTCCTCAAGAAGCTCAAACAAATGTTAGCTCGGAAGAGAAGAACAAAATAACAAAAAATAATAATAATTTTTTCTTTTTTTTCCTTTTTTTTAAATAAAATAATTTTTTTAAAAAAATTAATAATAATAATTTAATTAATTTTTTAAAAAAAGAAAAGAAATAAAATAATTAAAAATTCAAATTCCTAAAAAAGAAAAATAAAAAAACATTTATAATTTTTTCCTAAAAAACCTAAAAAAATTTAAAATAAGATATATGCAACGTTATACAATAGACCTCCCAAGTCTTTATAAATTGATACACCGTTCCCCGACAACGGCGCCGAAAATACTTGATGAGATTTAGGCAAGCGTACCAAAATTCCAGCAGTATAATAGTAAGTAAGAGTTATCGTATCCACAGGGAACGACTCAATTTATAAGGATTAGTGGTCACAACTATCAAGTAAAAGCGTATAATTGTTGGTTGCAGAGAATCGCAATAATAAAGTAAAATTGAACTTAAATGAGAGAGATAGAAATAGTTACTTGGACTAGGATTGAACTTCGTATCATCGCACCCCTTTCATATGTGAACCTCAATATTAATTATGAATATATTTCTATGATACCTTAGCCAAACTATATTGTTTTACCCTGAATTACCAGCAGTAAATCACTCGAAGATAATCCATGCGGGTTCTCCCAGGCGACAAATTACCCCGACTTGATTGTTCTACTTTTCCGTTCGTTAACACTATCAATTCACCGTATATTCCTATAGGGACTACTATGAAGAGGCTATCACATTCCAATTCTTCAATCATCGATTCCCCCTATATTCCTATAGCAATTACTATGAGTACTTTTACCAATCAGAATTTGAGTTTCCTAAGTATCGGCTCCCCCAAACTCGCTGTTGAATTAACAAAACCATTTACCAATGTATTCTATATAAACAACCTATAACTCCGGCACAGAGGCGGAATTTACTCATTAAGTAAAGTATTAAAGTACCGATATCATAGAATATGGATTCATAATTAATAAAGAGAATTCACATACATGCGGGGATTAAATCAACTACATTCAATCCTATTGAGACGCTTAGCTACGCATGGTAGCCATTACAACCCAATGGAGAAGCTGTCACCTTACTCCGATCCTAGCTCTCCTTTGCCGTCTCCCCCAAAAAGCTACCTTGATCTTTGCAAAAGGTTCTATTTATAAAGGTTGGAAATCCATCTGAAATCTGGAAGAAATATGATTTGAAATTTGTTTCAAAAACTGATCTGTATCCTGCGCTTCATCCTGCGCTCAGCGTGTTTGAAGCGCAGGATCCGGAATGTAATTTAATTGCTGCGCTCCACCTACGCTCAGCACAGGTGGAGCGTGATCTTCAATTTGAATTTGGAATTAAATATGCAGAATCCTTATCCAAATAATTGTTGATCTTATCTTCAATTTGATTTGAATTTAAATTGATAATTTATCTGCAGAATCTTCATCCAAATAATTTGTTGATTTTATCCAAATCAGCTGCCATTTAAATCCTTATCTCACAGATTCTTTAATCAAATAAATGCTATCTTGTTTCCTTATTTAAATCCTTCCAATTTATCTGCAAAATCGACAGATTTTCTATCAAAATAGCATCTTATTCAAATTCAAATCAAATATTCACAATTTATGCAATTATTAATAAAAAGAGGTATTTTGGGGCATAAATTCACTATTTTACCCTTGATAAGTGCAGTAATTATATACTAAATTATCATATATTTTTCACTTATCAGCTACCTATTCCCTGAACAAATTAGCTGACTTATACATCAATGAGATAGTAAGGCTCATGGTGTACCCTCTAACACAGTCTCTGATAAAGACCCTAGGTAGGTTTTGGAATGCACTTCATCAGGCCTTCGAGACTAAATTAAAATTTTGTACCGCTTATCGCCATCAGACTGACAACCAGTTTGAAAGGACCAAACCTTAGAAGACATGCTTAGAGCATGTGTGCTAGAAGAGAAAGGTAATTGGGATAGGTACCTACCACTCATAGAGTTTGCATACAACAATAGTTTCCATAGCAACATAGGTATGGCACCCTATGAGGCTTTGTATGGTAGGAAGTGTAGATACCTTTTGTGTTTGTATGAGGTGGGTGAGAGGAACCTTTTAGGTCTTGAGTTGTTCTAAGAGACCACAAATAAGATAGAATGATTAGGGAAAAGTTTGTACCTGCCCAGAGTAGACATAAGAGTTGTGTTGATATGTGGAAGAATGACTTAGAGTTTGAGGAAGGCAGACATGTTTTCTTGAAAGTTACGTTTGTCACCGGCATTGGAAGAGCCATTAAGGCCAAAAATCTCAATCTCATATACATTGGTCCCTTTCAAATCCTAAAAATAAGTGATCCCCTTGCTTATCGGATAGACTTGTCTCCCCATTTGTCCAATATTCATGACATATTCCATGTCTCGCAGTTCAGAAAATATGTCCATGACCCCTCACACATCATAAGTTATGAGTCTGTAGGGAAGATCTTATAATTCCTGCTAGGCCTGCTCAGATTGTTAACTGAAGTGTCAAAACCTTAATTTATAATACAATTCAATTAGTGAAGGTAATTTGGGAAGGCCAAGTGCCAAAAGAAGCCACATTGGGAAAAGAGGATAAGGTATATGAGTAGTATCCCGACTTTTCACTTGAGGTAAAACCTTTAACATTCAATTTTGATGACAAAATTATTTTGACAGGGTAGAATATGTAACATACCAAATTTTAAAACCAATTTTCATATGTTAAATTATAATAAGAAGAGGTTTCCTTAAACTGAAATGGGTATGAAAAGGGGTAAAAACTATTAAAAATGAGGCAACATTGCCTCATTTTCGCTCAAGCGAGAAGTGGATCGGTTGAGCGAAAGGAAATTGAAATCAGGATATTTAACATTGCCTCATTTTCTCTCAAGTGAAGGATCCCTCGCTTGAGAGAAAATATCAGTTGAAACTGGGTGGAAAACTATCTGATAAATTTGCTTGAGTGAAGGATTTTCGCTCAAGCGAATTTCAGGTAGAGAGAAGGAGTTTTATTCTGCCTAGTTTTCACTTGAGTGAAATATTTTTGCTTAAGCGAATTTCAAACAGAATGCCACTATCTGATTTTCACTCAAGTGAAAAAATTTCGCTTGAGCGAAAACCTGGGAATAAGTTTTTTTAAAGAACTTAAGGGGTCATTTGGACCCCAAATTAAAACCTATCTCACACCCCATCTTACCCTAGAGAAGAGAGAAGAAGAGAGAAAGTCGGGAGGGTGATTGTACAAGAGGAAGGGGAAGATAAGAGAGCTTTGAAACCCTCCCCCCTCAAAGACTTCATTAGATTGTTTTGGAGGTGGGTGTAATCCACACACCCACTGCCATTGTGATTGGAAACCATAAAAGCTCCCCCTTCTTGGTTTCCCTTTCTTGTTTGATTGTGTATGCTTTATTTATTGATTTTCTTATGAATTATGTGTATTATGTGAGATTCTTGAAGTTGATAGGCCAAGTACTTAAGGTTAGGGTTTGGATTTCATGACTCATTGTGTGCTTATTATCAAGAGGATGTCCACATGCTTTTCATTGCTCTCATTAAATTCATGATATCTAGTGTATAAAAAGGAATCAATAATGAGGATTTACATGGGTATATGACCAAAGAGGAAAAGGGGAAAAAGGAAAGATAAAACCCATTCATATTGTTTGTTAATAAAACATCATGTGTTAAATGGTGAGGTCTTTATGACTGCAAGGAAGATGTTCCTTGCTCGGATACTGAGTTCAGGTCTGGTCGATGGAAAAAGGACTAGTGGAAAATTACGGATTGACTGATTGAATTTTGCACTTGTATATTGTAGGAATGATTCTATGTGTTGTCTTGTTACATTTACATTTGTATTTTTATCATACATTGTATGTATGATTATGCTCACTAGAACTTTAGCCTCACCACACATTTTGTGGATTGATTTAGATGTGCAGAATGTTCAGTCTGGAACTTGATTGGGGAGAGACCGATGTCCAAGATTGGACTTCTCCACTTGTTTTGCTTTTGTTAGAACTTTTATATTTTGATGCATATAAATTTAATTAAAGTAATTGTTTAGATGGATTTATGGCCACTTGATGTCCTAAGATTGTAATTGTTCAATTACATGGTCATTTTGTGATTTAGGCTTATGTAAATGTTTGATTACTTAAGCGATTTTTATGATGTATGTTTTAATTATATCGGTAATATTGCAAAAATAATTTTGTAAATTCGGGAATAGTACTTTCAACGAGCATTTTTCTTGGATTGCGAAATTATGATGTTACAATATTGTATCTTCATTCTATAGCATTTTCGTTTTTTTTTCAACTTTTCAATATTTGAAATTTATTTTTATATAGCGAGAAAAAAAATTAGAGGTGAAATTTCATCCATTTTTAAGAAATATTTGACTTAAAGTACGGATGATATGAATATGCTTTCTGAGTTATATTTTTAGAGAGACTTTGTGATAAATTAAACTAATGTAGATATACAAGAATATCACCTCATCTTTTAAATCCAAAGGAAAACTCTTTTATCTCTCGCACGAATAAGCAACTGGCTTTGTTCGATTTTCTCGTTAGTCCATCGCCTCTCTAGTGACTGGAAATTTCCAATAGGAAAGAGTGACTCATACATGTATGTGGGTCCCATACTAATGTGGGCCCCACATACATGTATGAGTCACTCTCTCCTACTGGAAATTTCCAGTACTGGAGAAGATCTCCATCCATTTTCTCATATCCTATAAGATAATACTCAATCATATATACCATTTCTAAAATTATAAGGATCCGTTTGTTAGGACCACAGGAAACACTAGAAGAAGGGTTGAATAGTGTTTTATAATCTTTACAGATTTTTTGGAAAACCTTTCAAAACAAACAAAGATATTTTCAACGTTCAGACAACTTGCTGAAAAATGAGTTTTCAAAGTCTTGCTGAAACACTTCAGCGGGTTCGGTAAAATTTCCTTTTAAAAAGATTTGCGTGATAAATAAAGTTATTTTTGCTGCTCAAATTATAAACTCACTTTTCAGAACCCTCCTTGATTAGAAATAAACAGATAACTGTTAGGGCCACAGGAAACACTAGAAGGGGGTTGAATAGTGTTTTTATAATCTTTAGCGATTTTTGGAAAACCTTTCAAAACAAGCAAAGAAGTTTTCAACGTCCAGACAACTTGCTGAAAAATGAGTTTTCTAAATCATGCTGATATACTTCAGCAGGTTCAATAAAATTTTCTTTTAAAACGAGTTGAGTGATAAACAGAGTTACTTTTGCCGCGCAAATTATAAACTCACTTTTCAGAACCCTCCTCAGTTAGAAATAAACAGATAGCAGCGAAAAATAAAGAGTAAAGGGTTGAGAGAACTTATCACCGAGATTTTTCCTGGTTCACCCACTAACCCAGTGAGCTACGTCCAGTCCCAGGGCAAACACACCACTAGATTTTCACTAATCCCGCAAGATTACAAGTATTCTTTTACCCCAGCTTCTCCAAGCTTAACACTGAGTATTCTTTTGCAGACAAGCCTCTCCAGGCTCAACACCGAGTATTCTTTGCACACATGGCCTCTCCAGGCCCAACAAGTATTCTTTTACAAACAAGCCTCTCCAGGCTCAACAAGTATTCTTTTGCAGACAAGCCTCTCCAGGCTCAACACCAAGTATTCTTTGAACACTCAGTCTCTCCAGGCTGAAAACCCAAGTATTCTTTTAACACAGCCTCTTCAGGCTAACCCAACAAATACAGATTGAAAGAATGAACGCTCAAACTCTGAAACTACACAAGTTTAGAGCTCAAACTGGGAACTTGTACAAATAACTGAGTAAGACTAAGGATATAGAAGTGATTGTACAATCAAAGACTTTTGGAACAGATGAGTATAAATTTTTGCTGCGTTTCAACAAGTTGATCTCTCTGTTCTTCGTTCTCTCACTTCTTTCATCATGGAGTTTGGTATTTATAGAGAAGACATCTTCCGTCCGTTGAACTCCAATCGTTTTCCCGTTGAAAGATGGCATTTAATGCAAATGCTCCCGTTATGACACATAGCCTGAACCCTTAGTTGTAGCAGATAGTAGAGTCAGCTCACAAACTTTACTTTTTCTGAGTCGTATGTACTTTTCTGCGTTCTTTTGCCTTTTTAGTGAGAGAAATTTGAAATATGCCAAAAAGCACTTTCTCTGACTTTCCAGAAGAATGATAGGCATAAGTAATCTGAGACTGCTACACGAGACTTAAGTCTTCAAGATTATTTTATGAGAATATAATATTGGAGACGAACAGACAAAGGAACGTTATCTCACAAATTCAGGAGGTTCACTGCTTTCAGCATGTAGTATTCTCTCAGCAGGTTTCCTCGTTTCGGAAGGACTTCACGTACTTCAAATGATATGATTACTTCAGATTGCACCTTCTGAAATACTGAACAAATACCTTCTGCAAGCCAAATTTGTTATTCATAAAAACTTTGATATTGCGAGACTTAAAATATTATTATCCTTTAATAACATTTTGAGACTCAACAATAACAGCGGAAAGTAAAGAGTAGAGGGTTGGGAGAACTTAACAACAGAGATTTATCCCGGTTCACCCACTAACCCAGTGAGCTATGTCCAGTCCCAAGGCAAACACACCACTGGATTTTCACTAATCCCGCAAGATTACAACGAGTATTCTTTGCACACCTAGCCTCTCCAGGCTCAACCGAGTATTCTTTGCACACCTAGCCTCTCCAGGCTCAACACCGAGTATTCTTTGCACACCTAGCCTCTCCAGGCTCAACAACCAAGTATTCTTTGTACACCCAGCCTCTCTAGGCTGAAAACCCAAGTATTCTTTTAACACAGCCTCTTCAGGCTAACTCACCAAATACATTTTGAAAAGATGAATGCTCAAACTCTGAAACTACACAAGTTTAGAGCTCGAACTGGGTAGCTTGTACAAATAACTGAGTAAAACTCAGGATATAGAAGTGGTTGTACAATGAAAGAATTATGAAACAGATGAGTATAAATTTTTGCAGCGTTTCAACAAGTTGATTTCTCTGTTCTTCGTTCTCTGTTTCTTTCAACATGGAGTATGGTATTTATAGAGAGAATATCTTCCGTCCGTTGAACTCCAATCGTTTTCCCGTTGAAAAATAGCATTTAATGCAAATGCTCCCGTTGTGACACATAGCATGCACCCTTAGCTGTAGCAGATAGTAGAGTAAGCTCACAGACTTCACTTTTTCTGAGTCGCATGTACTTTTCTGCAGACTTTTGCCTTTTTGGTGAGGGAAATTTGAAATATGCCAAAAAGAACTTTCTCTGACTTTCCAGAAGAATGAGAGGCACAAGTAATCTGAGACTGCTACACGAGACTTGAGTCTTCAAGTGGAATTTCTGAGAATATAATATTGAAGACGAACATGCAAAGGTACATTGTCTCACAACTTCAGGAGGTTCACTACTTTCAGAAGGTAGCATTCTCTCAGCAGGTTTCCTTGCTTTGGAAGGTCTCACGTACTTCAGATGATATGATTTCTTCAGATTGCACCTTCTGAAATACTGAACAAATACCTTTAGCAGAAATTATATATTCACGTTAAAGCCAAATTTGTTATTCATTAAAACTTTGAGATTGCGATACTTAAAACATTATTATCCTTTTAATAACATTTTGAGACTCAACATTCTCCCCCTTTTTAATGATGACAAATTTGCTTTAAGAGATAAATCAAATATCTGAAGGGAAGAGATAGTAAGTGTAAGGTTCAAATATCCCCTCAAAGTGGTTTTAATTATGACAACTAAATCAAATGGAACTTAGCACAATTCTGATTTCAAAGGAGACTAATCATTTCATTTGAGTGTGTATTCAGAAGCAACAGGTCTTACTTTGAAGAAGCAGGAACCATCATATAAAGAAAAGGTTGAGAAGCATGATTCATTACTTCTGGACTAATAAGGAGTAATACAATTTAAAGGAATGATGAATCATAAAAATCAGAAGCTGTCAAGCACTTCTCTGAATCTCCAGAAGCATGAAAGAAGCTTCTAAGAAGAACTTCAAATGAAAGCATATTAGAAGGGAGATTCACTTAAAAGAAGAGAAATCATTAGCTGCAAGTACAACTCAGAAAAAAGGCTTCAAATATATCACAGAAGCATAGCATTACAGCTGCAGCCCATCAGAAGCATTCACAGCTCATCAGAAGCAGAATTCTGCAGAAGCAACAGTTGCAGCAGAATTCTGCAGAAGCATAGATCAATGGCAGGATCTGTAATTACTTCATCTGATGAATCAGCTAAGTTAAACAAGTCTATTTACACTTGAATTCATCCAGAGATCCTCCTCAACATTGATCAGAAGCATAGGTGAAGAGAAGAACCAGTATGCTGTCTGCAGAAGCATGGTTCTGCAGAAGCATGAAGCTGGTCAAACAGCCAGCTGCACTTGGCAGCTTTAACAGCTGTACCTGAAAGGGACTTGTCAAAAGGCACAGCTGGACCATTTGGACTGATCCCCAACGGCTACAAGGCTCCTCACCTATAAAAGGAGGTGTTCTCTTCACAATGAGACACACCTCTCCCTCCAGAAGCACAATAGAATTCTGACTCAATACTTCCTGCTTCTGGAACACATTTTCTCTCTCCTCAGATTTTCTTTCATCAGCTTGAATATCTCATTGAGGGGGAGTTCTGCTCACTAGAAGCTGCTAATACTGTTCTGATTGTAATCTAGTGAGCTTTGTTCATTTTTACACTTTACCTTTGCTTGTACTGTGCTTCTGCAAGGTCCAAGTGACTACTGAGTTGTAAAATCACTTGGGACAGGTTCTGTAAAGTGTTTGAGAGGTTGTCAAGGCTCTGTAGTGAGTCTGTGTGAGTTTGTAAAGGCTTGAGTGCAAGCCTTTGTTAGTGTGAAGTCTGCAGAAGCAAGTTCTGCCGATTTCTGATCCTGTGCTTCTGCAGAAGGTTCTGCAGTAAGACAGGAACTGTTATTGCAGTGTGTGTTGTGTTTGTGTGAAGCCTGAAGAGGCTGTGGGAAAAGAATACTAGTGGTAGTGTGTACCCAAGGTTGTAATTGAGATTGTTAGTGAGAAAATCCTACTGGAGGTAGGGACTGGAGGTAGCCTTTGGTTGGAAAAGGTGAACCAGTATAAATCCTTTGTGTCATCTTCTTTCTCTCAACTCTTAATTACTGCATGAGCATACAAAGTTTTTAAAACTACCTAATACCTAAGTAAGTGTTAACTAAATTGGTTCCATCAAAGGAATCCTACTTTCTGCATAATAAGCATTATTCTAACAAGTATAGTTTTGAAGATACATCTTCTAATAAAGAGCCAAGAACTAATCTTGAGCAGACTTTTATTAAAAGATAAACTTGCAGAATTTTAAAGAGATCACAATTCAACCCCCCTTCTTGTGATCAAACCATTTTACTTCAATTGGTACCAGAGCTTGCCTCTTGGGTTGAACTCACTTAACAGTGAGAGAGGAAAAAGATCAAGGGATGGCAAACCATGGAGCTGCAATGTTCATTCCAGAAGGATCATCAACAAACAGACCACCAGCCTTCAATGGAAAGGACTACTACTATTGGAAGGATAGAATGAAATTGTTTATGGAATCCCAAGATATTGATCTATGGGATATCATAGAAAATGGCAACTTTATTCCAACTGTGAGAAGAACCAGAGTTCTAGGACCTCTTACAGATGGTGACTTTGATGTTGTAGAAGAAGCACCAAAACCAAAGCCTAGAGAAGAATGGACACAAGATGACAAACAAAGGTATCTTCTAAACTCTAAAGCTAAATTCTTTCTTCTTTGTGCATTAAGCAGGGGTGAATATGATAAGGTTGCTGGCTGTAACACAGCAAAAGAAATATGGGATACTTTGAGAATTGCTCATGAAGGAACAGATCAAGTTAAAGAATCCAAAATAAATATTTTAATTCACCAATATGAAATGTTTAACATGATAGAACATGAATCTATAGATGAAATGTTCAGTAGATTTACTATTATTATAAATGATTTAAAATCTCTTGGAAAAAGCTATTCTAACCAAGAACAGGTGAGAAAGATATTAAGAAGTCTCCCAAGAATATGGAGACCAAAAGTTACAGCTATCCAGGAAGCAAAAGATCTAGCTGTGCTAAAGCTAGATGAGCTTCTTGGATCTTTGAAAGTTCATGAACAGGAACTAATGGATGAGCTACCAAGAAAGGATAAAACAATAGCTCTAAAAGCAAGCACATCCAGAAGGAGTGCTTCTGCAGAAGAAAAACCCTCAGAAGCAGAATCATCATCTTCTGAAAATGATGATGAATTAGCCTTTATATCAAAGAGGATACAAAGGTTAATTAGAAGAAAAGGGAAAGGCAAAAAGTTCTTCAACTTCAAGAAAGAAGGACCTAGAGGAGAAAGCAGCAAGAGTCCTATAATTTGCTATGAATGCAACAAACCAGGACATATCAAAGCAGAATGTCCACAGCTGAAGGAGTCAAGGCCATTTCAGAAGAAAAAGGCCATGATGGCTACATGGGATGATTCTGAAAGCTCCACAGAAGAAGATGATGAAGCTGAAACTGCACAGCTATGTTTTATGGCTGGAGAAGCAGAAGAAGAAGAGGTAATCACTTATACTCCTTCTGCATATAAAGAACTTGAAGATGCATTTGAAAATTTGCTGTCAGACTCACACACACTTGCACAAAAATGTGTCTGTTCTTAAAGAACAATTAGTTAAAACCAAAGAAGAAAATGAAGCTCTCAGAGAAGACAATAATAGGTTAAATAGAACTAATCAGTTTCTGCAACAATCTCATTTTGAATTATCTGAACAAGTAAAGAAAGTAAGAATCAACTCTGCAGAAGCAGAAAAATCTGCAAGTCTGCAGAAAGAAAACATGCTTCTGCAGAAGAAAATTGATGAACTTCAAAATGATTTATGCAAGTTTGTTAATAGCACTCATAACTTGAATCAATTAATAGGAAACAGTAGGGAAACCACTGATAAAAGAGGATTAGGATTCAAGTTTGATAAAAATAAAAACACACATAAAACAGTTTTTGTTCCAGCCAAAAGGAAACCTCCTTATTGCTCTTGGTGTAACAAATTTGGACATTATGACCAAATCTGTTACAAAAGAAAAAGGAGTACCAGAAGAAAGGTATCTAACATCAAAGGACCCAAGAAAATTTGGGTACCTAAATCCTTACTATCTTCTGATGTAGGTACAAGCAAAAGGATCCAAGAAGAAAGAGCTATGGTTCTTGGACAGTGGCTGCTCCAGACACATGACTGGAAACAAAAGCAAATTCACTCAACTCCACATGATGGAAGGAGGAACAGTAACTTTTGGAGACAACAACAAAGCTCAAATCAAAGGTATTGGAAAGATAGGTATGCAAGGTTCTACCCAAATTAATAATGTATATTATGTGAAAGGGTTAAAACATAATCTTCTTAGCATTAGTCAGTTATGTGACAGTGGCTATGAAGTTATGTTTCAACCTACATTCTGTGAAATTAGAGAATCATCTACAAAAAGGGTATTATTCTCAGGCATCAGAAGCAAGAACCTATATAGCATAAGTCTAGAAGAGCTTCCACAGCAAACATGCCTTGCTTCTTTTGAAAATGATAAATGGATTTGGCATAGAAAAGTAGGACATTTAAATATGAAGTCCATCTCTAAGCTATCTAAGCTAGAACTAGTAAGAGGACTACCAAAACTGAAATTTGACAAAGATAAAATGTGTGAAGCATGTGTGAAAGGAAAACATACCAAATCTAGTTTTCACCCTAAAAACATAGTAACTACTCAAAGAACCTTAGAATTGCTGCACATTGATCTTTTTGGTCCTACCAAAACACCTAGCCTGGGGGGAAAGAAATATGGACTTGTAATTGTAGATGATTACTCTAGATTCACATGGGTATTATTTTTAGTAACCAAGGATGAATCTTTTGAATCTTTCAAGATCTTTCTAAAGAAAGTTCAAAATGAAAGAAATCAAAAGGTTGCTTCTGTAAGAAGTGACCATGGAGGGGAATTTGAGAACTATCTTTTCAAAAACTATTTTGATGAAAATGGAATTTCCCATAACTTCTCCTGTCCTAGAACTCCACAACAAAATGGAGTTGTAGAAAGGAAGAATAGAACCCTCCAAGAAATGGCAAGAACCATGTTAAGTGATAGTGGCATTCAAAAATACTTCTGGGGAGAAGCTGTATCTACTGCATGCTATATACTTAACAGGGTCTCTATCAGAAGCATCCTAAATAAAACACCATATGAACTTTGGAAAGGTAGAAAACCTAATATTGCTTATTTTCATATCTTTGGAAGTGAATGTTATATATTAAACATCAAGGATAACCTAGAGAAGTTTGATGCTAAATCTGAAAAGGGAATATTTCTTGGATATTCCACTTCTTCCAAAGCATACAGAATCTACAATATAAAAAATCAAACAATAGAAGAAAGCATGCATATTGTTTTTAATGATGCTAACTCTCCTTCTCAAGCATGTGATAAGCAAGATTCTGATGATGAACATCAGCCAAAGAAAATTTCTTCTGAGAATCACAGTTCTACAGAAAAGAATGCAGAATCTGCAGAAGCTGCAGATCCTGCAGAAGCAGTTGATGCTTCTGGAAGAGATCCTGATAGTCAGAAACAGAATCTGCCCAGAAGCTGGAGATCTGTGACCTATCATCCTCATGACCAAGTAATTGGAAATGTTGAGGAAGGGGTTAGAACAAGAAGACAACTGTCAGGATCAAATGACACTGCATTTCTTTCTCAAGTTGAACCAAAAAATGTTCAAGAAGCACTTGATGAAGAATCATGGGTTGAAGCCATGAAAGAGGAACTAGACCAGTTTGAGAAAAACAAGGTCTG
The DNA here is from genome assembly GCA_026901365.1 of Sesbania bispinosa. NCBI lineage: Eukaryota > Viridiplantae > Streptophyta > Magnoliopsida > Fabales > Fabaceae > Sesbania > Sesbania bispinosa. The sequence goes on from QLOH01000416.1 coordinate 780,929, forward strand.
GACACTGGTACCTATGCCAAAGAATCATACCTTAATTGGCACTAAATGGGTATTCAGAAACAAACTGAATGAAGAAGGTAAAGTAATTAGAAACAAAGCAAGATTAGTAGCTCAAGGCTACAATCAACAAGAAGGTATTGATTTTGATGAAACTTTTGCACCAGTAGCCAGATTAGAAGCTATTAGAATCCTTCTTGCTTTTGCTGCATTCAAAAATTTCAATCTTTACCAAATGGATGTGAAAAGTGCCTTTCTAAATGGTTATATAAATGAGGAGGTATATGTACATCAACCTCCTGGTTTTGAAAGCAAAAAATATCCTAACCATGTTTTCAAACTAACTAAAGCACTATATGGTTTGAAGCAAGCTCCTAGAGCATGGTATGAAAGACTAAGCACTTTTCTATTGCAAAATCAGTTTTCAAGAGGACAAATTGACACCACTCTTTTTAGAAAAACTTTCAAGAAGGACCTTCTAATAGTTCAAATCTATGTAGATGATATTATATTTGGATCTACAAATTTAAAAATGTGTGAAGAATTTTCTGATCTTATGAAAGGTGAATTTGAAATGAGCCTCATGGGTGAATTGAAGTTCTTTCTAGGACTTCAAATCAAACAAGAGAAGCATGGCATTTTCATAAATCAAGAAAAATATACTAGAGATCTCCTTAAGAGATATAAAATGGAAGGTTCAAAACCCATGGGAACACCTATGCATCCTTCTGCTGTATTAAACTTAGATGAAAATGGGAAACATGTTTCTGAAAAAGAATACAGAGGGATGATAGGATCCCTGCTATACTTAACTGCTAGTAGACCTGACATTCTTTACTCTGTAAGTCTATGTGCAAGATTTCAATCTTGTCCCAGAGAATCACATGTTGCAGCTGTGAAAAGAATTCTTAGATATCTTGCTGGAACTACAAGTCTTGGATTATGGTACAAGAAAGGCACAGATTTTGAGCTCACAGGTTATTGTGATGCTGATTATGCTGGAGACAAATTGGACAGAAAAAGTACTAGTGGAAGCTGCCAATTTCTTGGAAAATCATTGATCTCTTGGTCTTGCAAGAAGCAGCCCACAATAGCTTTATCCACTACAGAAGCAGAATACATATCAGCTGCAAGCTGCTGCTCTCAAATGCTGTGGATTAAGCACCAGATGGAGGACTACAGTCTAAGGTACACAAATATCCCCATTTTCTGTGATAATACAAGTGCAATTAACTTGTCTAAAAATCCTATTCAGCATTCTAGATCTAAGCACATTGACATTAAACATCACTTCATTAGAGATCATGTCCAGAAGCATGACATTGAATTGAAATTCATTGAAACTGAACTCCAAATTGCTGATATATTCACAAAACCTCTTGTGGAAGAGAGATTTGTGTTTCTAAGAAACAAAATTAATATGAAATGTCTTGATAATTAAGGTGTGTATTAATTCTTAAGGTGTGTATTAATTCTGTGAATATATTGATTGCTGTATATGCCTTAGAAGCACCATCAGTTGCAGAAGCACCAATCTACATAATGGCATAGAGAAACTAGTATGTTTGCTTCTGCAGAAGCTTATCAGAAAATGAATCCTTCTGCAGAAATAAATTAGTTGCAGAAGCATCAAGTAGCTTCTGAAAAAACCACCCTACTGCATAAAATTAAGTAATGTGCTTCTGCAGAAGACATTAGTCTAGCTTCTGCAAATTTCCTTCTTCAAGGAAAATGGCAAAGATGCTTCTGCGCACTTGCCTGATAGAGAAACAATACAACAGTGACTGTTGACTAACAAACCTAGCTTAGTCACATCACTGATACTAGGAAAAGTCCCTGTCAATGCTCAGCTTATTGTTCTCCTAGGCAAAGTCAAAGGCAAAGCTCATAGCTTTTTTTAAGAGCTACAAAAGGAATAAGGGAAAATGACCTTTTGTCCCTAGCTGAGAGAAAATAGATCATTTAATGATCATTTAGGGAATTTAAAACTAGTGACCGTTGGTCACTAACCAACCCCTAGAAAGCTGCGCATGCTTTCCTCTTTCTTCCTCGTCCTCTCTCTCATAGCAACGGCTAGTTAGGGGCTTTGATACTTAAGCAATCTCTCAGCTGAAAGAACCATTTTCAGCTTACTCTCTGCTCCTTCACTCTCCCTCACGATCTCTATTCCTTGCCTCATCCTTGTCTCTGTTTTCATCTCAAAACCTGAAAATGAGAATCAAGCACGCTGCTGTAAAGAATCCTGGCTCTCCACTCAATCAAGAAGAAGAAGATTTCATTGTCTTAGGGAATGAGATTGTACTCTATGAAGGACCCCCTTCTTCTGAGCCCCAAAATCCAGAAACAGAGCAACCCCCTGTTTCTGATGATCCCTCAGCTTCAAGCCACCAAAAAGAACATGCTGCTGTTCCCTGTGAATCTCTACCCCAAGTAGAACCCCAAGAAGCTGAACCTCAACCAATGGCTGATGAACCAGTAGCTGCTGAACCTAAGCCTTCATCTTCAAGACCTTCTTCTACTCCAAAATCTAAGCCTACCCCCTCTGTAGTATATGTTCGTAGGTCTGAAGAGAAACAAGGCAAACTTCAAAACTATAGGAAATGACCCCAATAAACCCATAGAAATTGACCCTCCTATAGCTGAACCTCCTTCTGAAACACCTGCCCCTCCTTCTCCTACAGCTGCCTCTCCTTCTCAAACAACTGCTTCTTCACAAGATAAAGGGAAGAGAATATTTTCAGAAGAAGAAAATGATCCTTCTGAAACCACTCAAGACTCCAACCATGACCTCTTTGGAGATGAGGAGCTGCTGAAGATCTTTAATGAAAAGTGGGAATGGAAGGCTGTCATTCCAGGAAAGATGTTTCTGCTGAAAGAAATTAAAAAGTGTGGATGGGATCTTGGACACTTTGTCCAGAAGCAGGATTGGGGGGATTACTTACTGATGAAGGAACCTGTTTATGACAGGCTTGTAAAGGCCTTTTATGCTTCTGCAAGCAAATACAACAGTGATGGGAACTCACTTGTTGTAGATATGAAAGGATCAACCATGGTGGTCACTGTTGACACCATAGCAGAAGCTTTGGGATGTGAGAATGATCATCCACACCTGTATGATGACTGGTTTGCTGCTGCAAAGATATCCAAGGAAGAAGTGAAGAAGAAGGTGTTTGCAAGTTCCTCCTCTCAGCCTCAATCAAGTAAACTCAATCCCATCTGCAGGCTGTTTCACAAACTTTGCTGCTACTCTATTCTTCCTAGAGCTGGAACCCTAGAAAAGGTCACTGATCTAGATTTGCTGGTCATCTATCACTTGCTCACTGGGAAACTCTTTTCCTTACCTTATCTCATCCTCAGAAGCATGATTGCTTCTGCTAATCCCCAAAGAGCATATGCTAGCCTACCTTATGGCATGCTTCTGACCAGGCTCTTTCAGCAGAACAACATCTCTTTAGAAGATGAAGTTTCCACTGATCACTGCAGCTTCTTTGGCAAGATGAATGTCCAAAGAATGCTCATCAAGCTTCAGTCTTCCCAAGACTATTCCAGCCCCAGTGAGTCAGATGAAGAAGAAGAAAGAAGTTCTGTGCCTAGAACTAAGAAGAAGAAGCTCCTGACTTTCTCCAGAAAGAGAAAAGATATTCCTGTTGATGCTTCTGGAGAACCATCAACTAAATCCTTGAAGGAATCCTCTCTTTCTCCTGAACCAGCACAATCCCCTGAGCCACAATCATCTGATAAATCTTCATCCTCAACCTCCCTCTCCTTAGATCCTTTGATGGATGAAGAAGCTGTTTCTCAGCCTAAAACGATTTCTGCAGAAGCTGAGAAGGAAGCAGAATCACAAGGAGTGAGCACTGCTTCTGCAGAAGGCATGGCTATTGATACATTGGCTCAGCTTGCTCAAGGTTCTCCTTACTCTCCTCATTCTCCACAGTGTGCTTCTCCAGAACCAATTCCCTCTCCCATGCAGACATCCCCTCCTGAAGAAGCACCCACAGAAAAGAAGCCAGCATCTGAAGAAGCAAAGCAATCCACTCCTTCAATGGGCACCTTTGGAACTGACATGGTGAATCAGTTCCTTGCTTCTCCAATACTGGATTCTGGGATACCTGCTGCTGCACCAATATTGGAAAGTATTCCTGTTATAACCTCTCGTTTGTCATCCATGGATACTTTCATGCAACAACTAAGCAGTGAGAAGCCCCCAGAAGCACCTGCTAAAGAGTCTGCTATGCCAGATATTGCTGCTGCTTCTACAGAAGTTCCACCTGCTGCTTCTTCTTCAAGATCTGTGGAAAGGAACATTCCAGAAAGTCAAGTCTGACATGAAGAAGCTTTTCTCCAATGTCAACACCCTGCAAAACACAGTAAACGAAATGATTGAGAGGTTTACTCAACATCAATTCTGGGTGAATAACTTTCTTCTTCCTGCCATTGCACCACAAGTGCCTCCCATGCCTTTCACTCAATTTCAGCCTCCCCAGAACCTGCTCCAGCCTTCTACCTCATCATCATCAGATCACTCATCCCCTTCTAAGTGATAGATGATGATTCTGTTTCTCTCCTTGCATTTCCATAAGGATTTTTTGATTGATGACAAAGGGGGAGAAAGAGTTAGGAAAGTTAAGGCTTAATTAAAAGAGTTAGGAAGTTAAGGCTTAATCAGTTGTGGCTGAATTATATTTTTGGGAGTTATTTTCTATTTTGTTTAGACTGACTTCTGTTAATGATCATTATCCCTTTGATGTAATTTTGATGAATGATTAATGACAATGAGATGTCTTTTGCTGCATATTTATGCCATCTGTTAATTGTATGCTTGCTGAATACTAATTATCTTTGTTTCTGCTGCAAATTATTTCAAACTGTAACTCTGATATGCTATCTGTAATGAAGTGCCAAAATTCAGGGGGAGTTTGGTATAAAAATCAGAATTATCTAAGCAAAATTTGATAAGGTTGTCATCATCAAAAAGGGGGAGATTGTAAGGTTCAAATATCCCCTCAAAGTGGTTTTAATTATGACAACTAAATCAAATGGAACTTAGCACAATTCTGATTTCAAAGGAGACTAATCATTTCATTTGAGTGTGTATTCAGAAGCAACAGGTCTTACTTTGAAGAAGCAGGAACCATCATATAAAGAAAAGGTTGAGAAGCATGATTCATTACTTCTGGACTAATAAGGAGTAATACAATTTAAAGGAATGATGAATCATAAAAATCAGAAGCTGTCAAGCACTTCTCTGAATCTCCAGAAGCATGAAAGAAGCTTCTAAGAAGAACTTCAAATGAAAGCATATTAGAAGGGAGATTCACTTAAAAGAAGAGAAATCATTAGCTGCAAGTACAACTCAGAAAAAAGGCTTCAAATATATCACAGAAGCATAGCATTACAGCTGCAGCCCATCAGAAGCATTCACAGCTCATCAGAAGCAGAATTCTGCAGAAGCAACAGTTGCAGCAGAATTCTGCAGAAGCATAGATCAATGGCAGGATCTGTAATTACTTCATCTGATGAATCAGCTAAGTTAAACAAGTCTATTTACACTTGAATTCATCCAGAGATCCTCCTCAACATTGATCAGAAGCATAGGTGAAGAGAAGAACCAGTATGCTGTCTGCAGAAGCATGGTTCTGCAGAAGCATGAAGCTGGTCAAACAGCCAGCTGCACTTGGCAGCTTTAACAGCTGTACCTGAAAGGGACTTGTCAAAAGGCACAGCTGGACCATTTGGACTGATCCCCAACGGCTACAAGGCTCCTCACCTATAAAAGGAGGTGTTCTCTTCACAATGAGACACACCTCTCCCTCCAGAAGCACAATAGAATTCTGACTCAATACTTCCTGCTTCTGGAACACATTTTCTCTCTCCTCAGATTTTCTTTCATCAGCTTGAATATCTCATTGAGGGGGAGTTCTGCTCACTAGAAGCTGCTAATACTGTTCTGATTGTAATCTAGTGAGCTTTGTTCATTTTTACACTTTACCTTTGCTGTACTGTGCTTCTGCAAGGTCCAAGTGATTACTGAGTTGTAAAATCACTTGGGACAGGTTCTGTAAAGTGTTTGAGAGGTTGTCAAGGCTCTGTAGTGAGTCTGTGTGAGTTTGTAAAGGCTTGAGTGCAAGCCTTTGTTAGTGTGAAGTCTGCAGAAGCAAGTTCTGCCGATTTCTGATCCTGTGCTTCTGCAGAAGGTTCTGCAGTAAGACAGGAACTGTTATTGCAGTGTGTGTTGTGTTTGTGTGAAGCCTGAAGAGGCTGTGGGAAAAGAATACTAGTGGTAGTGTGTACCCAAGGTTGTAATTGAGATTGTTAGTGAGAAAATCCTACTGGAGGTAGGGACTGGAGGTAGCCTTTGGTTGGAAAAGGTGAACCAGTATAAATCCTTTGTGTCATCTTCTTTCTCTCAACTCTTAATTACTGCATGAGCATACAAAGTTTTTAAAACTACCTAATACCTAAGTAAGTGTTAACTAAATTGGTTCCATCAAAGGAATCCTACTTTCTGCATAATAAGCATTATTCTAACAAGTATAGTTTTGAAGATACATCTTCTAATAAAGAGCCAAGAACTAATCTTGAGCAGACTTTTATTAAAAGATAAACTTGCAGAATTTTAAAGAGATCACAATTCAACCCCCCTTCTTGTGATCAAACCATTTACTTCAGTAAGATATTAGAGTAAAGCTCCCCCTAAATCAGATACCGATGCACAGCTTCAGTCTTGAATGATGCAGAGCTTCCGTCTTGAATTTGTTTTCAACTTTCTTGAGATCTTCATCTTTATTTCATTTGCTCTTAATCTGCTCCCCTTGAATTTGAGAATTCTTCTGAAAAACACTTAACTTCAGATTTTGTTAGTTTCTTAATACTCCCCCTTTTGTCATCATTCAAAAGGGCAAATAGAGTATCTGAAGAAGTGAAATATAAGTAAGAAAAAGAATTCAGAATACCACTTGTGCATATCAACACTTTCTATGAAGTGAGAAAAAGAATCAATTTTCTGAAAGTGTGAGAATATTCAAATTTTGTCTGATGAACTTGAATCTATCTTCAGCAAGTGGTTTATTGAATATATCAGCCCATTGATGTTCTGTATCAATGAATTGTATATCAATAATTCCTTTCTGAACATAGTCTCTTATAAAATGATGTTTAATTGCAATGTGTTTTGCTCTTGAGTGCTGAATTGGATTTTTAGAAAGGTTGATTGCACTCGTGTTATCACAGAAGAGTGGAATAGATTTAATGTGAATATTAAAATCTTCTACCTGATATTTTACCCATAGCAGTTGTGAACAACAACATGCTGCAGAAATATATTCGGCTTCAGTAGTTGAAAGGGCTATTGTGCTTTGTCTCTTACTGGACCAGCTTATCATATTTTCTCCAATGAAGTGACATCCTCCACTGGTTGATTTTCTTTCAACTCTTTCTCCAGCAAAATCAGCATCACAGAATCCTACTAACCTGCAATCCTTACTCTTCTTATAGCACAGACCAAGATTAGTAGTACCTTTCAAGTATCTAAAAATCCTTTTTACAGCTTGATAATGAGTTACTCTTGGATCAGGTTAGGTTGATAAAAACCAGACTTACATTTTCACAGGTTAAAGTGGGCCAACCCACTTAACTCGTATGCCAAAGTGGATTCGAGCCGGGTTGAGGTGAGTTGGCTCACTTTTAATTTTTTATTTTAGTTTTATATTTTTAAGTCTTTTTTATAATTTTTTTGGCTTTTTTTATTTTTTTAATTATTTTTATTATTATTTAAATTATGTAAGTCAATCCACTTAATTCACCAACCCGTGATGGACCGAGTCGAGTCGGTATTTTTTTCAACTTACCAATAAAATGAGCCAACCTGACTCGGCTCGGCTCACTTTTAGCCTAACGTGCGATGAGCCAAACCGGGTACATCTCTAGTCTTAGAGGGTTGAGCTATGTCAATTGATTTGTGTCAATTGAAAACTAATAATGACTGTTATTAATTTGGGCATGATAACTAATTAGTGTGGGGTTTGGATATGTGGATTTTGGGACGGTGCAAATCAAAATATACATTTAAATTTGGATAAAATAATAACTAAATGGATAAAGAACCATAATTAACTGCATTCTATACTTCAAGCATGGTGGTTGTTAGCAGAATTATATGATTAATTAATTGAGCTTTATTTGAATCTTTAAAGTGAAAAAATTTTACATCACTACTCAGATATAACATTATAGATCAGTTGATGTACATGAAGACCACTCTGAGCCGGCCAACATAACAACTCTGAACCCCCTTATTTGTTTATCATGGGTGATAATTGCCAAAATATGGGGAAGATAATCTAGAGGGGGAAATGTGTTTGTACTTGTGTATAATTGCTAGTTATTATATATCTATAAGTAGTATATTAAGATTCAATATAAAAGGACACACAACTTCCAATCAATCAATACAAGCCTTAATTCATTTATTTATACTTTTTAGCCATTTACGCTTGTTGATCCCTTGGCAAGCGTACTAAAAGTCAATTGTAGTATAATAGTTTCAAGTAAAAGTGTCAATCCCACGAGGAACGGTTTCGATTAAAACTCAAAGTTTTTCTCACTAAGTATATATACAGAGGAAATAAATTGGTTCATGATTGATTTGGTAACAAATAAACTAAGTTTTCATAAAAAGTAATAAAACGCAGTATAAAAGTTAAAAGAGAATTCAAGTGGAGAGACTGGGATTGAATTTCATCTATCTCACTCGTCTGTATTTTGGATAAATATAGATACATAGCATTTGAAACTATTGATATTGATACAACATACAAAAATCATTTATATTGATTCCTCATATATAAAATTCATAAGATTAATCTCTTGAATATTGATTCCTCAAATATCCAACAGATTATCCAGCATTACAGTCAAATGTTATAAGCAATCGATATATTGAAATTTATTCCTAGCATTACAATACATCGAGAATCTATTGATCAGATAGAATCAAGCATAAAGAATAGAAGGAAAATACCAATATCGAATAGAAATGAAATTACTATATATAAATATCACCATAATACATCCGAGTTCAAATCGATTACATTCAATCCCAAGAAGAAGATTAGCTACTCATGGTAGCCATTACAATCACAAAATTTGGAGAAGAAATGAAGAAATTCCGCTTCTGCAGCCTTTCATTCGTTTCTGTCCACGTTCAGAGAGTTTCTAAAAATGGAAAATGAAGTTTCAGAATCACGAACTCAGCTTTTTGATTCTGTTTTGTCTTTGAGTAAGTGATTTCTCGCTTGAGCGAGTCAATTCTCGCTCAAGCGAGAAGAGTGCTTCATGGTGAAGAAACGTACTCTCACTCAAGCGAGACTATTCTCGCTTGCGCGAGAATAACACCCAAAATCACCCCTCTCTGGACAAATCCCGCTCAAGCGAGAAGATTTTCGCTTGAGCGAGAATATGGCAGAAGCTATCATTTTTCCCTTTTTCTTGATTTTTCATGATTCTTCCAATCTCTTTTCTTCTTCATTCTTTAATTACCTGAAATTTATACACAAAATAGGATCAAACGACTTCATTTAGATCAAGACTCGGAAAACATATAATTGGATTCAATAATTCTTAAATTAGGGAAAATTAATATCAAATAAATATAATTAAAATCATAAGTGCTAGAATTCCATATGCAAATTCACTAATATTTGGCACTTATCAACGCTTCAGCCTTTAATTTTCATCACTTTACAACTTTCCTTTACTTTCATCCATTTACTAGTAGCCATTTGCTTTTTCAAAGTTCAACCATGATTTCTTCAGATCAATTGCTTAATGGAATGTCACTAGGAGCTCTTTGGAGTATTCAAGGAACTTGCATTGATCAACAGAGTGGTTCACTTCAACAACCATCAATCCATGAAATTCTTTAGTTCAGCTGTATAACTGACTTTTAATTTGATATTTGATTTTTGAACTTCTCAATTTTTTATTTTTGTAATTAATTGATGGATTTTGAGTAGGGGTGAGCAAAACTCCTGTTTCACTAATTCGCCCCAACTCAAGCTACTTGGATTGGGACCTTGTTCCACATAAAAGGTTAGGGTTAAATCGGGTCTCATTTAATAACCCAATATTAGGTTAAGAACGGGTTTGAGTCAATCTCCGGGTTACCCAACATGTCCTATATATGTGTGTGTATATATATATATAATATTTAATATTTATAATTTTCTATTATTTAAAGGCTTAACATTATTTTATCATTTTGGGAATTTTTTAATTTAACTTTTCTTTATGATAAATGCTCTATCTACTTTTGAAACACATTCCATACATAAAGTTGTATAGTGATATAGTGATATTTTTCTCTTAATAATATTTAGAAGTTAATAAGAAAGTGAACAAAAAATTAGACTTTAGGATTTGTGGACGGTTCAAGTCTTAATTAGTGTTGTACATTATCGGGTTTTCTTCGAGGTTTTGGATGGGCTCAGGTCTAAAAATTTGGCTCGGTAAAAAATTAGGATCGGGTAAGGATAGGGGTGGAAACAGGCCAAGCCAGGCCAGGCTTTGGCAGGCCTGAGCCTGGCCTGAGCCTGGCCTGACTCCTAATTCTTAAGCCTGAGCCTGACCTGTTACATGTTACAGGTTTTTTTGTAAGGCCTTGGCTTGGCCTGCGAAAAAGCCTGGCCTGGCCTGTAAGCCTGTTTAGAAGCCTGTCTTATAACAAGGCCTACAAACAGACCAACAGGCCTATAAGCCTATGCAGGCCAGCAGGCCTTTTAAGCAGTTTTTTTATAATTAATTTAATATATTCTAATTTTTTACTATATTATAAATTTTTTAATTATATTTATAGTTATTTATATAATTAATTTAATATATTATATATTATTATATTAAACAGGTCGGCCTGTTAAGCCTAATAGGGTTTTTCATAGGCTTGAAGTCTGACCTATTTAACTAAATAGGCCTTTTAACAAGCCTTGACCTGACCTTTTTAATAAACGAGTCAGGTCAGGCCAGGCCATAAACAGGTCAGGCTGTAGGCCCCTGACAGGCCGGCTGGCCTATTCCCACCCCTAGGTAAGGAACAAACAAAACCAGTCCCAACCTGTCCACACTCACCCCTAATTTTAAGTAGAATTGTCAGGCTACCTGACCCGGCTCACCCCTAATTTTAAATAGAATTGTCAATTCGAGTTACCTGACTTGGTCCAACCCAATACAGATAGCGGATTTTGCAAGCCGGGTTAAAAAAAATGGAAGTTATTCTAACTCCTAAAATAAATATCTAAATCCTACATTTTTGTGGTTTTTTTTCACCGAATTTATGGACTTTTTAAACGGGTTTGCGAGCTTTGCAAATTTTTTTTAGACTTTTATAGATAACGAGCTTTTATAAAGTCAAGCTAAAAAACTTAATGAGTTCTGTATTTTCACAAGCTGCCCATTTTATCATCTCTAAGCATCAATCCATTGAAAAAAAGTCTATTACTATTACAAGCACACAAACTTAAGAATAAAAAAAATCGGATGTACAATCTACGTGTCACCGTATTAACGTTTCAAATCAAATTCAGTGTGAACCGTACAAAATTTTCTCTAGCTTTTATTTATGCCCACAACATCTGTGTCACCCATCCCCAAAAAAATAAAAATCAATGTGGTAACGACAAGAACAACATTGGATTATTTCACTCACACCAGAACTAGATGCTTCCCTGCTATTGTTAGTGCTTCCCTGCTAGTGCTAAGTGTCAACCACTACACAGAGACTGAAAGAGCAACCATGGAAGCTGCATTATGCAGTCCACTTGCCCTTTCACCCAACCATGTATTCAATGCAGCGAATCCTAGTACTATTCTACGTTTTCTTTTTCTTTTTCAAAACTGTTTCCTCAATCTTTATTCTGTTACTTTCGTGAACAACTAACAAGTTTCACTATTTGTTTAAACATTTTTCCAAAAAAATTAGAGGAAGGGAGGGGAAATGTGTTGTCTATCAGATATTTCATTTCTAAGCTTTATTGTTATTTCTAGATAATTTTTTTATTCACTTTAAATACCTTTGACGAGTGAAATTGTTCATATATTAATTGCTATTAACTTTGTAATCACAGGAGATAAAAATTTTCCTTTCAAATATAGCAGAGATAGGAGTATTGTAATGACAGTGGCAGCCACTGTATTAGGAAAAGGTGGGGGATTGTTGGAGAGGCCAACCATAGAGACAACATCACCTGGTCGAGAATCTGAATTTGATTTAAGGTAATCATAGCATTAGGTGAACAATTGAAAGTAATCCAATACTATATATTATTATTAGTGTGTTTGATTTACTACAGAACTAGTGTTTTCCAGTATCCACGTTTAAAACGTGATTCTGGGTAATTGAGTAGTTAGATGTTAAAATCCCTATTTATGATGCCTTCAAATATGAAATAAGATCAGAAAAAGAATTTTGTGGTACTTTATTTACAGTCAAGAAAATGTGACCCCTAGTTCAGCAACCCCAAATATAGAATTAATCCATTTGTTACCACTCTTAACATAAATTTATATTTTGGAATCGGTTCATCTAGATACTGCAGAGAAAGGGTATTTTTTTTTTCTCTGTTTGGGTTGAACTCTGTTGTATTATTTTCCTTTTTAGATATTTTCCTTCTTGTTTCCCTTAACCTATTCCTTTTCTCCTCTTTTTTTATCCATCTTCTTGTTTGCATTTGATTTTATTTCTAACATGAAGCTAAGGATAAGCACTGGTGTTTATTTCTTTAGTCTTTGCATTTGATTTTGTTTGTTGCCTTCATTTTTACTTTCTAATTATTGTTAAAAGATTTGAATGATTAAACTTGGGCACTACCATTGAAATACAAAGGACCTTGACATTTAATTCCCTACTGTGTTACTGTAGCATGTGCTATGAGTAGAGGTTTTTATTAGGGGCTAGTTCATGTTCCATAATTATACTTTAATTGAACTAGACACTATAGTCAGATGTGAAGTTTAGCTTTTAGACCTGTGTTTCTTGACTCACCATCACTAAATGAAAGCAATATAGTTATGGTCACTTTTTAATTGAAAAGATTCCTCTATCCTTTGGTGGTTTAATATAAACAGCATACTGATAACGATGGTGGGAATCATCCTTTTTGTTTTCTCTAAACATTATGTTAGAGATCCACTAGAGTTGTTTCCTAGATGAGCTAAGGCATTATTGTCAATAGAAAGTGGTTGAATGAGTGAATGATGGTGCCTTTTATTCAGTCTTTGAAAAGAAATTGTAATTATGAAGTAGGGGAATCCATTTTGTGGAAACTTATTCCTGTCTTTCTGCATGTGCAATCCCTTTCCTTTGTATTTCCCTGTCTCATTAAGGGTCGGTTTCGATTGAACTTCTGCAAAAGTACTTAAAAAAAAAATAACTGAAGAAGGTAAAATGAATTTAACTTCTTCCATAAATTGAAATTAGTTATTTATGGAGTAGATAAATGGGAGAACTTCTGAAGAAGTTGAGTTACAGAGACTAATTTTAACTTATGGAAGAAGTTGAATTCATCATACCTTCTTCATTTATTGCATTTTCTTCTCCTAGGAGTTTTCCTGGAGAAATGTATCCAAACTGACCCTATATTACATGTTTTAAAGCAAAAAGGGAGTGGTCAAAACCTTTGATGACATGTTTTCTACCAGGAAATCACGGAAAACATCCCCACCTTACCGAGTATTGCTGCACAATGACAACTATAATAAGCGGGAATATGTGGTGCAAGTGCTGATGAAGGTGATACCTGGAATGACACTTGATAATGCAGTTAACATCATGCAGGAAGCACATTATAATGGAATGGCAGTGGTCATCATATGTGCTCAAGTGGATGCTGAAGATCACTGCATGCAATTGAGAGGAAATGGCCTTTTAAGTTCAATTGAGCCAGCTGATGGTGGGTGTTGATTATCATCAATAGAGAAGAGAGACCAATGGTCTAATAGTTTCATTGTATGCTAGTAAGTATATTATACACAGTGTCCATAATGTCCACCTTTCCAATCATTAAATATAGTTGTATAGAAAATTAGTGACTAGGCAAGGAAAGGGATAGTGTTAGTTAGTACTTTATGCAGGACATAAATTGCTACCAATAGGTAGCATTATTTGAATTTAACTTGTTATAATATCATTAGTTCTATATTTGCACCCTTCACTGATTCTGGCCTCTTATATCAGCAATAACCAGAACATGGCCTATAAAATTGGTTGTCTGACATTGGAAAATAAATGTTGATATCTTGGATTAAGATGACTGGTTGATGCACAAGCTGAATTCAGAGTCAGTCAAGCACCAATCGATTGTCTAGAATACTTTAGCCTTAAAAGTGTTAAGTGTTAACCGTATGAAGTATTAGCAATGAATTTTATCCCTCAGTGCCACACTCACTATAATGTCACAAGGAAGTTATATGAAGAATATTTTAAATGTTTTAAGTCTGCAGCAGTAGTTATACATATTGAGTGTTTAAATGTTTACCACACTCTCACTATTTTTTTTTTCTAAAAGTTCTTCTGCAGAAATGTATCCAAACTGGATCAATAGAGTCATCCATCAGTAGAACATCTTTTAGTACCCAAAGTTAAATCTGGTTGGTTGGTTGGTTGCAATTTCTGAATGTGCTGCATATATAGTATGTTTGGATTATATCAAAGTCATGTTACAAACGTGGATCCAGTCCAATGCTATAAGTAATATTGACTGTATCCACATGTTTATAATGTAATTTTGAATAAAATCAAACATGCTAATAATCAAAGATAAAAGAAAATCCAGGGATTAAGACTGACAAGTGACAAATAGCATGATATCACTGCTTACAATTAATACTTAATGTTTGATGTAAAATGACAAAATCTACATGAAGACAGAGATGCTAGGCCACACTGACTAAGGAATATGAGATGAGAAGCAGTGATTAAACTCTGTTTTTCACATTAACAAAGTTCAAAAGCAACATAGCAGAAGCCCCAGAAGATCTTTGCTACTCTACATAAGCACTGTATTTCATATACAGTCAGAGTCTAATGCGCATGCAGTGCTTTGCCACCGTTAAAATGCACCAATCAAATTGAAAATGTGCCGTAAAAAAAATTGAAATTGGAAACACTAAGTTATGTGAATTAATTTATATAAAAAGGACCAGAAAAGAGCGAATAGGTGTATATTGTCTGTTGCCAAATCAGTATTTAAAAAGATTTCTGTCATTAAAGTCAGGCCGGCCCAATATGTAGTGAGGTCTCAAGCAAACTTTTATTTTGGGGCCTTCTTAAATACTTGAAGTGAAAGAAAGAGACTTTAAAAGCTAAAATTCATTTAGCAAGGATTGAACCATCAACCATTGAGGAGAAAAATCAATTTATAAATCAATGAATTAGGCCTAATTGTAATAATATTTTTTTATTTTTTGTATAAAGGATGTAACAATTGGGGGCCTAAAGTAAGGGCTTGAGCAGTCTTACCCTTGGGCCGGCCCTGATTAAAGTGGTTATCTAATCAGAAGCAGCATTACGACTATAGTGACAGGAAAAGGTAATGTTATAGTGACAATAAAAGCAAAAAGTCAGATTATATTGTATTTTTCTATTATTTAGGAAGCCAAACTGCAAGACTCAAAAAAATCATAGATGAATTAGCTAGTTTACATAACCTCAAAAAAGTTAGAGACGAATTTGCTAGTTTACTTTTTAATTAATCGTATGGAAATAAACACATCTCTTGAATTAAATTGGACATGTAATGCTTATGATCTCCTGAGTTAGACCAGCAAGTAAGAACATTGTATTTAAAAATTTTAAGTTATACCAACAATCAAATCGTAGTTAGCTACAAACAAGGATTAACCCCCTCCCCCCCATTAGCCTTAGGAACATAAACATAATTTTTTAGAGAGTATGTCTGTCACTAAACTCAACAGGTGTCATAATAGGGGATACATGTGATTAATTTAAAAAAATCATAGCTAGATTTTTGTAGCTAAAATACAAGTAGATGGTTTGTTTGCTAGTGTTTTTTTTAAAAAGTATGTTAAATTAAGAAATATGTTATAAAAAATTATAATATTTATATTTTAAAAAAAGCAAAAATTAAAAAAAAATAGAAAGGGCAGTTTCTCCTTTAAAAAGCAAATGAAGATAAAGTCTATGACTAATTAAATTGATTAAGAAATTAAAAATAGAAATTATTTATTGAAAAGTATAATATTAATGTTATCTATGCATTAAATGATATATTTTTAATAAATATTCTTTTCTTAGTTTCTTAACCGGAAAAAGGAGTAATTTAAAAAAAATAACACAGTTTTTTTTTTCAAAAGTTATCTTATTTTGAGATTTAAAATTGCCTCGTTACCTTTCTAAAATAGATTTAGACCATTTGTGATTGTTGAACATAAAAATGAGACATGCAACCTAAACAATCAGAGTGTTAATAATATACCAAACAGTGGTTGGTAATATGCGGAAGCAGACTATGATCCTAGGTGGACTTTACCTCCAAAGTCAGTGGTTCGAATCCTGTAGTCGTCACTCTTGGGAGACTTTTACCTAACCACCACTCCCGGCACGAGGGTTAAACCCAGGAGTCACTACTCTTGGGAGAGTTTTACCTAACCACCACTCCCGGCCCAAGGGTTAGACCAATAACTCGAATCCTGGAGTCGTTACTCTTGAGAAGGTTTTACCTAACCACCACCCTCAGTCCGAGGGTTAAACCCACATTTATACTTGTGGGGATTCCCGGTCAAAGACAAATAATAAGAGAGTTAATAATATATTTTTTAAAAAAATTCAAAAGTAAAATTTTTAGGATAAGAAAATGGTGTTCAAATTCAAAATAGGGAAAGTCCATCTCAAAGAACATATTTACCTCACTCCAAGGAACATGACTTTATTTTACTTCATTCGACCGATTTCTTGAGATTTTAATATTACATTTTTTAATAAACTGTTTAACACACTTTTTAACGCACTATTTAATATATTTTATAAAAATATTCAATTTGTAACTTTGGACTTACAAATGACTAAATAAGGAGTATTAAAATGACAAGACATCATCAATCAACACCAGGTGTCAAATTTGTAAAGTTATACTACTTAATATAATTTTTTTTGCAAAACGAAAATTTGATCAGTCTAACCGTTAAATTGAAAGTTTTTATATAGTAGATCGAGTTTATAAAAATTCATAAAAATCAAGAATTAATTGATAATTTATAAAAAACGTATAATATATTTTTAAAATATAATAAAAGTCTATTATTAGATAATATACCTATGAATTTCTAAATTACCTGAAAATTGATATATTTGATCATGAAAGTAATATAATATGATTTAACGGTTAGATTGGTCAAATTCTCATTTTACAAAAAATTAAGTGGTGTAACTCTATAAATTTGACACTTGGTTTAAATTGATCCTTCCCTAAAATGATATTAAAAAAAAGTATGTTGCTTCATTTCTCACCTAAATAATATCTTTAGTTGTGAGTTCAAAGTCACAAATTTTATAAAGTTTTTCGCTAAACAATATGTCAAGAAATATTTAATTAATTATTTATAAACAGAAAAGTCTTTTCTTCTTGACAAAAAATCAAATTTAGATACTTTTTTTATATAACTATTGATGAAATGGAGAAGGTATAATTGATATTTGAATCTTAAACTGAAAAGGTAAATAAGTTGAAATCTATCACCATTATACACCAAGCATATTTAATCATAAACTGCATTTGGTGTTTGTATTTATCTAAAAAACTGACAAAAGAAAACAAGTTGTATTTGTCTAAAAAAGTTGTGGGTAATGAAATGAATATATGATGCATTGATGCTTAACTAATATACGTGTGGGATTGCTCTAAGGAGCTACAACGTCAATCAATTACATCCACCCAATGAAACCTACTTTCCATTTTGAACCCATTTACTCCAATGGTCCTTCTTCAGCAACTACAAATATAATGAGTTATGACCATCACAGCCACCTACTCTATTAACATCTAAGGATATGTTTGTAAATTGATTTTTGAGAGGGGAGAGAGGACAGAGAAGGTTCTATTGGAAGTCTTTCCCCTTTTATGTTTGTGAGTTTTAGTATTTTATAAAGTCTTTTCCTCCTCTTTTCTCCTTCCCTTCTCCCTTCAACCCTTCTCTTTCCCTCGTCTCTAAACTCACAAGTCACAAACACATCCTAAGTGTCGCATAATTTTGGTCTACCACACATTTAAAAAGTGTGCTCATGGAATTTAAAATGCCAAGATAAAACATATGAAATAAAAATGGATTTAATTAAGGATTTAATTAGTATACACTGTGAGTATAAAGAAATTTTACACGTACATCCAATGGTGTGTCGCCACGTCATTTAATGAATATAACACCTCATATATTATTAAATTTAATAAATAATATATGTGTGAGCACATTATTGGATCTCCATATAAAACCCCTTTACACTTACCGTGTATATATTGATTATATTGGATCTCCATATAATTTACACTGTGTAAAACAAAACAGAAATAATACAAAACTAAAAATATATTAGCCAATTGAGTTTGACAACATCTAAATGGAGAGAGACATCCTCCGATGGTGTAACGTATAACCATATTATGTGATCAATTTTTTTTGTTATGGACAACTCTAAAACCGGAAATGAAAAATGTAATTGGATAAATGGTCCAATTCAAAGTAAAACTAACAACGAGATATAAATTGTATTAATTATGAAATATTATTAGTTAGTTATTAAACACAATTGTATAAGTAAAGTCTAATTCGATAACTGATATTTTTTTTAAAATCACATATATCTTCTAACGGAAATAATCATGTTCGAGTCAGGAAGATCCTTAGATGACTGATATATATAACACGTTTAAAAAAATGAAGTTTTAAAGTTTTAATACTCTTTAAAAAAAGAGTAATAATTTTATACCTACTCTTTTTTATGCTTTTTTCATGTTCATTATTTTATAATTTTTCATACCTATTCTTTTTATATCTCTTTCTTTTATATTACATCACAATATTATTTTAAATAAATTTGACACATTAGAATGTTATTTTTTTTAACAAAAGATAAAAGTAACTATTCAAATAATATTTTTTTTACTATGAACTGTATAAAGGAAAATGTACTACTTATTCTCATCTAGAAATATAGATTTTTTAACACGTTTATTTATACATTTTTCATATCTTCTCTTTTTAATATCTCTTCTTTTCATATTATATTAAAATAAAATTTTAAACAAACCTAACACATTAAAATATTATTTTTTTTAACAAAAAATAAAAAACAACTATTAAAATAATATTTTTTATTATGAATAGTATAAAGAGAAAAGTACTACTTATTCCCCGATAAAAGTATAGATAAAATGACAAACATAAGCAACAAAAACCTAGAAAAAAAATAAATTATGAGCAATGGTGGAACTTGAATAAAAAAATTGGGGGAGTCAAAATATTAATTTAATATCCAAGTTAAATATTTAATATTATATTACAAGTTTTATAATTATATATTATCAGTATAAAATTTTTTACTATTATTTAATGATGTATTATTTTACTTATTTCATTCTAAAACTCTTATTATATAAGATTATATACACAAGTTAAGAAAATTTTAAATATGTCTAAATTTATACAATTTTTACTAAAATACCCTTAACAAGACTTCATTTATTTTATTTAAGAGCATTGGAAAAATAGGATATATTTTATTGAAGAGCATTGGAAAATCAGGATATGTTTGATTTACAATGAGATATAATTGATTTTAATAAATTTATAAAATTAGGATATATGAATGATACACTATTTATAAAATATGTTTAATGAAAATTATTTAAAATTAATTCCACATAATTGATTTTGAGAGTTAAAGAAACAAAATAGACGGTTAACAACTAGGAGTTCAACACTATTAACAAACACTTACGCTTCGTTTGGTTAAAGCGAAGTTGAAGAGAAATAGAAAGGGACAGAGAGATACAGGAGAAATGAGGGACCTCTCCCGTTTGGTGCAGCGAAGAAATAGAGAGTAAGTAAAAAGAAAAGATGGGACCCACCAATTTACATTTCTTCTCAAAATTGTAGAGAGATAACGAAGAAATGCAGGTTGGCAGCGCTGCTTCTCCCACTCTTTACCGCTTGAAAAAATCAAACCAGAGACCCATGCAGCCACGGTCCATCTTCTTCGTCAAATCGTCATCTTCTCACGACCACAACAGCCTGCAAGTGTGACGGTGAGAAGAGGCTCGTCCGACGACAATGATACATGATGATGGCTTCTTCTCTGTGTAACAGAGGAGGACGTGCGCACATGCGCCGGTTTGCTGGACGCGGCTCTGGCAGTTGTAGTGACTTCACAATAGGATTAGGGGGAGACTCTGGTACGTTTGGCTTGAGTTGCTCGCGGCAGAGGCAACGGACGGCGAAGGCGGTTCGTGGGTGTTGATCGGAGAAGAACGACGCCTCAGGTAGCTGCTAATCGACGCAACCCTGTACCCTGCACCGGATTGTCGCTACTGACCGGAGAAAAAAAATGGAGAAGAAGAACGGTGCAGATGTGGTGTTCGTCGTTGCTGAAACCAAATTAAATTTGTCAGTTTAAATTTAATCGATTTGTTTGTAAGACAAAGAGTAAATAATTGATTAGGGAAATATAATCGATTGGTTATGGAATCAGAATGATAGAATATTTTTTACATACATAATAACTAACAAATCAATTAAATATATCATTTCTCTCTTATCTCTTTAATCAAACCAAACAACTCAAATTTACATTTCTCTTCTATTTCTCACCTACTTCTCTCCTACCAAACAACTCATAAATCATCTTTATCTCTACTCTATTTCTCTCTTTTCTATTTCTCTTTTTTCTATTTCTACACTATTATCAAACATAATGTTAAAGAACCAACGCTATTACCAAACATAATGTTAAAGAATCAATAGTTCAACGCTATTAACAACCAGTAGTTAAACACTAATGTGATTCATCTCCTGATTTGAGCATAAATACAAAACAAAGCACAGTGAAATAGACTTTTCTTTAAGCATGCAGATAAAAACAAATTTAGCCATCTAATTCTCTATTCTTAATTCTTAATCTAATACAGTTACTATACATTACCAAACTCCTTTCTCGTTACTTTAATATCTCCATCCACCAACCAACAAATCAATCAGATGATGCAAGCACCTCTCTCTCTCTCTCTTTTGAAACCAATAAAGCCAAGCACCCACCTCAGCCCTCAACTCCACACTCCACACTCACTCTCTTTAGCAGAACCACCAAAAATGGCTCTGAACCCACCATTTTTGGCCCTCACCTTGGCTCTTTGCATCACAACACTTTCTCTTCTTCCACCTCCAACCTCCTCTCGCACCACTCCATTCTCCACCACTGTTCTTGATATCTCTTCCTCTCTCTACCAAGCTCAACAAGTCCTCTCCTTTAACCCTGAATTTCTAGAATCTTCTCAACAACAAGAAACCCAACTCACCTCCACTCCCTCTTCTTCCTCATTCTCTCTTCACTTACACCCAAGAGAGACCATCCTCAATGAAAACCACCATGACTACAAAAACCTGGTCTTGGCTCGACTCGCCCGTGACTCAGCCCGAGTCAACTCACTCACCATGAAGCTCCAACTCGCTCTCAACAACGTCAGTAAATCGGATCTCCACCCGACCGAAACAGAGGTCCTACCCGAAGACCTCTCCACGCCGGTTTCCTCCGGCACCGGCCAAGGCAGCGGCGAGTACTTCTCTCGGGTCGGAGTGGGTCAACCCGCGAAGCAATTCTACATGGTTCTCGACACTGGAAGCGACGTGAACTGGTTACAGTGCAAGCCCTGCTCCGATTGCTACCAACAATCCGACCCGATTTATGACCCGACCCTATCCTCCACCTACGGCCCGTTAACCTGCGAAGCGCAACAGTGCCAAGCTCTTGAGGTTTCAGCATGTCGAGACGGAAGGTGCCTCTACCAAGTTGCTTACGGCGACGGTTCTTTCACCGTCGGAGAATACGTCTCTGAAACGGTGTCGTTTGGGGCTTCCGGGTCGATTAACCGGGTCGCTATTGGTTGCGGGCACGATAACGAAGGGTTGTTCGTAGGAGCCGCCGGGTTACTTGGGCTCGGAGGTGGGCCCCTCTCATTAACCTCTCAGATCAAAGCGTCGTCGTTTTCGTACTGTTTGGTGGATCGTGACTCGGGAAAATCGTCGACGCTCGAGTTCAACTCGCCGCGACCCGGTGACTCAGTCACCGCGCCGTTGCTGAAGAACCAGAAACTCGACACGTTCTACTACGTGGAACTCACCGGAGTCAGTGTCGGCGGTGAGATGGTGTCCATTCCGCCGGAAACTTTCGCGGTGGGTCAGTCCGGTTCCGGAGGGATCATCGTGGACTCGGGAACGGCCATAACTCGGTTGCAGACTCAGGCTTATAACTCGGTCCGTGACTCGTTCAAGAGGCTGACTCAGAACCTGCGACCCGCAGAAGGATTTGCGCTTTTCGACACGTGCTACGACTTCTCGTCTTTGCAATCTGTGCGTGTCCCTACGGTGTCGTTTCACTTTAGTGGCGACAAAACGTGGTCGTTGCCGGCGAAGAATTACTTAATTCCGGTGGACAATCGCGGAACTTTCTGCTTCGCGTTTGCGCCGTCGTCGTCGGCGTTGTCAATCATAGGGAATGTGCAGCAGCAAGGGACACGTGTCAGCTTTGATCTTGGAAACTCTTTAGTGGGTTTCTCACCCAACAAGTGCTAGAATTTTAATTTACATATTTAACCTTATACCTCCTACTATAATAATATTAGGAGGGAAAAAAATTAAATATGGTATAGATTTTCATTTTTATGATTATGAGATTTAGGGGAAGGGAAAAGGCCACGCTCTGGGTCCCACTCAAATAAATTTTGAGAGATGGATTTGGCTTTGGATTGTGTGGGTTCATAAGTTAGCACTGCATGGTTAATTTTTGTGTTTAGAAAAAAAAAATGGTTTGTAGTTGTATACTTAATGGCATTGCTTGAAAATGTGCTAGACTTGGGGGCCAATTTAGCTAAGATTAATTGAAATTTAAGGTTTATGGTTTGTAGTTTGTGGTGGTATTGTAAAGAGATGCATGTAGGCCACCTGGCAAGCAAGGACAATGATATGAGACTAATTTCACATGGGTTGGGAGAGATTAGTGGATCTCTTTTATTTGGATAATAAAAAAGGGAATTATGGTATGGTATGGATGTTTGTCTCTTCATTCATTTGTAGTTTTTCTTTTCATTTCCCGGCATTATGTAACTGAATTCTTTCTATATCTATCTGTAAGAATAATGATAACAAACCTTGACAATAACAATATTAAGGGTTATCAAATTAATGTTCCCTAGATTTATCTACCAGGTACTAAGAGTTATCCCTACAAATGCAATTTTTATTTTTAATTCATCTATGCAATTTTTATTCTATTTTTATTTTATTAACCTTGACAATAATGTAGTTTTTTTTTTGGTAAATGACAATAATGTAGTTTGGTACTAGCCAAAAATAATATTTTCGTATTTTTATATTTTTATAAGGCACCATTTAGAAGATATTGACAATTCATTTTATAAGGCATTGATAATCTCTATGAAGCATTTAATTTATTTTTCCTTATTTACTCTTATTAAATTCTTCCATCGTGTATTTTGCTAATTATTCATTAACGAGGTATTATAAATATTGTTACATAAGTGATCAAGAGAGAGTTAAACCTTTGCACTTTTTCATATACATTTGTGTGTTTCAATACAATTGATAGTAGAAATTAGTACTATATTTAGTGTAGAATTTAATTTCAATTATTCAGTGAGAGAATATTCTAATAATATTAAATAGGGGTAAAAAGGAATGTTGTATTATTTTTTGTGAAACCAATAAAATTAACCACTCAAACTATTTTCTTTGATCTGTGTAATTCGATTAGATGTGTCTTATAAAAGGATCGGATGGAGTATTTCAATGTTTCTAGGTGGCATTTGTAAGGATCAAAATCCTCCATGAATGTTTTAATAATGACAATCTCTCTAATTTTAGTTAGTATAAATTCTGATTTGAAGTAATAATGTTTTCATTTGAGCATGTGTTAAGAAAGTACAGATTTATGGACACTACAGAAGATATCAACTTTGAAACATCAAGAACATAAGTACCAAAATCAGTATTTCATTCATGAAGCATGACAAAAGATACAGCTTGCTTCAAAAGGTTTCATAAATCATTAATGAAAGCAAAAAAGTTGTTGAGAAGAAATAACAGAGAGAATATCCTCTCTTCAGAAGAAGCACAAATTCATCAGAAGATGCAGACTACTGACTATAAAGGATAAAAAGCAAATTAAGTGATCAAAGCTTATTAAAAGAAGAAAACATGCCCAGAAGGATTAATACAGAGACATGATATTAGAAGGAAGATTCACTATTGAAAACTCTGCAGAAGAATGCATCCCCTAGGAATCTACATTTCTCAGTTTTATTCTTTTGCAGAACATCAGAGCTCTGTTAAATTAATTTCTCCATGACAACATGTTTAGAATGATCTTCTCCATGAGATTGAAGGATATATTGTAGAAGAAATTAAATCCTGCAGTAGAAAGGTCTCCAGAAGATAGTTTCAGTCAAAAAATACAGTTGTCCTTAACTGTAACAGCCTGCAACCTGCAGTCTTTCAGTCTGTCCTTGATGGAGACAACTCCTCCCTCACAGTTGGAGATGACTCAGCCTCTCCAAGGATTTCCAACGGCTATATCTCTCAAGAAGCCTATAGAAGGAGCTTATTTCTTCAAAAACAGACAGACAGTCCAGAAGAAGCACTAGACTGCATAATTACCATCTCTACCTTCTGGAAAAATTCTCTCTCTCATAAATCTCTTATACTCTGTCCTCAATAATTGAAGTAGAGAGAACTGGCTCAAAAACCTTCTGTTGTGCCTTAAAGAGTGTATATTTTGAGCCTTATAATTTAATTTTCACTTTATATTCTTCTGTAATCTCTCAAGGAGGCTTAAGAGTGTTAGTGCCTCTTGAGAAAAGTGCAGTGTGATTGTAAGTGGATAGTTCCACAAAGTTGTAGTGAAGAAAATAGCTTGCAGATAGTCCTCTGTAGCTATTTACTGTCTGTTCCTTTTACAGAAGAAGTTGCAGTTGGTTGGAAGCCTTAAGTAGGCTGAAAAAGAAATCCGTTTGTGAGCTTGAAGAGACTGCAGAAGAATACTAGTGGTAAGGTGTATCCAAGGTCATTGTAAAAGTGAAAGTTGAGTAAGAAAATCCTACTTGGTGTAGGGACTGGACGTAGCCTCAGGTTGGAAGAGGTGAACCGGTATAAAATCTGTGTGTGCAATCTTCTTATCCTTACTCTCTTTGTTTTATATTGATTACATGTGCATAAAATTATTTTGAAAAAATAATTAATACCTAAGTAAGTGCTACCATTTAAGTTCCATACATGAACAATAGCTTCTGCATACTGCATTATCCATAACATCTATCTTCTGGTGTATAATCTTTTAATACAAAGCCAGGTTTATCTTGAGCAGACCAAGTATTAAAAGAAACTTGCAGAAAATTTTAAAGAATCACAATTCAACCCCCCTTTTTGTGATTGAAATTTCTACTTCAGCGTTGGTTTGGTTTAGAATATAGCGAGAGCAGTGTGTCAATTTGAAAAAAATATGTAAATTAAGAAATATAATCATTATTTTTGTATTTATGAAAATAAATTTTAATTTTTTAATTTTTTATTATTATTGGATCACATTAATTTTTAATAGTGAATAAACGTGGATAAATTGGAGAATTATGTATTTACTATTATGTTGGATTTTATATGGGCAATTAAATTTGAACATTTTTTTTAAAAAAAAAGAACAATGAAATAAGGAAGAAGTAGCAAATTTTATTCTTAATGTTGATGTTCTAAAGTAATCAAACGATTCAAACCCATAACTTACTTTGGTGTTGACTTTTCAATACACTTAAAATTTGTCCCTTAAATGGCATGTATAGGAGGTGTTACAGTCTAAACATAAGGCTCAATAGTTAAAATGGCTCAGATGTAATATAATTAGGCTTAAATACATTTTTGGTCCCTATACTTTTGTAAATGGGTGATTTTGGTCCCCCTAGTTTTAATTGTTCAATTTTGGTTCCTCTTTTTTAAAAGTTGAACAAATATAATCCTACCGTTAGCTTCCAATTAAATATTTAGCAAAGTTTGCTAACATGGATTTAATTTTGTGACGTGTAAACTATCACATGACAAAGATTATTATTTAATTTTGTCTCTTAATTTTTCTAAACGAAAAATCAGAAAATAAAATCATATTCTGCATAATTTAATACAATGAGAAAACAAAATAAAAAAACAAAATCTCACCCCTACACTCCAATTTCCTCAAAAACAATAAAGCAAATACAAGTCCCAAAACTAAATCAATTACAAGACTGCTTCAAACCATCAACCAAGCGAACTGAAATCTCATTCGGGCATGAAATGAAATTTAAAAAGAAATCGAAAGCGAACTAAAATATGCAAGTTCTGATTTTTCGTTTAAAAAAAATTAAGAGATAAAATTAAATAATAATCTTTGTCATGTAATAATTTATACGTCACAAAATTAAATCCATGTCAGCAAACTTTGCTAAATATTTAATGGAAAGCTAACAACAAGATTAGATTTGTTCAATTTTTAAAGAAGAGGGACTGAAATTGAGCAATTAAAATTAGGGGACCAAAATCACCCATTTATAAAAGTATAGGGACCAAAATTGAGCAATTAAAACTAGGAGGACCAAAATCACCCATTTACAAAAGGATAGGGACCAAAAATGTATTTAAGCCATATCATTATCATATCCATAAATATGATATATAATATCTATACGCAATATAATCATATCTATAATTATATCACATATAATTATGATATCCTTAAATATATGAAACATAATTATAATATCTATAATTATATAACTTTACCTGCAGACTTACTCCTTTTACATAAAGGTCCACTTACCATATTTATACAAGGAAAACCCCTATAAATAGGGAACATTTGCAGATCATCAGGTACGCAATCTGACTCAGTCAATCACTTTGGTTGTTTTACATATTTGACTTGGGCGTCAGAGTTCCTTTGCAGGTAATGTTACACCTTTTATTTTTTTTTCAAATATTAACATGAGATTAGAAATAAACAATGTACTATGAGTTACCATAACAGCTTTATAGCAATGCTTTTTTTTTTGGTACAGTTTATAGCATTGCTTTAAAAACTAAATTGGTGACTGGTTTAATGGGCCACATTATAAAGTAGTTTTTGTTTATGTTTTGTTATTATTCTTGTTTACATGATTTGATTTGATTAATAAAAACGCAGTATTGGTTATGGGAACTCATCTGTTTTGTTGACAGGTAATAATTATAGCAATTTAGGGGGTCAAATTGTGGGGTCCCAATCCCCACACATTAAATTGTGGGGTCAAGTATCCGTGATTGTCGGCCAAATAATGCATGGATTCATGGGTCGTAGTAAATAAGATTGATTGGTCTGGTCTTTTGGATTAGATATCATGTCCTGTGGCATTTTAAACAGCTGGAACCCACTCCCTCTAGTAAAACTATAGCACACATATCAAAAATATATTGTACAGAAAAAATGAATTTAATTTGTATGTAGTACTATTAATGTAAAAAAATTATAAAAAATGTAAAAAAATTACAATTATTCAAGGCTTATTTTTTGTTCCTGTAATTTTGTTTTGGTGTTTCATTCTTACAAATTTTTTTAGTCTTTTTCGTTCTCGCCATTAACTTTTAAGTTGAGATGGCGAACAGAGTGACACATAAATTGTCACAAGTGTGCTGTTTTTGCCCAACTTAATTTTATATTCAGTCCCTATAAATATGGTTATTTTGTTTTTAGTCCCTATAATTTTTTTTATTTTTCACCTCTATCTTATCCTCATCAAACATCAGTATCATTTTGCTTATATTGCATTATTACACTTAAAATTCTTGAACTCGTTCTGGGTTTAATAAAATAAATTATTTATGTATTCAATTATTTGAAATTTCAATACACTTGAATTCACTCTATAAATGGGGGAAAACTTGTAACAACTTTTTTTCTCTACTAATTCTTTTTTTTTTGTCTATTTACTAACAAAATTTTCATTTGATTTATGTCTATTAACTTGTAACTTAATGAGATTTGTGTTAACTAAAAAAAGGCTTGTAATTGTAAACTAAATAAAAATTTTGTCAGTCAATAAAGAATTGCGTAGAAAAAAAAGGTCATTACAGGTTTTTCCCCTATATACAGTGAATCCAAGTGTTTTGAAATTTCAAATAATTGAATATATAAAGAATTTAATTTTTTAAATTCACGAGAAGTTCCAGAATTTCAAGTGTAACAATGCAATGGAAGTAAAAAGACACTGTGATGTTGAATGAGGATGGAATTAAGGTAAAAAAATAAAAAAAAAATGTAGGGACTAAAACCAAAATGATCATATTTATAGGGACTAAAAATGAATTTAGATTATTCATTTTAATCTAGCTAATAGCATCTTTAACGGGGAGTGCTTATACAATTCTTAATTTTAAGAAACCCCAAAAGCACCTCACTCCACATTAGAGATTGATGACCGGGATTGCTTAAAATGAATTTGAAGAAACGAGATGCTTATTTTATCATCCAGATTTTACGGATTCTTAGAAAAAACGTTAAAAAAATGCAAAGTAACTAAATTTAGCGAGTGACACTCAAGTCAGTTGATATAAAAATTAAATAAATTACATCAAAAATAAAATAACAGAAACAACCAAACACTATAGAAAAATACTACTAAAGTATAGAAATTGTAACGTCCTAATTTCTAAAATACAAGAATTAAGCCCGTTGGAAGCAAAATTCCTAAATTTCTAAAATTATTTGGCACCATTTTAAATATCGCACAAACATATACATCACATATTGCTTAAGCGTCCAACGAATACTTAAACAGTATATGGAAACATAAGCTGAAAATACATATATAAGTGCCAACAAGGCTACATGTCTATCCAATACACAATCATAACTTGGGATACCCCCGTACATGTGCCCTAAACAAAATAGAGAGGCCCGAAGGCTGCACATGTGCAGTCATATCCCTCAAAATAATACAATATCAGTACCAATCATCAAATATAAACATCTAAATACATAAAATATCTAAGAGCTCCTGAGCTCCGCCACGCTCATTGCCCTGGCCGGGGAGGAACCTATGCATCTAAAAGATAACCACAAAACGTGTGGTGAGACGGATGTCTCAGTGAATATAATATGCTCATATAGTGTAGGAAAGACAGGCAAATGCTATGCAACAATTAATTAAATAAATGTTAAATAACACAATCATTTTCAACTCAAGTAACTAAATTACTCATGACATGTTTTTCCCGACAGACAGGGTCTTTTCACTAATTCTAAGGCTAGACCTGAGCTCAAACTATAAGGAACGTCTCCCTTAGGGACTAATACCCACCACTTATTCTGGACCAAAGTCAAGTTTTCATAAACTTTTCTGGGTCGAAGCTAAATATTCTGGGCTGAAGCCAAACTCATTTTAGTCTTATTCTGGATCGAAGTCAAGCTTGATTAATTAGGGTTTGGTGGCCGGAGGCCAAACTCATTTTCAACTCCCAATGTGTAAACTAACCATGTTAACAATGTACAAGTACCATGAATACTCAATCATGACGCAATTTAGCTAAACCCTAACATACAAGCTCTAACTCATGCCACAATTCGCAATCTACAATCCAAACCAAATAAAGAACAAACAATAAGCATACGAAGACATACAAAGCTAGAGAAAGGGTAAGAGAAGGATTAGGGCTTATTCAAGAGATTCAACCAAGATGGAAGTGGGTGTGTGAGCTATACTCACCTGAAGGAAGCTCAAATAGGAGGGGGAGGAGCTGAGGAGGATTGGGGGTGGAGATCCTTGGCTTTCTCTCCTTCTTCCAAGCTCCAAGGGAACTTTCTCTCACTAGGAATCCTCTCTCTCTACACGAAAAGGTTTGGAGAAATAAATGAGAAAGGAGCCCTAACTTAATGTTTTTAAAGCTGACACGCGCATTCTCGCTTAAGCTAGCCATTCTCTCTTGAGCGAGAATGATGAGGGGATTCTGGATTCGCATTCTCGCTCAAGCGAGAAGCCTCTCGCTTGAGCGAGAATACTCCAGAGAGCATCCCCCCTCTCTGGATGAATTTCGCTTGAGTGAGACCCTTCTTGATGAGGACATCAATCAAGCAGTCAAAAGACTAGGGGGAACCATGATAGGGGCGCAAGCAAGGAAGGCAAAGGAGGTTCTACAACTTTTCATAATCAAGAGCATTAATGAAAGTGACCAGTTCATTAATTGCAACCAAGATGAAGAAGGAGGAACCATTGATGAAGTGTCAGTTTCCTTTAATGCAACTGCCAGTTGAAGAGCCATCAGTTATCATGGATGAAGGCCATGTGGGGCGGCCAACATAGTCCCTAATTTGCTGATTTAATTAGTTTTATTTGCTTTCAATAAACTTGTAGGAGTTACAAGACATAAAGTTTAATTTTCTGGTGGTTATGTTTCCTATTCTTGTGGTTACAAGGTAAGGTTATAATGTTGTTTATTTGCATTAAAATCTTGTCTAATAGTCGTTAGGGAGGCTTACCTTTTGTGCATGAATATGGTCTGATTTGAGGCTACATGGAGACCTTCCAACAAGCAAAAGGTGGGCGGCTACATGTGCATGGGAGGATGAGTTATATTCCTTAATTGTTGCGGCCACCAAGTGAGTAAATGGCTGAGTCATAAGCCATTATTTTGTGCGGCCAACATGTGCTCTTCATGGATGAATTATGTGTCATCAAAGAGAGGTTATGAAGGTTGTAATTGGCTGAATGAATTGTCATCAAAGTTGCGGCCAACATTCATGAGATGGGGGTTACAAATTGAAGGAAAACTTAACCACAAGGGGGTGTTATGGTCGGCCACTTCATGGCTGATTCAATAGCCCAATTATTCTATGTTTGGTGGTTACAATTCAAAGGTTAATGCAGCCACATGTGCCAAGAAAAGCTGGCTGGATTTTGCGGCCAAATAAGCTAGGAATAGACCTAGTTTTAGCTAGTTAATTTACCACTTTCTTTATTTACTTTTTAGTAATTTAATTAGGAATGCATGGGAAATGTGTAAGGGTATTTTTGGGAGTATTTTGGCCGTGAAGGTGCAGCTGATTGCATGGCCCTAATTCACCTTGTAAACTCTATAAATACATCCTTCATGCATGCAAGAAAACTGAGATGTTTTATGCCAAGTTTATCAATATAAGTGAAAGTGATTTTCTCTTTAGTGAAAGTGATTTTCTCTAAATTTCTTGCTAGTCAAGAGTTGAAGATTGTCAAAGGTTCTTCACCTTTGTGTGTGTATCTTCAAGGACTTATCTTTCAAGTCTTGAAAGTGTGACGTCCACCATCTATCTCTTCTATTTCTTCTACGTTTTCTATTTGTTCAAAACCTATTTTTCCTATACGTATTACTTGATTTATATGTGATTTATTCTTCAAGTTTTCAAAGGGTGAATTTCGTTTTGGCAAGGTTACTATTTGCTACTCATCTATCTAAATTTTAATTGGTGTTAGAAAATCTAGAAAGGAAAAGAAAAAGAAAAGAATATAGCAAAATAAAAGAAAAAGAAAATATTGCAAAGAATAGAAAAAGTGCTTGTCAAAAAAAGTGATATTTTTATTCAGAATTTTCTAAGGTCCATTCAAAATAGAACTTCAAGGTTCTTATCACTTCTCGCTCAAGCGAAATTCTTCCAGAGAGCACTCCCTTCTCTGGATGAATTTCGCTTGAGCGAGACCCTTCTCGCTCGAGCGAAATTCTCCTAGAGAGCACTCCCTTTGCTCCCCTGTTTCTTGCTTGAGCGAGAGCTTCCTCGCTCAAGCGAGAAAACCAGAAAACAAATTTTACAATTTTTACTGATATGCTTGCTCAAACGAGCTCTTCTCGCCTGGGCCCCTTCTCGCTTGAACGAGGACATGAGGACCTAAAATCCTGATTTCTCACTTTTACTCATTCTAACCCAGCTTTTCTCACTCAATTCTTAATTATTTTTACAAAATTATTACACTACATATTATCCTTTATAAATTGGTTTAAATTCTTAGGATGTTATAGAAATTATATAACGAATTAAATAATTTAGGAAAAATGAGGGAAAAAATAAATGAGGA
This sequence comes from Sesbania bispinosa, assembly GCA_026901365.1. Classification (NCBI taxonomy): domain Eukaryota; kingdom Viridiplantae; phylum Streptophyta; class Magnoliopsida; order Fabales; family Fabaceae; genus Sesbania; species Sesbania bispinosa. Next base: position 813,316 of record QLOH01000416.1, read on the forward strand.
AGCAGAGAAGTAAATGATCAGTCGGATCTGGCATGAAGGCAACCGGAAAAATGGCAGATCGACAACATGCACCATGAAATCTGAGAAGAAATAGGGGATAAGTCAACAAAGGGAAAAAATTAACATAGGGAACACATCGGGGTAGCAAACGAAGTACAGTGTTGTTCTCATTTCTCATAATAACCAATTATTCTCACCATATACGCTCCCTATGCAAACACATATACTACTACCTCCATTGCCATTTAACTAGCAACTTAGACGAAAAACACACAGATTAAAAAAATACAATTTATTTTTATTTTCATGAAAATAAATTTTAAACTCTATTTTACCCTTTATCTCTCTTAATACTTTTAGGTCTCATTAGTTTTCACTAGTGGGCCATTTATTAACATAAGGGTAGAATGGAGAAAAATGCAAGTATTACTGCATTGGGTTTGTAAATGGACAATTAAATAGAAACAAATTTTTTCTACAAAAGTGGACTATTAAATAAAAACAAATGTGGTGGTACTTTATCCCCTGCAATGCATGAAAAATATATCCATATTTATATAAATAATATATTTAAAATATATACTTTTATAAATAAGTATATTAAAATATGAAGCATATGTTGAATTTAAAATAAATGATTATAATTTGATATCTAATCATTATAGTATAATTATTTTATATTAGGAATTTAGCATAATTGTTTAAACTAAGGATAATTATTCTGAATTTGAATTATTAATTTATAAACATTGATTATTTTAATCATATTCTTTAATCGAAAATATTTCATATAATTTTAAATTATCATACTCTTTTATACTTTTTTTTTTGTCTTTAATCGGGAATACCCTACGATAGTGTTGTGGGTTTAACCTTTGGGTCAGGAGTGGTGGTTAGGTAAAGCCCTCTCATGAGTAACAATTCCATGATTCGAACCCCTGACTATCCAGATAAAGTTCGTCTGAGACCACACTCCATTTGAAGGGAATCAAGCATGTGGTCAGGGTGCAGCGGAAATAAATGGATTCCCTCCCTTGTTATAACCGTTTTGCGAAAACACGAATCAAGGTATAAAAGGTATTAAAACGAAATGTCGTACCTTATTAGGATTATGAACGAGGCAATAGCAACCACGTCTCTAGTGGTGTCCACGCCAACAGCCGAACTAGGAAATCCTCCTCAACTCTGCTAGTAGTGTTTTAGAGAGTAAAAGTGATTTCTCATTTATGTAGGGTAGTGCATTTCATGCTCTATTTATAGAGTGATGGCTAGGGTTTTACCTCCTCACTCACTTAACCCTCACACTTATGGGCCTGGCCCATTATGTTATAATTCTAATTAAATTAAATTAGAATTATTATCCTTTCCTAGTGGCATGTTGTATGCGTGTGACCCAATAGACTTTTAATATTTGGTTATGATATTAAATAAAAAACCTTTTATATTTAATATCATAAATAGTGAGCGGTATCTAGCAATACATCACTATCCAAATATTGAGATTATTAATAACTTTGATAAATCCTATTTTATGATAATAATTTATATGATCTGTCCCTTTGTCCAAATATCTAATTGAACACAAGGGCATGGATTGTGTCAACCTTGTATAGTTCAATTTATGTTTTCTTGATCCCCAAGTAGACTGTATAGAAAATAAACATCTCATGTTTATCCTCCTGAGCATGGCCATCCATTTTGCAGTCTCACTTTATCAAGAGGCCTACAGATATAACTCCTGTTACATAGGAGGGACAAATCCCATCTAGGGCACTCACATTCCACCACATAATTTATTATATGTCCAAAAACCAACTTTATGATTACCCTGTTACAGATAACGTTTGATGATAATTAAAACATATAATTCCTTATGTAGGAATCGTAGTGATTTCAGGTCGAAGGACTTCATATAACATTTATCAATTTAAGAAACGTTTATGACACTTATGTAACAATCCATGCAACGTTCTTAAGGTGGGTCTGTCCAATACACCATTACTCTTAATGTGTACCTATGTGAGCACATGATATCTCATATCCATGATCTGTGAGATGTGATCATCAATGAACTCACATACTAGTTTAAATGCATCTTTCTCCTAAGATGATACTTGACTAGGGACTATTTAAGAATAGTTCTTCATAAGATCTCACGATCAAGTCATCTACTTTATTTCTTATGAAGTTTAAGCTTACTATTCTACGGACAATAATTATATTCCAAAAGAATAATTTTGCCTTTATAAAAATAACATGATACAAGTGATGGATGTTCATAAATATATGTCTCTAGTGCATATTCCTAACAATCTCCCACTTGCACTAGAGACATTCAGACATAACTATTATGCCTAATGATCTAGTGTGCCCTTCATGCTTCTGCTACACAAGGGCTTTTGTTACTGTGGTAGAATTAGCGACTGTTTCCTGCTTGGAACCTTTCCAGCTCACAGCGTCACCATTCAAACAAAACTCATAACCTGATTGTGATCTTGAATCATCTTTGTCGGTTTGGAAGCTAGCACCAATGTAACTCTTTACAAGTAGCTCTTCCTCACCTTCATATATCAAGAACGAATCCTTAGTTCTTCTCAAGTACTTAAGGATGTTCTTGACTGTTGTCTAGTGACCTTCACCAAGATCAGACTAGTATCTGCTAATCATGCTTAAAGCATATGATATTTCTAGTCAAGTACATAACATGGCAAACATGATAGACCCTATAGCAGATGCATATGGAATATCACTCATGCGACCTCTCTCTTCTTTACTGGAAGGAGATTGAGCCTTAGATAGACTTATACCATGTGACATAGGCAAAATTCCCTTTTAGAATCTTGCATGTTAAACCATTTTAACACTTTATCTATGTTTGTACTTTGACTTAGGCCAAGTAATCTTTGAGATCTATCTCTATAGATCCTGATACATAGGTTGCTTTGCCCAAATCTTTCATAGAAAAATAATTTCCTAACCAAGTCTCTACAGATTGAAGGGTAGGATTGTCATTTCCTATGAGGAGTATGTCATCTACATACAAAACCAGAAAAACCACTATGTTATCACTAACCATTTTGTAGACACAAGGTTCATCTTCTCTTTTAATGAAACCAAACTACTTTACAGCTTCATAAAAACGAAGATTCGAGCTTCCAGAAGCTTGCTTTAATCGATAAATGGATCGTTGCAACTTACATACCTTTAGGTATAAAAAAACCTTCAGGTTGTATCACATACACATCTTCAAGAAGGCTTCCATTTAGGAAGGTTGTATTGACATCCACTTGCTAGATTTTATAATCATGGTAAGTTGCAATAGAAAGCAAGATCCGAACAGATTTAAGCATGGCAACTGGGGAAAAGGTTTCATCATAGTCTACACTATGAATTTGCGTGAAATCCTTAGCCACCAACCGTGCTTCAAAAGTACTTACATTACCATCCATGTCAGTTTTCCTTTATGAAAACCCATTTGCACCTTATGGGCATTATCCCTTCATGTGGCTCAACCAAGGTCCATACCTTGTTAGTGTACATGGAATCCATTTCAGATCTCATGACATCAATCCATTTCTCAAATTCTAGACTCAAAAGAGTTCCTTGGTAAGTCACTGGGTCATCTTGATCCATTAGAAATACATCCCCTTCCTGAGACACAAGGAAACCATATCTCTCAGTTTGGTGACGTACCCTATCTGACCTATGCAAGTCTTGCGCTACTTGAGCAGGTGGCTCCACAACATTTTGTGGTATCTGCTCTTGTTCCATTATTGGCTCATTGCTACTCTGTGCTACTTGAATTTCCTCAAGTTCTACTTTCCTCCCACTCATTTTCTTAGAGACAAATTCCTTCTCTAAGAATACAGTAGTCCTAGCGACAAACATTTTGTCTTTGCTAGGATTATAGAAGTAGTAACCCTTTAGTTTCATTTTGGGTATCCCACAAATAAGCACTTATCTGATTTGGGTCCTAGCTTATCTAAAACTTAGAGTTTCACATAAGATTCACAACCCCAAATCTTCATAAAATACATACTAGGTTGCTTCCTAGTCCATATCTCATATGGTGTCTTTATGACAGCCTTAGATGGAACATGGTTTAGTGTGAAGGCTGCTGTTAACAAAGCATGACCCCAAAAGGAGTTGGGGAAATCAGTATGACTCATCATAGATCGAACCATATCTAATAGAGTTCGATTTCTCCTTTCTGAAATTCCATTCCATTGAGGTGTTCCAAGAGGAGTGAGTTGAGATGTTATCCCGCACTCTCTTAGATAGTCATCAAATTGTTGGATTAAGTATTCTCCACCTCGATCTCATCAAAGTGTTTTAATAGTCTTGCCAAGTTGGTTTTGTACTTCATTCTTAAATTCTTTGAACTCTTCAAAGGACTCATATTTGTGTTTCATCAGATACACAAATCCATATCTACTGAAATCATCAGTAAAAGTGATGAAGTATTGAAAACCTCCTCTAGCCATTGTGCCCATGGGCCCACATACATCACTATGTATGAGACCAAGAAGATCACTGGACCTTTTCACCTTTTCTGATGAATCGTTTTGGTAATCTTCCCCAATAAACAAGATTCACATGTCTCAATTGATTCAAAATCAAATGAGTCCAAATAACCATCTTGGGGGAGTTTGGATTTGCATTTCTCATTTATGTGGCCTAAGCGACAATGCCAAATATAAGTCGGGTTCAAATCATTTGTTTTGACCCTCTTAGAATTCATGTTATAGATAGGCATCTTAACTTTGCACAACCATAAAATATATCATTCAAATAAATTGAACAACTATTGTTCTTTATTATGAATGAAAAATCACTTTTGTTTAAAGAAAACGGAATTAATATTCCAACTAATGGCAGGTACAAAATATCAATATTAAAAACTAGTCCAGTTGGAAAAGTTAAATAATAGGTTCCTATGGCTAAGGCATCAACTCTTGCTCCATTTCCCACACGTAGGTCGATTTCTTTAGCCAATGACCTACTCCTTCTAGATCCTATACATTCATACAAATGTGAGATCCACATCCGGTATCCAATACCCAAGATGCAGAAGTAGGTAATTTGACTTCTATAACATAGATGCCTGAAGCGGAAGTCTCACTTCCCTTCGTCTTGATCTCCTCCAAGTACTTTACACAGTTTCCAATGTCCTGATTAGCCACAGTGGAAACAATTTCCTTCCTTAGCTATCTCGCCCATAGGCTTCAAAGCAGAGGTACTAGGGTTATCTTTGCCCTTGTCCTTTGATTTGAAATAGGGCTTCTTGAACTTCTTCTTGCCCTTGCCTTTCCAGGTTGGACCATCAATATGGCCTTCCATTTATCTTTATTAATGTTTTTGCTCAGTTGTTCTTAACATGCTCAGCAATTCTGGCAGTGGTTTGTCAAATTCATTCATGTTATAGTTCATGACGAATTGACTATAGCTGTCTGGCAACGATTGCAGGACAAGATCAGTGGCCAACGCTTGGCCTAATGGGTATCCAAGCCTTTCTAGGTTTTCAATGTACCCAATCATCTTGAGTACATGAGCACCTATAGGGTGTCCCTTTTGCCAGTCTACATTGATAAAGTGCCTTTGAGACTTTAAATCGTTCATGCCTAGCTTGGCCTTGATCAAGTCTCTTTAAATGTACAATCATATTGTACGCCTCCATGTTCTCATGCTGTTTTCAGCATTCATGGTAGCAAGCATAAGGCAACCTACATCAAGAGCAACATCCAGATGGTTTCTAAAAGCATCCTTGTCAGCTTTCGAAGCATTTGCAGCGGGTGTTTCAGGAATAGGCCCTTCCAGGACATGCAGCCTTTTCTCATGCCTAAGGACAATCCTTAGGTCTCCATACCAGTCTAGAAAGTTAATTCCAGACAGTTTTGTCCTTCCCAAGGACAGATCGCAGTAAAAGATTATTTGGTGTGTTCAAAATTATGCACGTAAGTATCATAAAACATATTTAACAAGGTCTTTAATTAAATATGCCTCCCACTATTTTGATTCAAAACAAGTACCCTCAATATAAAGAATTAGAAAATCCCATCACTAGATTTTCTAGTGGGCCAAGATCCATATTTCACCTAATTTTAAGTCAGCTTTGGCTGATCGCTTAAGAAAAGGTTATTTAGGTAGGAACACACTTCCAATTGCATCTCATACAACTCTTGGATAGTCAGGTGAATAACTCTTATTCTAATTCATCTTATGAATTAATGCCTAACTTAGTGCCTCTAGGTTTTTCAATTCTATTGAATATACCTAGTTAAGTCAAAACCCAATGTTTGACAGTTGGATATTACTTTTTATTCCATCGCGCCTCACTAAAATAGATAAAGGTATTATGCTTTAGCAGACCCACACTTTAATTGATTCTAGCCTTGACGAGTGCCATACATTGGAAGGCAAATCATGACTTAATATTAGTGCCGCTAGGTTTTTCAATCTTATTGAATATACCCAATCAAAACCCAATGGTTGACAATTGGATATCACTTTTATCCTTTCGCGCCTCACTAGAATAGATAAATGTACCCTGCTTTAGCAGACCCACATTTAATTGATTCTAGTCTTGACGTGTGCCATTCAATGGAAGACAAAACAAGCATTGAGGGATTTGATCACTTTAATTTTATTTCTTGTTAAACCATTTAACAAAATATACAAATATGCATCTCATACAAATACATGATATGGTTATGGCCTCCTAAAAAAGCAATACAAAATTACATCACATATAATCTTGAAGTCTCCATCCACACGTCTCCACATGCTCCATTGACTCCATGTCTTCCCGGATATATTACATAATAAGAAGAAACCTCGTTTAATATACGACGGGATAGAGATGAGAAAAGAATTACAAATAGAATATAGGAGGTAAGGCACGACACACAGGTCGTATTTAAATAAAACAATCTAAGGCCATAACCAATCATCATGCAAATTCAACATCCATTGATTGTAAAACGAGTGATATAATTAGATGTAAATATTAAGCGAGGTTTGATTACACGCATACGAAATAACACACTGCGTAGCGCCCCGAAACAAAATTTGGATTTGATAAACACTTAACCAATCATCAATAAGTGTCTCGCATCAAACGAATACTTCACGAACCTGTAAATAGGTAAGTCCCTCGTATCATTCGAATACGCTCTTGTCAGCAAATTGAAAAGTGGCATATTTATCGCAGCCAACATTAAGTCGAGACAAGGTTTCAACAATTGAATCCTTTGACGCCCAAGACATGAACTTTTCATGTTCCATGGGACCCTCCAACACGAGAACAAAAATATATATACATCATGCACAAAAACAATCAAGAATGGAATCAAAATAACTAAAACGCGCACTTGCGCTTCACCTGCGTCTAGCGTGGGTGAAGCGTAGGTTCCAGAATCAAATTCTGTAAGTTGCGCTTCACTTGCGCTTCATCCGTGCTTCATCTGCGCTTCACTTTCGCTCAGCGGAAGTGAAGCCCAGATTTCAGATTCAAAATCCCGTATGATGCGCTTCACCTGCGCCCAGCGCAGATGAAGCGCAGATAACAATGTTTCAAAAAACGATCTGCGTTTTTAACAGAGAAACCAGAATATCATCATATTCAAACGATTAAAAGCCTAAAACGTGTTAATCGCAAACCAACGCTCTGATACCAATTGAAGGGAATCAAACATGTGGTCAGGGTGTAGCGGAAATAAATGGATTCCCTCCCCTGTTATAATCGTTTTGCGAAAGCACGAATCAAGGCATAAAAGGTATTAAAACGAAAGGTGGTACCTTATTAGGATTATGAACGAGGCAATAGCAGCCACGTCTCTAGTGGTGTCCACGTCAACAGCCGAACTAGGAAACCCTCCTCAACTCTGCTAGTAGTGTTTTAGAGAGTAAAAGCGATTTCTCCTGTATGTAGGGTAGTGCATCTCATGCTCTATTTATAGAGTAGTGGCTAGGGTTTTACCCCCTCACTCACTTAACCCTCACACTTATGGGCTTGGCCCATTATGTTATAATTCTAATTAAATTAAATTAGAATTATTATCCTTTCCTAGTGGCATGTTGTATGCGTGTGACCCAATAGGCTTTTAATATTTAGTTATGATATTAAATAAAAAACCTTTTATATTTAATATCATAAATAGTGAGCGGTATCTAGCAATACATCATTATCCAAATATTGAGATTATCAATAACTTTGATAAATCCTATTTTATGATAATAATTTATATGATCTGTCCCTTTGTCCAAATATCTAATTGAACACAAGGGCATGGATTGTGTCAACCTTGTATAGTTCAATTTATGTTTTCTTGATCCCCAAGTAGATTGTATAGAAAATAAACATCTCATGTTTATCCTCCTGAGCATGACCATGCATTTTGCAGTCTCACTTTATCAAGAGGCCTACAGATATAACTCCTGTTACATAGGAGGGACAAATCCCATCTAGGGCACTCACATTCCACCACATAATTTATTATATGTCCAAAAACCAACTTTATGATTACCCTGTTACAGGTAACGTTTGATGATAATTAAAACATATAATTCCTTATGTAGGAATCGTAGTGATTTCAGGTCGAAGGACTTCATATAACATTTATCAATTTAAGAAACGTTTATGACACTTATGTAACAATCCATGCAACGTTCTTAAGGTGGGTCTGTCCAATACACCATTACTCTTAATGTGTACCTATGTGAGCACATGATATCTCATTTCCATGATCTGTGAGATGTGATCATCAATGAACTCACATACTAGTCCAAATGCATCTTTGTCCCAAGATGATACTTGACTAGGGACTATTTAAGAATATTTCTTCATAAGATCTCACGATCAAGTCATCTACTTGATTTCTTATGAAATTTAAGCTTACTATTCAACGGACAATAATTATATTCCAAAAGAATAATTTTGCCTTTATAAAAATATGATACAAGTGATGGATGTTCATAAATATATAAGTCTCTAGTGCATATTCCTAACACCATTTCCATTGCGACAAACCACTATTTGGTTATATAGTTTAAATCTTGAGATACTAAGAAATAATCATATTATTCAAAATTTTAAATCTGATATTTGTTGCAATAATTGTTAATTGAGGAATGGTAGGGATAAATTTACTTTGAGAGTAACTCTTGGCATAGTTATTCCACTTGTAAATTTGTGTAGAATATGAATTTAACAAATCTAATCATTGTATAATGTGATATTAATATGATGATTATACACACCAAATTTTAGATACATTGGATATTCATAGGTATGCAAATTTAGAGTAGATATTTACTTCTATTTAAAAAAGTGTATTGTATGTTAAACTGAAGTGATTTGAAGTATCAAATAATTTTAAAAATTTTATAAACTTTTGTAGGCTATATCTACTTAATAAAAATTTTCAATATGACAGTTAGATTAATGAAATTTAATATTCATATAAAATTATTACACAATGTAACTTTGTTAAAAAGTTACTCCAGGAGTAAGTTTATCCCCACCCATCCAAGAACATATATTATTCAATGATAATGATAATGATTCGAATTTAAATTTAAAAAGTATTCAATATAAAATAGGGTTAAAGATTAGAATCATAATTATTTATATTTTATAATATTAATATGAGGGAATGTTAAAAAATATTTGTGAGAGAGGTGTGTGAAAGACACACTCCAAGAAAAACAATGAAAAAACACAAAAAGTGATATTTGACTTTTATAACAAAATTAATATATAAAGAGTTTATATATATATATATATATATATATAAAATAAAAATGACCTGAATTGTAATATCTATTTTTTTGAAGGGGGGTGTACAAGGCTGTAAAATAAAACACTCCATAACATCAACCAGAAGAAAATTCACAATATCTAAGTAACTAAATAATATATTGATAATAAGATTTTATTTAATCTGTAGAAAATAATGATACTTAATATAAAGGAACATTCGCCATCTTTCTAGTTATTTTTTTCTAGAAAATATATTTTATTAATTCAGTATTTTGGAAATTAAATTTTATCTATATAATCTTTAAGATATTCCCTAAAAACCTAAAATACTTAGTTATTTCATTTTACTATTTATTTGAATTTGACCGTGCGATCTTATTGTAGTTGAGGAGTTAATGCATTGAATGTGTCAAGCTATCAATTCTTATTTATTATCTGGCTCTTTGGTTGAAGTGATCAAGTGATGGTATTTCAGTTACAGTATATCTATGATGTGACATCCTAAAATTTTTAGTATAAATAAAATAAAATAAATGAAAAAAATAATAGTATTATTATTAATATCTTTTATTATGAATAAAATTATTTAATTAAAAAGGGATGGGTGGGTTGGAGTAGGCCCAACCCAATTAGTTATTTAAATAAAAGAAGGGTTGTTTATTTCACCCTATCCTTTCTTCAAATGTCAGATAACCAAACCCTAGGGAGGAGAGAAGCGACTCCACAAGGAGAAGGTACCGCAGAGTAGATCATCTAGGGAGTTCTGCCTACCGTTCTTGATCGTCATTCCTATGCTGGAGTGCTTGGGTAGCGAGGGCAACCATAAGTCCCTCTAGGAATTCTAAATTCGAAGTTTGATTTGTGAATCATGTGCTGTATGTTTGGAATTTGCTTAGTTTGATGTACAACGTTATATTCTTGATGAACTGAATGATGATAGCGAGAATAGCGAAAAAGGGGTTAAATAAGGGTTTAGCGATGAGGATCCATAATTGATTAAATGTAAACTTTACGGTAAATTGTAGGAAAGATTGATGATTTCACCAATATTAATCGGTAAAAACGTGTCCAATTGAGTTAGGAACATCAAGATTTGAGTAGGGGTTGAAGAAAGGGTTAAAAAGGGGTAAAAATCACAGGTACAGTCGTTCTCAAGTCGCCGGTAATCGATTACAGGGCTTTCTGGGCAGCGTTGTGGGAATTTAGTTGTTGGTAATCGATTACAAGGGGCTTGTAATCGATTACCAGAGTGCAAATTGGGCACCAGAGGCTTCTGGTAATCGATTACAGCCTCCTGGTAATCTATTACCAGGCCTCAAAATTGAGTAACCGCTTCTGGTAATCGATTACAGATGTCTAGTAATCTACCAGGCCAAAAATGAGTCTAGAGAGTGTTGTTTATGTGATGTTGTGACCTTTTACTTATATGATGATAATTATATGAATCGTTTGTGGAATGGATTGATTGAATTGGAGGTACAATGCATCTTGATTGTGGCATGATATACTATTGAGTGATTATTCCATGTGAATATTATGTATTTACAATATTTGTGATGTGATGTGGAGTGATTAGAGTAGAGGAGATTGCATGAGAAATATGTGATATGACGTTGATGCATTGAGCATAAGCATATAATGTATGAGACGCATTGTAGAAACACAGGGAAACACTAGAAGGGGGGGTTGAATAGTGTTTCTTAATATTTTTGAAAGCTTTTTCAAAACAACAAGTATAAAACTGTTTCAGACAGGTTTTTGAGGACGGTCTGAAGTTTTTAAGATAGCTTCTGGAAATATATCTTAAAAGGTTTCTTAGCTTTTAAAATATTTAGAATTGCTTTTCAACTCCCTTAAATTAGTATAAACGAATTGACAAGAGTTAAGGGATAGAAAACTTAGCCAAGGAATTTATCCTGGTTCACTCACTACCACTGTGAGCTACGTCCAGTCCCAATGCCAACTAGCACTTGGATTTTCTCTTAATCTTTCACAAAGATTACAAGTATTCTTTTACAGTCAAGCCTCTTCAGGCTCTACAACCAAGTATTCTTTACAGCCAAGCCTCTTCAGGCTCTACAACCAAGTATTCTTTATAGCCAAGCCTCTCCAGGCTCTTACAGACAAGTATTCTTTAGACAACAAGCCTCTCCAGGCTCAAGAACAGTTTTACAAAGAAAGATAAGTTTAAGCTTTTAAACTAAACCAGTTTTTTTAAGCTCAAACAAATACAATTGTACATAGATAACTGAGGTATACTCAGGATATACAGAAATGTGTACAAAGAATATTATCAGAGAGTTTTTACAGAGTAAAAACTAGCAGCGATTTGTTTCTCTTTGATTTTCTTGAAAATGAAATCCTTCTCTATTCTTCTCTATATGTAGTGATGGTCTTCATGAGGGGTATTTATACCCAGACTTCAGTCCGTTGAAAAACCACCGTTTAGAGATAGCATTAAATGCTATTTAATCCGTTGTGAGACATGCTTCTGAGAGTCCTGACCTTTCTGACACAGAACAAGGTTGCATCTACCAAAAAGTTGCTTCAAATGCTGTTGCAGAGGCTACGTTGCAGGAATTTCCTCAGTGGTGTATGAATTTCAAAAACATCAGGAAAGACCTCTGTGTTCCTTGCCATAAATATGCTTGAAAAGGTACGTGCAATAGAGACTCAGAAAACGTCTTCACAAAGCTTCAGCAAAGGTGCCACGTCATTATTGAGACTTCAAACAGCTTCAACACTTCAGACGGGTTGGGCACTTCAGATGGCTTCAACACTTCAGACGGGTTGAACCTTCAGAAGGCTTGATCCCTCAGACAGGTTGAAATACTTCAAAGTCTTTTTGTAGGATCATGGTGGCTTGCTGAAATCATAGATAAATCATTAAAAACATATGTGTATCTATGATAAATTATTTTAACCCAAATTTGTTAGTCATTAAAACTTGGGAATTATATTGTCTTGAAACATCATAATTTACTTATGATATTTTTGAGACTCAACATTCTCCCCCTTTTTAATATGACAAATTTGCTTAAAAATATACAAATCTGAAAGGAGTTTTTAATATAAAAAAGATGATAACTCCCTCTCAGATGATGAACCCTTAAACTGATTTACTCTTTTCAGTTTTATCAGTTTCTTATATGCTCCCCCTGAGTCCTGTAATCACTTCAGATTCAGATTTTGTTAGTTTTTATACTCCCCCTTTTGTCATCAATCAAAAAGGTTTCCAGAGTACAACACCAATAGTAATCACAACAAAAACATGAAGGATAAAAGCAAACTCAGACAATAAAGCACAGAAATTCATGAGTAAAAACTAATAGATTATAGCAAATAGTTTAGACAAACAGAAATTTAAACACTTGAAAGAAATGAACTAAGAAACATGGCTACACATCATAGACTATCCATCTTTCTTCAACAAAGATTCCTTCAAGAAAGAAATCATCTCATCTTTGGCTTTTTCAATCTGAGAAAGAAGAACAGTCTTCATATCCTCTTGGCCATACCTAATCTGATGTTGCTCTTGAAGGATTTGGTCTTGCTTAGCAACAAGGTCTGCATTCTTCTTCTCCAGCTTCTTTATCTTCATCCTTAGCCTTCTATTTTCTTCCTCAGGATCAGGATCTGATTCATAGAAGATGATTTCAATGTATCTACACACAAACCTCATCACTTCAAACCGTGGAAGAAGTCTATACTTAAGAGGATTATAGACTGGATGAAAGAAGGTGCCAATGGGGTTTAACAACTCCCATTCTTCATGAAATGGTGCAGTCAGAGGGGGAAAGGGTTGTTTGATAAACATATACTGCACATTCAGGTACTTCCCATGACCAACTAGTGAATCTGCATCAGGTCCAAATGACCAGAAGAGGATCCAACATCCTCTCTTATCTTCCAATACGAAGCCCAAACTCTGTCTCTAAGACTGTGATCCATGCCTCCTCCTTGCTTCTTTATATTGGCAGGTAGCTCTCTCCACTCCCTTGGAGTCAAAGGCTTGAAGGGGGCTGAGTAAACTTTAGGTTCTTTAAACTTATCTTCAGAACCCTCCTTCAAAGGATACCTAGGCACAATCCTATCAAGTTGCACCAGAATTTTGGTGGTTGGCCTGATTGAGAAAGTCCTAGGAGGCTTGTAGCCTCTCATACCTATGCCCTTGAGACAGTCTCTTTCAAATAGCTCTCCCTCTGTGTAAAGCTGCCTAGCAAAGCTCCAGTCTTCATTGGATAATTTCAAACAGTCTTCATCAGAGAAAGGATTGAGTGAATCCCACTTATGAGAAGGTGGTACCACACCCTTTCTGATCTTCTCCAACTGTCCTGAATACTGCTGATCAAAGCTTCCCTTGTACTTATCTCTTTCAGATTCTGCAGTGTGCTTGATCAAAAGTACAACAACTCTTCATAGAGGTTTGGGAACTTAGGAACCCTCTCCCTTTCAAAGAAGGGTCCCTCATACCTCTTATGGGGCACTTCAGCTTCTTCCTCATACTGATGAACAGTGGAGGGGAATGCATAAGGATCAAAAGTGGGTTCTGTGAAGAAATCCCTACTTTTGGGTCCAAGCCTAAGGTGTTCAGGCAGCATACTCCCTTTCCGTACCTTGGAACTTGATCCTTGCTGAATCTCCACAACAGGTTCTTCAGATTGATTTGACTCTGAAGATGATGAAGATGATGGTGAGGATGTGGGTGACGGAGGAGATGATGGTGATGGTGGTGCAGGTTCTTCTTCTTTAGTAACCATAGGTTGATCAACAACCTCTATTTCTTTTTCTTGTTCTTCAGCAGGCCTCTTTTCAGGTGAAGAGGGTGGTGAAGGGGTCACATTGTCAAACCTGACTCGAAGCCTCTTTACAGGAGTCTTATCTTTTCAGGTTCAGACACCTGCTGGTTTTCTTTCAACTTGCTTGGCTTCTCTACGCTTTTTGAAATAGACATTGGCTGTGACAAACTTCTGGTACTTGTTAGCCATCTCCACAGCTTCTTGTTGACTAGCCACACTCCTTGTAACCCTAGTAGTAGGTTCAGGAGCCAGCTCAAGAAGTCTACTTCTCTTCTTCTTCCTCTGAACAACACTAGATCTTCTTCTTTTCTTAGAACCTTGAGCCAAGGTTTCTTGCCTTTCATCATCAGCTAAGGCAAGCTGTGCAGCCACAACAAGTGCATGATTAGTCTTCTCTTGTTCTTCTTTTTGTTCCAGCTCCTCTTGCTCCAAAGCAGTAGCTATGGAAGCCACTTCGATTAGTTCTGGATCAGAGAGGCAAGTAGCCAAAGGTGATGCTGATACAGCATCAGCAACAACAATCCTATCCTCATGAGCCTTTCCTTCTTTGTCTGAAGTAGGCTTAAGAGGCCTTGCAATTTCAGACCCTTGACCCACAATTTCAGATGACTTTGGCAAAGCCTTCTGAACAGGTTCAGTTGTCTTAGAGTGCAAGTTAGGGTTTGTTGCAGACACTTTTGCTGCACTTCTTACTGGTAACTTCCGCAGCTTTGGTTGAGGGGAGGGCTTAGAGCCTTTGAACTCCTCATTTCTGATGTCTCCCTGCAGCTCTCTTTCCAGTACCTCAATTGTGCTTTTCCTCCTTGATTCCTTCTCCAGTAACATACTCTCCTTCAGAGTAGGAGATGGAGGTCTTGGTACTAGAGCATTCTTTAGATTCATGCTCTTAAGATTTGCTTCACCAAAGAAATTAGGGACTTTGTGATCATACAGCCTCACAATAGGTACTTTGAAGTGTAAGAGTACCTTGGTTATGAGCAGATTGTGGGGAAGATTTGCACCTGAATCTCTTATCTTCTTCTGCATGTGAAACATAAGGATGCTTGGAAGATTCATCTTCTCCTTCTGAAGCAGATGAATCAAGCAGAATCTTTCCAGTTCAAACACATGATTTCTGCTCCCACTCTTAGGGATTATGGAGCACCCTAAGATGGAGTGGAGTACTCTCACCTTATCTAACATGAATTTGGAATCAGGACTTTCAGGCACTTCAGTCCCATACAGCATCTTGGTAAATTTCTTCTGACCACCATTCCTCTGCTCCCATCCAGGAGAGAAGGATGCTCCTTCTGCCTTTACACCAGTGACAGTAGACAAAATACCTTCATCCACGAACACAGGAACACCCAGAACATCAGCCCTGATGCTTTCATATATCCCTTTGGGGTTAGAGATTCCTCTTGCTGATGCCCAGAAGTCAATCACACTCTGCTCATGCCACGAACAGTAAACCTTGTCAAAGAATGGCGTCCAGCCCACAACATCAAACTCCTCAAACAAGTCCATCCCAAGGTTACGAAGATCCTCAAGGTCCACACCTTTGGATCTAACCACATTTCCACCTGAACTTGAAGACTTCTTTGGTGCCATTGAAGTTGCATAGAAAGCTTGAGATGAAAACGGTTGCGAGAGAGATGAAGAAGTTTAAACAAAATCTGAGAGAAAGTGTAAGGCTTCTCCAACACACTAACTCCTGTATTTATAGACCCATGATGCAATGATGGCATGTACTGGCTGCACAGACATTGGGTAACGTGCGAAGTGGAAGAGACAAAATAAATGTAATTTAACCGTCTCAGATAGCCACGTCATCAAGTTATTTCAGACAAGTAAGAAATTTCAGATACACATATAAAATTTCAGACATGTCACAATTTCAGACACCCTGAGATTTCAGATGCTCTTTTTCATACATAATCAATTTGAAAATGCGTGAATGTTCAAGTTATTGCATATGAACTTATATCTATCTTCAGCCAGGGGTTTTGTGAATATATCTGCCCATTGATGCTCTGTTTCAATGAACTTTATATCAAAAACACCTTTCTGAACATAGTCTCTAATGAAATGATGCTTGATTTCTATATGTTTAGCCCTAGAATGTTGAATAGGATTCTTAGACAAATTAATGGCACTTGTATTATCACACAACACAGGTATAACATATATAGGAATGTTAAAATCCTCAAGCTGATACTTCACCCATAGCAGTTGTGAACAACAACTGGCTGCTGAGATGTATTCTGCTTCTGCTGTTGATAATGCAATGGTGCTTTGCCTTTTGCTTGACCAGCTGATCATGTTGCTTCCAAAGAAGTGACATCCTCCACTGGTACTCTTTCTTTCTATTTTATCTCCAGCAAAGTCAGCATCACAGTATCCTATTAACCTGCAATCCTTGTCTTTCTTATAGCATAGACCAAGATTGATAGTACCTTTAAGATATCTAAAAATTCTCTTAACAGCTTTGTAATGAGTAGTTCTTGGATCTGATTGAAATCTAGCACAAAGACATACACTGAACATAATGTCAGGTCTGTTTGCTATTAGATACAATAAAGAGCCAATCATTCCTCTATACAAAGTTTGATTAACTGGTTCTTCATTCTCATCCTTACTTAAATATGAAGAGGGATGCATAGGAGTTGACATGGGTTTGCAATCACTTAAATTGAACTTCTTAAGCATTTCTTTTGTATATTTCTCTTGATGGATCCATATACAATCAGAATTTTGCTCAATCTGAAGTCCTAAGAAAAAATTTAGTTCACCCATTAAACTCATTTCAAACTCTGATTGCATTAACTCAGAAAACTCTTTGCATAGTGAAGAATCAGTTGAACCAAATATAATGTCATCAACATATATCTGGACAAGCATAAGATTTTTGTTAGTCTGTTTTCTAAAAAGGGTTGTGTCTACTTTTCCTCTTTCAAAGCCATTTTTGATAAGAAAAATGCTCAATCTGTCATACCAAGCTCTTGGGGCTTGTTTCAGACCATAAAGATCCTTTTCAGTTTGAAAACATGATCAGGAAAAGCAACATCCTCAAAACCAGGGGGTTGTCTAACAAAAACTTCTTCTTCAATGAATCCATTGAGAAAAGCACTTTTGACATCCATTTGATATAGTTTGATGTCATTATTTATAGCATAAGAAAGAAGAATTCTAATTGCTTCTAACCTGGCAACAGGGGCAAAGGTTTCAGTAAAGTCAATGCCTTCTTGTTGATTGTACCCTTGAGCAACCAATCTTGCCTTGTTTCTGACCACTTTTCCTTCTTCAGACAACTTGTTTCTGAATACCCATTCGGTTCCAATAATTGTTTTCCCATGTGGTTTAGGAACAAGGGTCCAGACATCACTCCTAGCAAATTGATTCAGCTCCTCTTGCATGGCTAGGATCCACCCTTCATCATGCAGAGCTTCATCAATGTTCTTTGGCTCAATTTCAGACAAGAGAGCAAGAGAATTCAGATTCTTGAATTTTGATCTTGTCTTAACTCCTTCTGAAGTAGTGC
This sequence comes from Sesbania bispinosa, assembly GCA_026901365.1. NCBI lineage: Eukaryota > Viridiplantae > Streptophyta > Magnoliopsida > Fabales > Fabaceae > Sesbania > Sesbania bispinosa. The sequence continues at coordinate 831,395 of QLOH01000416.1, forward strand.
CAATGATTTTCTCTTTAGGATGATGTGACTTGTATCTCCAGTCAGGTTTGAGAGGTGATACTAAGTTAGTCTGAGACTCAACATTTGTTTGAAGGGGTTCTGATAGATCTTCAGACACCTGTTCATCCTTGGTGCTGTTGTGTGTGTTTAGCTCCATTCCTGCAAAATCATCTTCTAGATCTGATAGTTCCCTATCAGTCTCTTTCATGTCATTGAACTTAACATGGATTGATTCTTCTACAATTAAAGTTCTAGAGTTATAAACTCTATAGGCTTTTGATGTTTCAGAATAACCTATGAAAAATCCTTTATCAGACTTTGCATCAAATTTTCCAAGATCTTCCTTTGTGTTAAGTATAAAACACTCACAGCCAAAGGGATGGAAATATGATATGTTGGGTTTTCTTCCTTTCCACAACTCATAGGGAGTCCTTTTCAGAATTGGTCTTACCAATATTCTGTTTTGAAGGTAGCAGGCTGTGTCAATAGCCTTTGCCCAGAAGGTCCTTGGTAGACTGCATGAGTTGAGCATGGTTCTTCCCATCTCTTGAAAACTTCTGTTCTTTCTCTCAACAACCCCATTTTGTTGAGGTGTTCTAGCCACAGAGAAATTGTGTGAGATCCCATTCTCATCACAGAACAGCTGAAAGTTTTCATTCTCAAACTCTCCACCATGATCACTTCTAATGACAGATATACAGAATCCTTTTTCATTCTGTACCTTCTTGCAGAATATTGTGAAATTCTTAAAGGTCTCATCCTTGCTTCTAAGGAATATTACCCATGTATATCTAGAATAGTCATCAACAATGACCAAACCATATTTCTTACCACTAATGCTTTCTGTTCTAATAGGACCAAACAAGTCAATGTGCAAAAGTTCTAATGGTCTGCTAGTAGAAACAACATCCTTACTCTTAAATGAGTGTCTTGTTTGTTTCCCTTTTAGACAGCTTTCACATAAAATATCAGATTTGTAAGAAAGCTTGGGCAAACCTTTAACAAAGTTGTGTTTTGCTAGCCTTGAGATTAATCTCAAGCTGGCATGCCCTAGTCTTTGATGCCAAATCTGTTTTTCATCTTCAACAGAGATAAAACATTTACATTTTGACTTGCTAACTCCTCTAGATCAATTTTGTACACATTACTGTGCCTCTTAGCAGTAAAAAGGATTTGATCATGAGAGTCTTTGACTATACATCCTTCCTTAGTGAAGGAAACCACATATCCACTGTCACACAATTGACTTATGCTCAATAGATTGTGTTGAAGTCCTTCTACTAGGAGAACATTCTTAATAAGGGATAGAGGAGTCATACCTACAGTCCCTATACCAATGATCTTCCCTTGCTGATTTCCACCAAAGGTGACCACTCCTCCTGCTCTGGGTCTAAGGTTTTGGAACAAAGACCTTTCTCCTGTCATGTGTCGCGAGCAGCCACTGTCCAGGTACCATTTGTGGGGTTTCCTTTGTCCTGTTAAACACATCTACAACAGGAATAATCAAGTTCTTAGGTACCCATATTCTTTTGGGTCCTTTCTTGTTAGACTTGGGTTTAGGTCTCCCTTTGTGTTTGCACTGAGCCACATTGTGTCCAGCTTTGCCACAGTGAGAACACCCAATAACTTTCTTTCTGCCTTTAGCAACATTGAAAATATGAGGTTCAGAGACATCATAATCACAAAAGCCTAAACCACTTTTGTCAAGGGAATGCCTTTGATTGCCAAGTAATCTGTTAAGATTATCAGTTCCTTTGACAAATTTAGCCAAGTCTTTTGTCAGTTCCTCAACTTGTTTCTGAAGTTTTTTATTTTCTTCAGACACAAATTGTGAACTGCTGACTTCAGACACAAGAATCTTTTCCTTGAGCATAATATTTTCTATCTCAATAGCTTCATATTTACTACACATTTCTGTGTGAGCTTTGGATAGATTCTTATACTCTTGGAAGAGCTCCTTGGAACTTTCCATCAGATCATCATACATCTCTTGAAGAGTTAAGGGAAATACCTCTTCTTCAGAGCTGTCTGATGAGGGCAGGCTGGCCATGAGACATAGGTTGTCCTCTTTTGAAGTGTCCTCCTCTTCTTCTGAAGTGGACTCATCAAGATCCTCCCATGTAGCCATCAGACCTTTCTTTTTCTTGAAGAACTTCTTCTTTTTGAAGGTATTCTTCTTCAGCTTTGGGCATTCTGCCTTAATGTGACCTGGTTGTTTACATTCAAAACAAATAACCTTGTCATTTTGAGAGTCTTTACCTGACTTACCTCCTTTAGAGGTTAAAGGTTGGTTCCTTCTGATCTTCCCTTTATTTTGCAGCATTCTTTTGATATTTCTACTTAACAGAGCAAGATCATCATCTTCTGAGCTGTCTCCAGAATCTTCATCTGCTTCTGAAGTTTCTTCAGCCTGCATAGCCTTCATCTTACCATGCCTAGGCTGACTGGCCTTGGAGTTTAGTGCTAGAGACTTCTTCTTGTTGTCATCTTCACCAAGCTCAAGCTCATGAACCTTAAGAGATCCCAACAGTTCTTCCATTCTAAGAGAGTTCAAATCTCTTGCCTCTTGAATGGCAGTAACTTTGGGTCTCCAGGACTTAGGCAAACTTCTTAGAATCTTTCTGTTATTATCTCCAGATTCATAAGTTCTACCCAAAGACCTGAGTCCATTGGTTATGGTCTGAAACCTTCCAAACATTTGATCAATGGTTTCAGTTTCTTCCATCTTAAACATCTCATATTGATGTATAAGCATACTGATCTTGGATTGCTTGATAGTCTCAGTCCCTTCATGGGCTGCTGCAAGTGTATCCGAGATTTCCTTGGCAGATGTACAACCATGAACCTTCTCATATTCTGATTTATTCAAAGAACATATCAGATAGAGCTTGGCTTTGGCATTCATCTGGACTCTAGCCTTCTGCTCCAGGGTCCATTCAGCCTTAGGTATAGGCAAGCCATTGTGCATAGGCACATAGTCTCCATCGGTGACTACATCCCAAACATCAATGTTGTTGCTCTCAATGAACAACTTCATACGATCCCTCCAATAGTGGTAATCCACACCATTGAATGCTGGGGGTCTTGTGAAAGAGGCTCCTTCAGTGATATATTGCCTGTTGTTGTTGGAAGCTTACATCTGGATCTTTAATCCTCAACACTTGTTAGGTGCTCAACCCTGAGTTGAGCTCTGATACCAACTGTAGAAACACAGGGAAACACTAGAAGGGGGGTTGAATAGTGTTTCTTAATATTTTTGAAAGCTTTTTCAAAACAACAAGTATAAAACTGTTTCAGACAGGTTTTTGAGGACTGTCTGAAGTTTTTAAGACAGCTTCTGGAAATATATTTTAAAAGGTTTCTTAGCTTTTAAAATATTTAGAATTGCTTTTCAACTCCCTTAAATTAGTATAAACGAATTGACAAGAGTTAAGGGATAGAAAACTTAGCCAAGGAATTTATCTTGGTTCACTCACTACCACTGTGAGCTACGTCCAGTCCCAATGCAGACTAGCACTTGGATTTTCTCTTAATCTTTCACAAAGATTACAAGTATTCTTTTACAGTCAAGCCTCTTCAGGCTCTACAACCAAGTATTCGTTACAGTCAAGCCTCTTCAGGCTCTACAACCAAGTATTCTTTACAGCCAAGCCTCTCCAGGCTCAAGAACAGTTTTACAAAGAAAGATAAGTTTAAGCTTTTAAACTAAACCAGTTTTTTTAAGCTCAAACAAATACAATTGTACAAAGATAACTGAGGTATACTCAAGATATACAGAAGTGTGTACAAAGAATATTATCAGAGAGTTTTTACAGAGTAAAAACTAGCAGCGATTTGTTTCTCTTTGATTTTCTTGAAAATGAAATCCTTCTCTATTCTTCTCTATATGTAGTGATGGTCTTCATGAGGGGTATTTATACCCAGACTTCAATCCGTTGAAAAACCACCGTTTAGAGATAGCATTAAATGCTATTTAATCCGTTGTGAGACATGCTTCTGAGAGTCCTGACCTTTCTGACACAGAACAAGGTTGCATCTGCCAAAAAGCTGCTTCAAATGCTATTGCAGAGGCTGCGTTGCAGGAATTTCCTCAGTGGTGTATGAATTTCAAAAACACCAGGAAAGACCTTTGTGTTCCTTGCCATAAATATGCTTGAAAAGGTACGTGCAGCAGAGACTCAGAAAACGTCTTCACAAAGCTTCAGCAAAGGTGCCACGTCATTATTGAGACTTCAGACAACTTCAACACTTCAGACGGGTTGGGCACTTCAGACGGATTCAACACTTCAGACGGGTTGAACCTTCAGAAGGCTTGATCCCTCAGACAGGTTGAAATACTTCAAAGTCTTTTTGTAGGATCATGGTGGCTTGCTGAAATCATAGATAAATCATTAAAAACATATGTGTATCTATGATAAATTATTTTAACCCAAATTTGTTAGTCATTAAAACTTGGGAATTATATTGTCTTGAAACATCATAATTTACTTATGATATTTTTGAGACTCAACACGCATGAGATACATGAGTAGCCATATGTGGCTAAGATTACCCTAACCCAAAGAGGGGGCAACGAGCAGGGTAGAGACCATGATGAGGGGACACTCGATGCATGACTCCAAGAGGGAGTGTTTTACATTGCTACTCACCAAGCCCATAAGAGGTGGGTGACAGTGGGAGGGAGCGGGTGTCTTTGCACGGGCCCATAGAGGGGGTGCGACCTATCGGCCAAGAGGGCATTTAACGGTAGGGCCATCATTGGTAACAACTAAGGGAATTGATGAGGTGCGCCCATTGTGCGGAGTTCCAAATCATGACCCTTAGGAAGAGATGTTGTGCATGAACATAGAGTGAGCATATTCATCATTTTATGATTGTGTGGGAATTGTGAATTTATATTATGTGAAACTAGTGTGTGGAATATAAAGAGTGTGGATTGAGATGAATGATGATATGTATGGTGATGGGTGGGAATAAGGGTAGCTTTCTGTATTACATGTATATGTATGTATTCTTTTCCTCACCGTACTCTTTCTGTGGTTTTTATAGGTGATGAAGATGACACTCAATGTGCCGAATTTTGAAGAGACAGCGTCTCGCTCTGATATGTGTGACATCGGGGCTTAGTGTTTAGGATTTTATTTCCTTTTATTTTAAAATGTAGAGATTTAGGAAGATTATTTTTAAGGGTCCTACATGGCCAAGACATATTTTTATTATATTGATAATTTAGTTTTGAAAACTTTGATTTACCTTTTATGGAAACCTAGTTGATTTGGATTAAGGAAATGTTTAAATGAGGATTGTGAACCTTTTTACCTCGATGTTGATTATAATTATTCCTTATATTTCAATTTGATGATTGTATTAGTATTTGGGGTAGAAGGGTGTCACATATGACACAATTATAATGTGTGAGGCTTCCTTACTATATTTGTGGGGCTATTAAAGCAATTCTTCAAATCTTTGAATTAGTGGCAGACCTGAAAATTAATTTTCATAAAAGTAACATTATTACAGTTAATGTGGACGACAAATGGTTACATGAGACTTCTAATTTTCTGAATTATAAATTAAAGTCTTTTCCTTTCTCTTATTTGTGGTTACCTTTTGGTGCAAACCTTTGAAGGAAGAATACTTGATGTCTGGTTATTCAGAAGGTGGAGAAGCGGTAACCAAGTTGGAAATGTAAGGTGTTGTCTTTTGGTGGTAGTATTGTCCTTTTGAGGTCGGTACTTCATTCAATTGAGATCTTGTTCCTTTCTTTTTGTGGGGTGGGACTTTTGACAAGAATACATTTTCTTGGGTTGCTTGGAAGGATGTACGTAAGGAGAAAAGAGAAGGGGGTTTGGGTATTCAAGATTTGAAAGCTTCCAATTTAGCACTTTTTGGAAAATGGAGGTGGCAGTTGTTAGTAGAGAAAGGTTGGTTTTGGCATAGGGTTCTTCCTCCCATCTTTGGGGAAAGGATAGTAAATGTGAGCGGTATGAGAAAGAGGGGGGGTCTATCTGGTGGTCTAACTTATGGTCAATTGATATCATCAATGATATCACGTTGGATTGGTTCTCGCGATGTTGTGTCAAGAAAGTGAGTTCTGGGAGTGATACTCCTTTTTGGAAGGATGTGTTGCGTGGTGGTGAGGTATTGTGTGACTAGTACACTAGAGTATTTTTCTTTTCTAACAATAAAGATGTGTTCGTAGCTAATATGTTAGTTAGGAGTGAGAGAGTTTGGCATGGAATTCGAGTTGGCGCCGAATCTCATTTCAGTGGTAACAGGATCTGTTATAGCAACTGTATCTTGAGTTACAACCGGTGAGGATGCTTGAGGATCATATCTTGGAGGTGGAGTGCATATTTAGCGGGCTTTTATTATGCTAAATCCGCCTATAATTAAAGTGACTGTAAATGAGGTTATTTATAAAAAATTTCTTGTGGGTAATTTCTTGTAGTCTAGATTTTTATTCAGCTAAGATTTTAGGTTTTGTGTGGATAGTTATAATAGGATCTCCACTAAACAAAATTTAATCAAAATGAAGGTAATTAATGCCTCAGATGGTGACTATGTATGGTGTGGACAAGTGCCAGAGTTCACTTTGCATTTGTTCTTTGAGTGTTCATTAGCTCACAAAGTTTGGATGTCATGTGTGGAGTGGTGTGACTATTGTTCTGTGCTGCATAATTCCAATGGTGAAAACTTTAGTCAGTTTGTTGGATTGCCCATGTGTAATGATCCAAATAGGTTATGTTGGTCTTGGTTTGGTTGGTGGTGATTTGGTCCTTGTGACTTTCCTGTAATGAGATAATTTTTTCTATTAAGACTGTAAAGCCAATAGATGTAGTGGAGCTAATAAAAATCACAACTCGGAAGTGCTTAACTAAAAGCTAAAGACTCCTCCTTATATTATCATTTCATAATGTGGTAAGTTGATGTAGGGTCCTGCTTAAACTTCCTTTCTTCCTGTATAAATTAATCTGGGCTATGAATATATATAGTTTGTTTCTTCCTACTGCTCAATTTGATACTTGTCTTTAGGCACACTGGTGGCTACTTCAATTTGGTTCATGACATTTGGTTTATCCGTTGTTGTTACCTAAGGTTTTAGTTTTTTATGCGACCATGTAATCATCCTGGTTTTTGGCTAATTTGATTTGTGATCACCATTTACATGAAATGGTGTAGTTGCGAGTACCATGTGCAGGTGTTTTAGTGGTATTCTTCCAATGTTCCTCTACTGGTGGTGTGCCTAGGTGGTATTGGTCATGTTATTGGTTCCTTGTAGAGTGGATTAATTTTGTTTCTTTGTTATGCTGGTTTCCCTGCATTTGGTTTGTAATTTTGGTTGTTATGTTGGTGTATCATTTTTCTTAATTAATTTCTTTTGCTTATAAAAATGCGATCTTTAAAATTTAATTTATCTTCTTAAAAGATAATACGACATGCCTAACAAATTAATTATTATACTACCACTGAGCACGTGGATCAACCGGTAAGGGGCTATTTCAGTTTAACTAGAGGTCTTGAGTTCGAGCATACATATATGGGTATGCTGTGTTAAATACTCGGAGGGAGAGCTTTGCGGAGGATGAAAAATAGAAATGCGGCAATGATATGCCAGTGGTAGGGGAGAAATCCAACCATATAGATTTGTCGTGGGAGACTCTCTTTTTCAACTGTTTCGTTTTGTCTTATTCTCTCTCTGATGCATTGTTATAAAAATCGGACCGGTCATCGACTTGGTCAAGGTACTTGGTCAATGAGTTACTGGTTGAACCAGTGAGTCATTGGTTGGACCGATTAAATCGGTATAAATAAAAATATGTAAATATAAACTTAAAGGTATTGGATATAAAAAATATATAAATTTTTTAAATATATAAATACTTTTAAATTTGAGTTTAATATGAAAAATATAACCACTAACATATATATATCCTATATGATGCATATTTTTTAAAACTTATTATTAATTTTGTTTTTTTTAATATTTTGTATTAATTTATTTAAATTTAAGAAATTTAAAAATTAAAGGAACTAAATTCTAGCCTCTACTATTTGTGAGTTTAAAGTTATACGTGATTAGGCCCAGGAACTAAATACTAGCCCATGATTCATTGCTTTTATAATTCTCATGATTGAATCTGATGACAGAAATTAATATATATTAAACATATCACATAATAGTTAAAGAGCTCATGTGGCTCAGCAGTTAGTCTTGCCAGTTACAATTGTCGCGCCTGGTGGACAGGGGTTCGAATCTCGTGTTGCGCGCTTCTCTAATTTTTTTAATAAAGAGCAGCGTCATTTCACTTCCAGTGAATGAACCGGAACCGGGTTGAGTCTTCCGGGCCGCCGGTTTATGACCGGTTTAACCGGTTCATTACCGGTTTAAAGGCATAAATGATCTAATACAATGACCGGATCGGTCCTGGGTCCGGTTCTCGGTTGAACCGACCGGTCCGGTTTTAATAATACTGGTGTCTAATTTTCTTTCAATCTTCTAATCTATTCTTATCTTTTGTGAAGGGATGGTGGGGTGATTGGTCCTGAGAGGGAATCATGCGACGAAAGGTGTGTTTATTTACAAAAAAATTGTTTTAACCAACATCTCACCCTACCATTCAATCATCTGAATATTACATCTAATGACTAAAATTAAATATGTCACACTATACACCACTCAACAGGTATATATTAGTCATGACCTAAGATTTCATATCTTCTAGCAAAAAGCAAAAGTTAAAAAAAGCATAGAGTAGTTAACGATATTCAAACTAAAGAAATGATGTTTACCCAAAATAAAAAATAATAAAGAAATGATGGGTCAAAGCAAAAGTGTAACAAAAGTACAATGTAAGATGCAAGGCGAAATAAATGAAGTTGCTTGTTCAAAAATGATTATAACGAACACAAAATATATATACTCTCTCGGCTCCATTTTACAAGAAATAAATAACTAAATTATTAGATCAATAAAAAACATTTAAATTCATTAATTTTAATTAATAATATCATAAATTTATTTTTAAAATAAATATTCATAATACATCCACTTATATGGAAAATGAGTGAATGCTTCCTTAACATACATCTCACCATAAATTATGGATATAAAAAAAATTAGCAATAACTGGACATAATAAAAAATTACACCATTTTTATTTCTTTTAAAAAAAGTAAATGAAGTATTTTTTTAATATGCTTTTTACTATTTAGTAAAATTTCAAGCAAGCTCTACTGTCGGTGTGACATAAAGATGGGTAATTGGGTATTGACATGCATGGAAGATTTCCAACTCCAACATTCATGCCATTGACAAATGGCAATGCATCAACACAAGTAGGTCAACCACAATTGCTGCAAATTAAAGTGTGAATCCCAAATCTGTTCATCAATTATAAAAGTGTTTCAAGTTGTTGTGCCACTAATATAATAAAGCCTCAAATCTTGGCGCTTATGATGTGCTCACATTTTGTGTTTGTAATTCTCCTACTGGAAAATTACTTTATGTTATTGGATTAATAATGCAAAGGGGTATTGATCAAGTATAAAAGAAAGAACGATAAGTGTAAACAAAAACATATGTAATTAATTAAAATTCGATTTCAAAATCAAGAATTATGATTTTAAAAAATTTAAGGGTTAAATATGTTTTTTTTTGTCCAAATATATGATTGGAGTTTTATTTTAGTCCTTAAAGTTTAAAATCATTGATTTGGGTTCCTTATGTTTTAAAATCATGTAAGTTTAGTCCCCTTATATAAAACCACCCGCATCCATACCAGCTAAAATTAACGGGTACCCATGTTGATAGCGGGTATTCACGAGTATCCATTAATATTAAAAAATTCAGAATTTACATAAAGAAAAAAAGAAAATGTCATATAGTATATTATAATTTCATATAATAGTAGTATATTATATAATATAAATTAATATTATATAATAATATTACGTGTTAATATATTAAAAATATCATTATAAAATACTAAAAACAAATTTTATCTCATCATAAAATAATAAGTAATTCAAATATTTTAAAATATTTAATAGAAAATATATTTTAATAAGTATGCGGGTACCTGCGGAGCAAGTAGTATAATATTTGTCCCCACTTATGTAATAAATATGCGGGTACATATTGCGGGTATATCCATGGGGTATCCGCGAGTGCGGGTTTTTTTGTCATCCCTAACCGTTAACTTTGATGCTAATGTGACAAACGAATTTACTTGTCACCTCGACTCATCAATTTGTTGGACAATACTCAATACAGTTACCACAAAATATACAAATTCCGAAATCAATACTGTAATTTAGCAACCGTTTCTTTCGAATATCAGTTTCTAGTTTCCAATCAACAACGGGTAAATCTATAGGACATACACGAACACATACTTCGCAAGCAATACATTTATCAAATTCAAAATGTATTCGACCGCGGAAACGTTCTGATGTGATTAATTTTTCATAAGGATATTGAATAGTTACGGGTAAACGATTTGCGTGAGATAAGGTAATCATGAAACTTTGACCAATGTACCTTGCAGCTCGAACTGTTTGTTGACTATAATTCATGAATCCAATTACCATAAGGAACATATCGTGAATATCTATGAATATTTTTGTTTTATTTCTTTCTCTTGTTTGAGACAAGTTATGAATATAGAAGATACAAGTTATGAATATAGAAGATCAATCTTTTACAGTGAAAACAGTTGAGACGAAGTTGTTAATAATAGATTACCAAGAGAGATGGGTAAAAGAAATTTCCATCCAAGATTTAATAATTGATCCATTCTTAGCCTAGGCAAAGTCCATCTTGTTATGATAGAAACGAATAAGAACAAATAAGTTTTAGCTAGTGTAATAAAGATGCCAATTGTAGTTCCAAAAACTACATATCCTTTATTTATTTCAAAAAATTCAGAAAGAAATATGTACGGAATAGAGATATTGGAACCGCCTAAGTAAAGAACTGTTACAAATAATGAAGAAATTAATAGGTTTAAATAGGAAGCAACGTAAAATAAACCAAATTTAATACCTGAATATTCTGTTTGATAACCCGCTACTAATTCTTCTTCCGCTTCCGGTAAATCAAAAGGTAATCTTTCACATTCTGCTAGGGAAGAAATTAGAAAAACGATGAAACCCATAGGTTGACGCCACAAATTCCATCCCCAAAAACCATATTTTGATTGTGCATCAACTATATCAACTGTACTTAAACTGTTAGATAATTCTAGTCGGTGAGAACATTACTGTTTCCATCTCTATTACAGAACCGTACATGAGATTTTCACCTCATACGGCTCCTGGAAAGCCTTAATTAAATCTAAGTACCGGATCCGATTCTATATTTCTTGATATATCCCTAAGATAGACAAAATTCAAATCTATCGGACGGTTCTGAATTAGACCAATTAAATTCTGTCTGTTCTAATAAATAATTTATTAAAAAAGAGAAATCCATTTTAATAAAAGATACAAAAGGTACTTCTGAATTGATCTTATCTCTTAAAAATCAAAATTTGAATTTCTTGAGTAATAACTGAATTTTTCAATAAAATACTCTGTTAGAATTATCAATAACCCTCCCCCCATTGTTTTGAATTACGAAAAAGAATTACACATTAGTTTCTGAACTATGACATGAATTCTATCTCGATGAATAGAGATATGAGAAATCAAAAACGAAAAATCGATCCCCTTTTCGTTTTTGATTTCTTTTGTTTTTTCTTTTTTGTTTTCGTTCCTATTCTTCTTTTTTTGTGCAAGTAAAAAGAGACTTCCAAAATATTAAGGGATTATTTCGTTCCCGATAGTAATTTATTTTATCAGTGGATGGTAGCATACTCTGGATCGGAGTTGTGGGGAGTACTGCTTTATTTTTTCTACCAACTTAAAGCCCCAATTAGTATTCTTTTTGTATTATACGTAAATTATCTTTTGAATAATTTACACAATATGCGTTACTAATCCTTTGTGTATCTTGGTGTTTCTAACCATCCACTTACTTATTTTTTAGTAACCCCCTCCCTTATTGTATATTTAATTTATCTTAATACATCTGCGAGAATTCATACAAATGGTAGCTAAAACTCAATAAGGTTGGTCTTTCTTTTGAGCCCGCTTCAAGACAGGATGACTAATTATCCAATCTTGGGTTAAACGGTCTCTTCTGTTTATAATTTTTTTTTACTAAATTCTTATACATAGAAAACGAGACTCAATATTTTTACTGCAATTTCAAATTATTATATTATTTATTAACTATAAAGTAATATAATATTCAGTAGAAGCTGTTTTATTTCACTCATATAACTATCTGATTTACTTCTTCAATATGAATTGTCAAAAAGAAAGATAATGAGTATATCTATTCAATTTATTGGACCTCTTTCCTATCAACTACTGCATAGCAATAGTATCGAAAAGCTTCTGTTTCAACGAATCGCACGTAGAGATATTGATAAGACACATAGAGTTAATGGTATTTCATAACTAATCGATTGAGCAGCAGCTCGTAGACCACCCAAAAAAGAATATTTATTATTTGACCCATATCCTGACATAAGAAGTCCAATGGGAGCAATACTCGAAATAGCAATCCATAAAAAAACACCGATATTGAAATCAGATAAAACAAAGTGATAGCCAAAAGGAATTACTGAATAGCTTATTAGAATTGCTATTACTGATATGGATGGTCCGATACTGAATAAACGAATATCCCCTCTAGATGGAATAAGATTCTCTTTGAAAAGTAGTTTTGTTCCGTCTGCTAGAGCTTGAAGAACTCCAAAAGGACCGGCGTATTCAGGACCAATACGCTGTTGTATCCCTGCGGATATTTCTCTTTCTAACCATACAATTGCTAGTACACTTATTGTGATTCCCAATACAAGAATCAAAATAGGTACAAGTACCCATATAATTCCATAAAGCTCTTTTAATGATTCCAATCTGGAAAAAGAATTGATATCTTGGATTTCTGTTGTATCAATTATCATTTTAGAGATCAACTTCTCCCATAATGATATCTATGCTACCTAGTATTGTCATAATATCAGCCAATTTCATTCTTTTAACTAATTGAGGAAGAATTTGCAAATTGATAAAACCCGGTGGACGAATTTTCCATCTCCAAGGAAAACCATTCTGATCCCCTATTAGAAAAATTCCTAATTCTCCCTTTGGGGCCTCAACTCTTACATAAAGTTCTTGTTTCGGCAATTCAAAAGTCGGAGACGATTTTTTACCAATGAATCGATATTCAAAATCATTCCATTCTGGCTGCTTTTCTCTATCAAAGCAACGGATTTCAATACATTTATCAATTTGGCAATTGAATAATACACCAGCTCATTCAGTCATATTTCATTTAATGTTTTATTAAATGTGATGAAATTAATAAATTAAAATTACAGTTATCATTTACTGTGTTGAAATTGTAAAAAGAAACCCTAGTATGTGTCTACCAATTGTCAAATCATTTTCAATGTAGGTGATTGGACAAGCTGACACAAAAATCTATTTGTCACGTTAGCATCAAAATAAACGATGTTACGGGAAAAAACTAAACTTACATGATTTTAGAACATACTCAAACCAACAATTTCAAACTTTAGGGACTATGAAATCAAATTCGGGTCATACTTCAGGGACTAAAAACATATTTCATCCAAAATTTAATTAAATTCCAATTAAGTCCATTCCCTAGTAATATTCTTTTTTCTATAGTTATCTATATTATTTATATATTCATTGAATTTTATAACTATTTATTACGGTGTAAAAATATTTTAAAATTGTCATCCAATTATATGTTATTATATTTTTTTATTGAATTTATTTAATACTACACAAGATGTATATTATACATTATTATCCAATGATGTTCATAAAATAATATGACAACACATCATTTTTTTAAAACCACAATGAAATCTTCATTAATTGCATTTGTTGTCAAACTATGAGCTACCACATTGGCCTTATAGTGAACAAACACAACCGTACAATAATGAAATTGAGAAATTAAGAGATTGTTTGTTTACAGTTTTTAAAAATATTTCTGTTTTAAAAACAGAATACTAAAAAATTTGTTTGAGAGAAAATTTTTAAAAACAATTTTGAAAAGTGTGATTATTTTTTAGTTTTTAAAAACTAAAATTCTAAAACTACTTTTAGATATTTTAAAAAACTGTATTTTAGTTTTTTATTTTTGTGTTTGAAAATGTTGTAAATAAATCATTTCATTTATAAAAAAATAATTTTTAAAAACAGTTTTCAAAAACTAAAAAATAAAATTGAATCAAACACACCCTAAGTCTAAATATTATGAACTAAATGGGCATGAAGATATATCATATAAAGCAAGAATCAGCTTCTTACAATCAGTTTCAACATATGTTACCAACATCCCATAACAATACTTGATGAAGGGCCTATCTTAGTGCCAAGGATTTTGCCAAGAGGGGATTAAACTGTGTATAGTGAAATTTACAAGCAGCTACTTGCATGTTTCTAAGAGTCTCAAATGATTAATCCAAATCCTGTGCCTTGCTGTCCAGACCACCCTGCATCAAAATTTAGCTTTAGTTTTCCTTGTTGAGGAGGTCTCCATCTGATATTTGGACAACGAACATATCTAATGGACCCTTCTTTTTGCTAATGTATTCTCTATTCTCCAATAGTTTGAGCCATTAGCAGTGAATCATAAATAACTTCAGTCTTGCCTTCAAAAATGATTATATTACGATTGTAACATCCCAAATTCTAAACTCTTCTCATAAGTGGAATTATAATAAGAAGAGGTTTTCATAAAAGGAATTAGGTTAAAGAGGGTTAAAAAAATATTAAAAAGGGCATAACATTGTCCCTTTTTCGCTCAAGTGAGAAATGACTCGTTTGAGTGGATGGGAATGGAAATTTGTTAATTCCATTATGTGAGATTTCCTCTTAAGCGAGACCATTTTCGCTTGAGCGAAAATATCAATAAAAACTGAGTAGAAATCTTCTAATAATTTCGCGAGAGCGAAATTAAGGCAGAGAGCTAAGGGTTAGTTTTGCCTAGTTATTTCTTGAGTGAAAGATTCTTGCTCAGTGAAACTTCGCTTGAGCGAAAACCGCAAATCTGTTTGTTTAGAGAAGAAGAAGAAAAGAAAGAAGAAGAAGAAGAAAAGAAGAAGAAGAGAAAAGAAGAAGAGAAGAAGAAGAAGAAGAAGAGAAGGAAGAGGAGAAGGGAAGAGGAGGAGGAGAGGAGAAGAAGAGAAGGAGCAGGAGGAGGAGAAGGAGACGGAGGAGAAGAATGAAAAAGGGAAAAAAGAAGGAAGGAAGAAAAGAAAAGAAGAAAAGAATAGAAGAAGAGAAACAAGGAAGAAGAGGAGAGAAGAAGGAGGAAAAGGAGGAGGAAAAGGAGAGGAGGAGGAGGAGGAGAAGAAGGAGAAGGAGCAGGAGGAGGAGAAGGAGACGGAGAGAAGGAGAAAGGAGGAGGAGGGAGGAGGAGGAGAAGAAGAAGAAGACGAAGAAAGAAGAGGAGGAGATGTAGGAGAAGGAAGAGGAGAGTAGAAGCAGTAGGAGAGTAGAAGAGTAGAGAAGAGGAGAGAGAAGAAGGAGGAGGAGCAGGAGGAGGAGAAGTAGGAGGAGCGAGGAGGAGAAGGAGGAGGAGGAGGAGGGGAAGAAAAAGAGAGAAGAAGGAGAGGAGAACGAGGAGGGGAAGAAAAAGAGAGAAGAAGAAGGAGAAGGAGAAACGAGTGGGAGTAGTAGAGTAGTAGTAGTAGTAGTAGGAGTAGTAGGAGGAGGAGGAGGAGGAGGAGAGAAAAAAGGAGAAGAAGAAGGAAAAGGAGTAGGAGTGAGGAAGGAGGAGGAGGAAGAGGAGGAGGAGGAGGAGAGGAGAGGAGAAGGAGAAGGAGGAGGAGGAGGAGGAGGAGGAGGAGGAGGAGGAGGAGGAGGAGGAGGAGGAGGAGGAGAAGAGAAGAGAAGAAGAAAGAAGAAGAAGAAGAAGAAGAAGAAGAAGAAGGAGAAGGAGAGAGAAGGAGAAGGAGAGGAGGAGGAGAAGGAGGAGGAGGAGGATCGTGGAGGGAGGAGGAGGAGAAGCTGACTTCGCTTCTTTTTTCTCCTCCTCGTAACTAGGAGTGGAGGATAGAAAGAAGAAGAAGAAGAAGTGTATACCACACACTCATTCATAATCCCCTTACTTATTGTCTCTAGAGTGAGTGTATAACACCCACTCACTCTCATTATTATTGAAGATCCTCAATGATCCCTTCCCCTCTTGAATTCCCCTCTCTTTTATTGCTTTTGATTAGTTGCGTTATTTAATGATTATGGGTTGTTGTTTGGTAGTTAAGTTCAACGATTTTGGTTATTGGCTCTTGAAATGATGAAATGCCTAGGGTTACGACTTTATACTCATGGCTTATTGCATGCTTAAGTTTAGGAGATTGTCCAACATGTATTATATTTCTATTTTACGTCATGAAATGAAATGTATAAGACAAGTGAACACATGATGAGTTACTTGGGTCTTTGACCAATAAAGAGAAAAAGGAAAAAGCTGAGACTGTCTATGTTGTTTGAAAATATCACGTGTTAAACAACAAGGTCTAATAACTATGAGGAAGACGTTCCTTGCTAAGATACTAAGCTCATCTCTGGCCAAAGGAAAAAGCACAAGTGGAAAGATCCCAATGTTTGGTGTATGAATTGTTATGATTTTGAATATGTTAGGATGAGGAATTGTGTGTACTACTTGATGCATTTCCATTTGTGTACTCTCCCTATATTGTATGCGTGTGTACACTCATTGGGACTTTAGTTTCACCACATGTTTTGTGGGTTTACCTTTAGATGCGCAGGAGACTCAACTCGGGCCATGATTGAGAAGATTGGTGTATAGGGGTGGACTTTCCCCCCACATGCTTTGCTTTATTTTGAATACCTATGTTTCATTGCACTTGGATAATCATGTAAAATTGAGTTATTTGTACTAGTTGAATTGTAGCCATTGTTGGCAAACATGAATGATCATTATTTGTATAATTTGATAATTTGGATTTCCGCTTATGTAAGGTTGGACTACTTAAGCGAACTAATTGTCTTGTGTATGTATGACGATATCGGTAATGTCACGAAAAATAATTCTGTAAATTAGGGAATGTGTTTCTAACTAGCATTATTCCTTAATTTTTGGAATTATGAAGTTACATTATGCGTCTTCCACATTGTCCACATAGTCATCACCACCTCTGCCCCGTGATTATTGGACATGGAATGAAACCAAATTTTCCACTATGTTGTGACCTCATATTGGCCATTATAATCAGTAACTTAGGGGCATATTATAGACCAAATAGTGTGAGCTCGATCATAATGGAAGAACAAATGATCTATTGATTCCACTTCATCCACATTACACATGAAACATGTATTATCAACTTGAACACCTCGTTTATGCAGATTTTCCTGACAAGGGATGGCGTTAAGTAGAAGCCTATGAATAACATGCTTTACTTTTGGAGGAATTTGACGTTTCCAAATGTGATTTCAGTCTTGTATCATTTTGACCGAATTGGATTCAGCCTCACTCGTCAACATCATCAGCTTATGATAAGCAGAACTCACCATTATTTGTGAATCTCCAAATCATTCTATCACCTGTGACACTCCAAGCTAAAGGAATATGTAGAATTTGTATGGCCTTCACTGGATGGAAGATAGAATTTACTAATTTAGAACTCCAAGCTAAATGTGACACCATTGTTTCTGGATGGAAGCCGTGATAACACATCATTGAATATGTAAAAAAATTTCATGGTAATTTATAAGCCAATTAAATGGGCTTACAGACAAATGGACCCATTGGTACATGGGTCGAGTTTTGATTCTATGTGACGTTTGTATGACTTGTACGAGGCCATTACTTTTCACACCGTCATTTTTGCTATTCCCACCCCCCTATTTTTTTCCTTCCCCAAACTACCCTCCCCCTTCCCCCTACCCCACTCCCCCATCCCATTCGGCCATAAGTCCATTCCCCATTTCCCCTGCACCCGCCCACCCCCTCTCCTTCGCCCCATCCCTCTATAGACTATTCCCCCTTTACGGACATTGTTGTCCGGAGTTTTTTTTTTTCAAAAAAAACTTCCGGACAAAGTTATCCGGGAATGGTTCCCAGACAACTTTGTCCGGAAGTTTTCTTTTTTAAAAAAATATAACTTCCGGACACAATTGTCCGGGAACCGTTCCCAGACAACTGTGTCCGGAGCACTGTCTGAAAGGTATATTTTTTTAAAAAAATATAACTTCCGAACACAACTGTCCGGGAACCATTCCTGGACAACTGTGTTTTTATTAATATGTTTTATTATAAAAGATATTTTTTTATGAACTGCGGGTATTCTAGACAGGAGACAGTCTTGTTCCTACCATTTTATTTTTTCTCACACATTAGTTTTCTTTTTCTTATTATCCTTTTTACTTTCTTTTTATTTTTTATTTAAATTATATCTCTATTTATTTAACTTCAATTGTAGTGTTTTTTTATGAATCACGGGAATCCTCCACCGGAGGCAGTCTTGATCTTATCGTTTTTTTTTCTTTTATTTTTTATCTCACCTTCATTTTCTTTTTTTTTTGGTTTTTTATTCTCAATTTAGTAATGGTTTTTAATGCAATGAATAACAGGTATCTTCCACAAGAGAGTCTTATATATTAAGAGAATATGTTTTAATATAATAATAAAAAGGAAAATTAGTGCATGAGAAAACGACAAGAGCAAGACTCCCCTGTGGAGGATACCTGTTATTTATTGCATAAAAAACCATTACTAAATTGAGAATAAAAAAACCAAAAAAAAAGAAAATGAAGGTGAGATAAAAAATAAAATAAAAAAGAAAACGATGAGATCAAGACTGCCTCCGGTGGAGGATTCCTTTTATTCATAAAAAAAACACTACAATTGAAGTTAAATAAATAGAGATATAATTTTGATAAAAAAATAAAAAAAAGTAAAAAGGATAATAAAAAAGAAAATTAATGTGTGAGAAAAAATAAAATGGTAGGAACAAGACCGTCTCCTATGTAGAATACCCGCGGTTCATAAAAAAATATCTTTTATAATAAAACATATTAATAAAAACACAGTTGTCCAGGAATGGTTCCCGGACAATTGTGTTCGGAAGTTATATATTTTTAAAAAAATATATCTTTCAGACAGTCCTCCGGACACAGGTGTCCGGGAACGGTTCCCGGACAATTGTGTCCGGAAGTTATATTTTTTTAAAAAGAAAACTTCCGGACAAAGTTGTCTGGGAACCATTCTCGGACAACTTTGTCCGGAAGTTTGTTTTTTTAAAAAATAACCTCCGGACAACAATGTCCGTAACCGTAAGGGGGAATAGTCTATAGAGGGAGGGGGGCGAAGGAGAGGGGGTGGGCGGGTGCGGGGAAATGGGGAATGGCCTTATGGGATGGGGGAGTGGGGTAGGGGGAGGGGGAGGGTAGTTTGGGGAAGGAAAAAATAGGGGGTGAGAATAGCAAAAATGACGGTGTGAAAAGTAATGGACCTTGTACGAACATGTTCCCCATGAGCTCACCCACTGTGTATGGCCAGTTCAAGTTTTCGAACCGGATCACGTGAACCTGGAAGCTAACCTGGAAAAGGGGATGGATTGTGGGCCTATGTCCAATAAGTAATTCACATCCTTTTAGAAAATTAAACAAATGTTCATTTTTACCAAAAAAAAAAACATATGTTTATTTGTATATATCAAATTAATTATATAATTTATCAATGATTGATTGGTTTAGGTGATACATACTTGATTTCAAATAGAACTTACCTTTCGAAGAAATACATGTGGTCAAGAGCATAAAATTAATTATATAATTTAAATATATTTATTTATATAAAAAACATAAAAATTAAGAAAAAGAAGTTCCGTGCCATATAATTTTACTATATTTTCATACCATTAATTTGTCCACAAAGGCTAACGTGGCTCTTTAAACAACTTATCTTTCCTACACTTGTATTTACCATTTATATACTAACATTTATTTTGAAAACCCACTTATTCTAGGCATTTTAACATATAAATTCTTTACCTTAAAAAAATTAAGCAATTAATTTATTTACTTTTATTTTATTTATTTACACATAAAAAATTAATTAAATAATTATAATATATTTATTTTATATAATTTAAATAAAAAAGATAATGAAAACAAAATAAAAGAGTAAAGACACTTTGTTTAACTTTTAAGTTTTAACACCTCCCATTATCTTTTTTTAGCATCAAATCACTTATCAATTATTTTTTAAGGTGTAGATAAACCATTATCTCTTTTTAATTTTGATTTTTTTCACATTCATTTTTATTATATTTTCTTTTACATTCACCCTTTTCCATATTTTTTTCCTTTTTATGATATCAATTATCATATCTCTCATTTCTATATCTTTTAACATTTTTTTACCATTAAGTGTGTGAATCAATTGAAGAAGATTTCTTGCTTATATGAATTATTAATCCTAAAATATGAGCTATTTTGTTAAATGACTCCCTACAACTAATAAATAAAAACTGGTGTAGAGTTACACCCACTTTTTATTGGTGCATATTAATCAAACCCCTTTTTTGCCACTCTAAACCAACGCGTTGCATCTCTATCAAATCCCTTCAGCAAAAGAATGCGCTTTGCTTCCAATCAAATTTGAAATTCAAGTGAAATGGGATTTTTAGTAGAAACAAAATCCATGTGCCAAGGGCCATTTGTCAGTTCATAAGTTGGAAACGTTAGAAGAAGAAAGACACTAATGCTTCACTTCTCCTCCACTTGGTAATGAACATGGCCAAATGAGTAATGACCAAGATATGATCTTCATAAGGACCATGAGACGCCTTCCATAAAAGCAGATAACGATAGAGAAGTCTCTGTCCTTTAGTTTATAAAATGTATTGCTATGACTATCATTTTGCCATTCTCGAGTATATGTATTCAAGTTGACAAAAAAGAGTGTATGTATATAAAAAGCGCCTCTATATTTCATTGCAACAGTGGATAGAGTTAAACAAGTTATATGACAAATACATTTGATATTTGAATATCGACAATATGTTCTCGTTCCGTTTGTAAAAGATGACCACCGAAAAGGGGTTTGCATAGCCACTACGGTGCACGTGGAAGATCAATGTTTCTCTCCCCAATCAGGAATTCCTCTGGACCATTACTGCAGGAAAAGAAAAGGGTTTAAGAGTCACTGAAAATCCCCATGGCAGACATTATAATAGTGAAATTTAGTCACCATATTTACCTCAGATGACTTAGAGCAGACATTCGGTAGAGACAAGTGAAGACCAAAACATGCAATCCAATGGTATAAAAGAATGCGAAAGTCCGGGCATACCTGCGAGAGGATTCTTTATCAAATAATGAACGATTCACAATATTTTATCCACACATATGCAAGAAGGAACAAATAATAGACTCGATGTTCCCAAAGTGACAGTTCAAACTTAAATGAAAGTTCAAACAAAATGGCAATAAAGATTGTCTCAATTAGCCAATCGAACAAAGTCAACTCAAAGATATTGGGACTCCCTTATTAGTAGGTTATTTGTGAAGTACAACTGAAGCTCCTAGTCAAGATTTGTGGAATGCTCTAAGCCTCTAACACCCTAACCTTGAAATGAAATATGATAGCAGGGAATATGATATGGAGTGAAGACTGTATTTACACCATAGGTAGACTCCAAATTTGTGGTTGGTATAAAACACAAAATTGCTATTTCAGTCCCTTGGAGACCGACAGATCATTAAAAGCTTCCCATGGGAAGGACATCACAAAGAGAACAATAATTCAGGACCTGTGAAGACAACCATTAAAACAAAGCTAAAGCTTACTAACTTCCTCGGTTTCAGCATGGGTATAGCAGTTTTACTAACTGGTAAATACATTATTGAGAAATAATAGAAGAGGATGAGCTGCAAAAATGAGTTACAGAACATATCAAAGTTCATTAAATATCACAAAAAACAAAAATAAGGAAGACGGCATCGATAACTGATTGGTAGGATTGCCTAAACTGAAACTTGAGGTAGTAGAAAAAAAATTGTTTTTAGAAAATAGAACAAGAAAGATGGATTGGAGCTTCCAACCTGTGAAAGCAAATATTTTCATGTAACATTGTTGGTGAAACAAATAATGAGGACTTATGAGCTCAGAAGTCAATGTATTAGAAGAATTGAGAAAGTTTTCTGCCTCCAATAATTACAACATCAAACAGGTTAACAAATTATTTAACCAGGAAAAAAACAGGAACATTGGAGAATATCTGAAATAAAGCATAAGCATTCAAGCATACTTGTTACCGAGGAGAAAACGTCCACTACTGAGCGTAATTCTGTCCCTGAATCCCAATTCCTTGTATCTTTGATCCCTCTCCTAGTTAAATGGAAAATAGATGGAGCGGTTCATAATTAGAATCAAATATAATTGATTAGAGAACACAGTGACTAATAACTTCTTCATGTTTCCAATCAATCACTTCATTATCTTTCCCCCAACCCAATCCATCCTCTGTTTTCCAGGTAAGATGGGAGATGGGAGATGGGAGAGGGAGATCAATATATAAGGAGAGTCCCTAGCACCTGATTTCAATAGTTTCAACAAGCAACATCAACTATTAAAATGCATGTTTAACAAATAGAAGTTTAGGCTTTCAATCAAGGACACGAAAAGGCATTGTTCCTTGAATCCGATGACTAGATATATACCATTTTCAAGTCTCAGTAATAATACACATGAAACCTCATTTTCTATAAAAGTTATTTTACAAACACAAACAGTAGTGAAGAAAATGTGTTCGACAGCATTGACCTTAAAACAGATAAGCAGATTCCTTCAAAGATCTTGTTCTGTGGTTTAGTTATCTCGGACAGATAGACTTTTCAGTTTCAACATATGCAGATTTCATTACAGTAGAGAAGCTGTGCAACTAAATACAAACTTAAAATGCATATGCCAATTTAAGAGAAATGCCATGCTTTATTACAGTAGTTAAGATGAGTCACCTTTTTTGAGAATGCGGCAAAAGGATTTATATCATCCTCATATATCTTCTTGTATTTAGATTCAACATCTGACGAGAAACCACTTTCAACATCTTCTACATACTGAACAAACAATCACAAAGAAATGTGAAGTTCAGGGTAAAAGATTGAAAAAAAAAAACATATTAACGTGAAGAAAGAACATGATGTTAAAACGAAGAAAATTCAGGGAACCTTTTTAGAACCCCTAGAGACCACTTTCTCATGATTATAATCCTGTACATAACGAATCTTCCCGTATAGTTTGACATTATCAGCTTTGGTCTTTTCCAATTCCACTGTTAATACCCCAATCTTCTCCTTCAACTGCCTTATTTCCTATTAAAAATGAAGAATTCACCCAAGTCAACACCACCACATCCACATCCACAATCTAAATTTGATTGAAATAAGATTTAGATGGAAAGGATGAAAAGAAATGAGTTGATATTCATTAAAAACACACCTCTTCTGTCTCCCGCAAACGCGCCCTAAATCGATCTCTCTGATTACAAATCACTTTAAGCATTGAACTCTGATCTTGGTCCAATGACACCTGCCGTTGATCTGCTGTATTCTGATGTAAAAGAGGCAATTTAAGAGTTCATTAAATCCAAATGGGCGGAAATGCAGCTTAACGCAGAAGAAAATTTCAGTGTGTGGTTGTTTCACTCACTACAGAATTATCCAGCAAAAGAAATTTTTCAGTGTTCCCAAAATCATAATCTTCTAAATACACGAATTAAATTTTAAGAAAATCAACATTCATACCCAGAGGCTTCATTATTTAAAATATCAAAGAATACATTGCATCCTTAGACTATTTGACTCAAAAGCTTAAGTTGTTATGAAAAAGCTGAATCATGGTACAAAACTTTCACACAAAGCCCTTAAATAGTCTAGTGACGCAATATATTTACTTTGATGTTTTAAATATGATGCCTCTGGGTATGAATGTTAGGAAAAAGCTGAATCATGGTACAACATATTTCACGCAAAGCCTGTTAGCTTGAAGCATGGATAAATTACATTTAAATTTTAACGTGGGATGTGAATGACAAGGATTGATCTATTGATTACTTGGTCAAAGAGGCTTTCAACCATGTCATGAACTAATTATCCCAAAAGCATGAGTTGTTAGGAGAAAGCCTATGGTGGTTTTTTTTTAGAAAAAATCATTAATGAGAACTAATTATGTCCTCCATTTTCCTAAAAGAAAATAGTAATATACAACAATTGGGATAGAGCATTTTTTTAATTGTTGAGTGCATGAGACTTGGTTTCTATTGAAAAATATTCTTCAGAATGAAATAAAATGCAGTAAGAATGCTAGCATGGAAAGAGGACTTTACCTGAGAAGCCTCACCCCCACCTGCTTCGGAAAGATCCCAGTCATCAAGGAAGGTCCCTTTACGTTCTTTTGAATTGGAACTATATCCCTGTATCAAAAGGGGCAGCTAGGTGCATTAAACACATAAAAGCCCTAAAATTTAATCATAATTATAAATGCATAAACAGAAATGAGCAAGAGAGAGGGGTTCATATTCTATTTAAAGTGGTGGATATAGTTGTAGAGGTATTAGTAGAAATAGTTCCAAACCTTTAATATATCATCTTCCAACTTCTGTATCAATTTTTGTTGTTCATTAACCTTTGCTGTCAATTCTATTATCTTCTTTTCTGCTGTTTCCAGTGAGGATGTTTTCTCAGAAAGCGTGACCTACAAATGGTAGAAACTACATCTGAATAACAGAGATACTTCAAAATGCACAGCAATAACACCAGAAGATCATCTTGAAGAACAGTCTTCTACAAGGAATTGTTATTGATTTCACAACATGGAAACTGTTTAAATGCATGAAGTACAAGGGTCCTTCCTAATTGGCATTGCCTTCAGGGAAAGCTACACTACATAAATGGCCAATGTTATTTGAGTCGATTATTCCTATCATTATTATTTTTTCCTAAGTCTTATTTATTTTGGGACCTGAGGATTGGATGTCCCATTGCTAAAAACTCATGAACATACCTTTAACTGTGTTAGTTCATGTTCCATTTTACGGTTCTTATCAAGAAGAAGAGATTCCATCTTGCTCATCTCCTCCCCACTTGTAGCTACTTCCCAGTCTTCAGCCTCAATTGAATTATAACCCACTGCCTGCATGTATAGCTCACAAGGAGTTAGATAGATAGTGATGCCCACAAAGAAAGGCCATTAAAATGGTCATTAGAGAATACAGAGAACAATACAATAACCTGTAAAATTTTCACTTTCTTGCGCAGATCATCAACCATTTTTTCTGTAGGCCTTGTTTGAAGTTCTTTCTTCATCTCTTCAAGAGCAACTTCCTATGTTAAGAGAAGGGTAATGAAAAAGTAATTTAGAGCCAAAATAAGTAACTATATATTGATGTTATCAGCACACATGTATCATAACCGTTAAAACTATAAGATAATTGTTTTCAATAGACAGAACAAATGCTACTAAATTAGGGTATCATACACAACAGCCACTAAAGAGCACTATCATGCACTTCCATATCTCAAGCAAGGGAAAAGAAACTTCCATGACCCTAGAAGTTGTTAGGTAACCCCTTAGTTGGTCATTAGAATAATTAGTTAGTTAGTTAGATGGTTACTAGAATAAATAAGAGAGTTGGTTGAGTTGTAATAGTTAGAAAAAGAAAGGCATGTTGCCTATAAATAAGAGGGAGAGTTGAGAGGGAAAGGTATCCTGTCATTTGAGATAGATTTAGGGAGATTTTCCCTATTTCGTTCCAGTAAAAGACCAGTTTCTTATAGAGGCAAAGTTAACGGAGATGCACCGTGCCAAAACCACATTATGAATTGAGAATTTTGGGAATGGGATAGTTTAAAAAATGGTTTCATAATTCCATGAAGAGTTAAGAACTAAATTATGTGCCATGTAAATGGATTTGTCTGATTTCTTTGTAATTACTAGCATATCAACTGCAATGCACGTGATGTGGGACTTGGTCAGTTCAAAACCCAAACATATGAGATCAAAATCTCTGGGTATTCATATAATACATTGAAATATTACATTATGGAAATCTTTAAAAGACTTCACCTACTGAAATATCACCTTTTCATTGAGCCTTGCTGTAAGTTTCTTGACTTCATTTATGTGTTCTTCTCTTTCATTTGATAAGGTTGTTTCAATACTGTGTAGCTCCATGTTCAGTTCAGAGATTTGCTTCTCTTTGGCATTTAAAGAATTCTCAAGAGCATTATTTGAGTCTAAATTATCACTGCAAAATAAAAACCAATAGGAATCTGAAGACTATGGTCCAGTTTAAAAAGAAAACAAAACAGAGAAGGAAATTAGGAGGATTTGAGCAGTATCGATAAGTGAGTATGCATACTAGATAGAGAGGCAGATAAACAGAAAATGAAAACAAGTAGCTCTGCACCAATGGATAACTTTCAGAATGATGAGTTAATCACAAAAAGTATGGTTTGGTTTCTTTTATCGATTGTATTTATCAATTGCCTAGCTGACAATACTTTCCACAAGGAAATATTAATAGGTTTAGGGATCCAAATAATCACTTCTATTAACAGAAATAGATTAACCCGTAGGTGAAGAATGGAGTAGATGTCTTTTTCAGACACCGTGCTCAGGATTTTATTAAGTAAAGAGATCTTGTTATACCAGCTTTTACAGCTGTACAAAATAATTAAAATAATAACACGTGAATCTAAAGTTACAGATTTAAAATAATAAGACTGACAGAAATGTCCTTATATATTTAAGGACTCCCGATGTGTTTCTTAGCATATATGGAGAATTGTGATATATCATATATGTATCTTCACTCATTCTGGAAGAAGCAGTTGCAACTTCACTTGCTTCCAAGAAAAAAGGAAAATGATGGTACACATTAAACTAATTTGCTCAATCAAAAAGGAAGATATTTTAGCTGGGCAATCTTTAAAAAGTTGAACTGGGATGGCTTAATTATAATGTTTGTAAGAACCAAGACCAAAGGATCTTTGAAGGAAATGCAGAACATAAATGTTATTCAAATTAAAAGGGATGCTAAAAATGGATAGTCCGATTACAAACTTACAACAAATTGTTTTAATTTAACTACCAACAAAAATGTTTCACTATGTATAATTTGGAAGTAAAAAACAGTAGATCATATTCATTTTAGAAATGGAAATATGTGAAAATGTGTATTACCATTACTGCTTTATTTGCTTGAGCAGCAATATTATTTATCCAAAAAGGCAAGAGATGAGGACTACCATACCTTTTCTTAACTTCAGTCTCTTCATTTGCTGTTTGTAACTGAGATTGGAGAACCCCCTGCATAGAGACAGAAGGATCACTAGAACAAACAGTAAGTCTAGCTGAATATGAAAAGCATCAGCACTCATCAACTTGAGACAAGATTCATTCCACTTAGGGATGTAAAATATGCAGAACCCACAGAAATTCTTTCCATCCAACTATCTTCCTCTTACCCTTATTGATACCCAAACAAGGGACCATCCTTTAGTTCCCCATCTTCCTTTCCATCCCACCCAAAGTTTGCATACCAAATAGAACCTTAGCTATCATAAGAGTTGATTGTGAACTAAAAATTGTATCCTTACATCATGCAGACCCAAGAAACACCTTCAAACAGTGTGAGAAAACTACACACTATATTCAACTTACAATCATTGATAACAGCTTTTGTGAATAATATAATCTTGTAATCCTATTCTTTATGCCTAAAGGTAAGAAGAACATTGTCAGAGAGACCAGAACAGTACGCATAGGGGGCTAGGCCATCAATAGAAATTAAAATTTGAGTATAAATGATAAGTTCAACACAAATCAAAGGAAATTTAACAAAAGAAGGGAAACATATTCAGAAACATACAACAGCAATAACCAAGCCTTAACCCAAGAGGAGGGTCACCACATGGATTGATAAATAGACGACTACTCAAACAGAAATAAGTCCACAAGGAATATTTAATCGGGTTACAGAGTTTTGAAACCATCTTCCTAGTCACTAATACTTTGTCTTTGTTTCTTTTTGGCAATATTTTTTCCAGCGAAATTTATAATTTCTATTTTGAAAATTGCCCTGTGTTTTCTTTTTCTCTTTTTAATTTGACATAGGAGGACTCTGTAATCTGTACTGTGAATTTAATATGTATATATTGATTGCAGCTGTGGCAATTATTTTTAAAAGAATTGAAGCAACAAATTGGTATAACTTACAACTCAACAGAGCACCTAATCTGAAACAAAAATAACAAAAAAACAATACCCAGGCCTTATCCCACTAGGATGGGTTGGCAATATGGATCAAATGATGCAACTGAGCTCTATCAAAAACTGAATTTTCAAAAAATACATTTAGAGCAACATCTTTTTTAATAGTTTCTCTTAAAGTTTTTCTTTGGTCTTTCTCTATCCTTTTCAATCAGACTATCTTCTATTTGATCCATTTTTCTCTAGAAACTCTATTGATCAACTCTTCACATGACCATACCACCTTAGTCGAGTTTCTATCATTTGCTCAATAGGTACTACACCAAATTTATCTCAAATATATTCATTTCTGATCTTATCCTTTCTTTTATGTCCAATCATCCACCTCAACATTATCATCTTCACTTTATTTAAATGGATCTAAAAACAGTGGACTACAATAGTTCATAACTTCTGAATCAAATAAAGACGGAGAAGCACAATTTGAAGAATTTGAAAACGGAGAACCTAATACACAATTACAAAAATCAAACTTCAAAATCAAATAAAAGTTTGTAAATTTCACCTTCTGTCTTTCCAAACTAAGAAGCATTGTTTGTGCTCGTTCAACTTCATCCATCAGAAGACTGACCTCTGATTGCTTAGCTGCCCTCTCTTCCTCTGAAATTTTCAAGAAAAGAACAGATCACTTTCTTCAATACTGAATATTATTAGGAGAATCATGGTTTTAAGATCTGGAAAGAAAGTCATAATGCCGATATCATATTATAATGTAAGACCTGATATTACATATTCAAGTGAAGAAGTGCATAACTAAAATTGAAATGAAAACTATTTGATTACCAGATTGGGCACGGAGTTCAAACAACTGGTTTTGTGCAAGTTCATGCAATTTCTGCATATTGGCAACACTTTCTTTGGCATGCTGCAACTGGTCTTGCAGTGCTTGTTCCCTGCATAGGATAAAAAGATCACCTGCCTGGGTAAGCAATTGCAAGGCAGAGAAGGACAGTTCCAATAGAACAGTAGTTGTCTGTCTAAGTACAGTGCAAGAGGGCCAAACTGATGGGAACCTAGGTATACAAATTCAATTAAAGAAAAAAGTGGGAACAATTCCCAATTATAGAAACAGTTACTCAAGTATAGACTCTCCCCCAATCATAGCAAACAGAAAGCTAATGGAAACACTTAAAAACAGAAAAGATAACACAGCTCCTTCGAGAGACCTGTAATAGCTCATCTGATCCTACACTATTCCTTGCTTGCCTCTCGCTCTCCCTGCCTTCCCTTCTCTAATACTTTACATCCTTAACATATTTTGTTTCTTTCCTCCCACCAACCTGCCACGTGTGCAGGTAGTTTCTTGAAGCCAAATTGTTTATTCGGCTCATAGGGTCCATGCTTCTCCTCCCTTCTTTTTATAGACCACCTTGGCAAAGTAGGAGTGCTAACACAAACATATGCCTCAATGCAGTTGTCTTATGTACTAAACTGAAACTGAATAAACAAACAATTTGCAATAGCAGAAAATATTACTAGAAGATACCTTTCTTTCAAAACTTCCATTGTTTTCTGGTTCTCTTCTGCCAGACTGCGCTGCTTAATCTCCACAATTTCTTTCACCTTCTCTTCCATCTGACTCACATAAGTTCAAATGACAAATTGAAACCATGAAAAGACAGTAAGGTCTGATCTGTAATTGAATTTGAAAGATGTTGAGGATAGAGAGATTTCTAGTCACGTTGCAAATGTCTCATAAGTAAACAAAAAATCAATACACTGATTGAAAGGAACTTTACTTTATCAAAATAACAGTAGAGAGATTAAATTCAGTTAAACTAGGAAATTAATTTAATGCAGG
This sequence comes from Sesbania bispinosa, assembly GCA_026901365.1. NCBI lineage: Eukaryota > Viridiplantae > Streptophyta > Magnoliopsida > Fabales > Fabaceae > Sesbania > Sesbania bispinosa. The sequence continues at coordinate 861,598 of QLOH01000416.1, forward strand.
TCATAAATGTAAACAGTAAAAACCTTTCTGCCAACATCTATTGGTAGACATTTGGGGGCAGTCACCACAAGTAACAAATTTTCTTTATAACAAAGGGAAAAATTTTGCAGTTTTTTGTTTGTTTATGTGTATGTGTAAGTTCAACAATTTTCAAATATATATACATACAAGTATAACAAGCATGAAAAGTGTAAATACATGTGAATTCAAATTAAAAAATTAGCAACTGATGAGAAAACTTTTACTGAAACTAGAGTGCAGTATCAGCACCTTGGTAAGTTTTACTTTCCCCCTTTTTTTGTGTGCAAGGTAGTATGTAATGCCAAAAATAGATTTAAAGTTAGTTATAGTAAATAGCATTAAATAAAGCACATACGTAAAGCAACCTTTAGTTGATATTACACTTGTAATTACATATAACTAAATTTTATTCATTCTTAAATTGTTAAATTAAATCAGACGGAAACAATGATAAAGGGTACCAGTGTGTTAGATATGTAAAGTTTAAAACCATTCATGTGCTTCAATCTAAAAGCTTAAGCTTTTCGAAGAGTTGGAACATGACAGAAATGAAAATAGGTAGTCATAGTAGGATCCTGACAACTCATGCATACAAAAACCAAAAATGGGTAGCAAAATAAAAGGGATCAATAGGTATTTTCCTCCAGTATGCTATGTAATTATATACACAATATCACAAGCATTAATAACCTGTTGCTCTAATTGTCTATTTCTCTCTTCAAGTCTTCGTATTGTAGCCTGCTGATTCTTTAAGTGAGTTGCCTCTGTCCTGAATTCCTCAAGCTCAACTTTCATTTTTCGGTTCTCAGATTCAAGCTCAGACAACTTGAGATCTTGCTCCTGTACGAAGAAAACATGAGCAACCACATGCAGATATGCACAAGTAGATGCATGCCAATGCACACAAGTTTTGTACATACAACTGAGCAAGCAGGAAAATGAAAATTCTTAGAAGCATAAAAATTGAGGCCTAAATTGGTATCTTTAAGGTAGCATTTGGCACATGGACAAAATATAATGGAATCATCAGTTCTATATTGTTAACTTTGGTTATACCTCTTTAGTGGAACCCAAATTTACCACAATTTTTTACCTTATATCCTGTTCTATTTTACAAATAATATACACCAAACATAGAACAAAACTCATATGTTCTGTTTTGTCCTGTTCTGACCTGCCTCCCAAAATACCATATACATATACAAAATGAGAAGGCAGTAGGGCTTCCAATCTGTCTGCAAGTCGAGATGAAAACACTGTAAAGTAGATTTGATGGCACGGAAACACCCTTAAATATGCATGTGTTCTAAGGTTGAAGGACACACCTAGTTCTCATTGATAACAAGAGCATCATTATAACAATATATTTAGATTTAAGAGCCACGAATTCATAACCACCTCATGCAAGAATGTGTAATACATCCAATAAGATTACAAAAGTTCTATCCTGTACATATAAAAAAAGAATGGGGCACCTAAGTGAAATGCCAAACTCACAGCAACTGATGCAAGAGCTGGATAAGGATCTGGAGCTTCATAAAGCTTTTGATAGATATTGAGGAAAGCATTTTTCTCCAAATTTTGCTCTCTTAGTAAGATTGTCAACCTCTTCCTGGTAGCCCTTAAGCAAGGTATTAAACAAACTTAACTTCTCCTCTGGCGAAGCTTTCTTGAAGTCTGCAAGCAGCATAATTTGAGATTTCTCATACACATCATCCATTCAGTACCTCCAAACAATAAAATACATCCAGAAGCCAATCAAATTGTTCATGGGTACAATGTCCAACCTTTATGTGCAAGTTTTCTAGCATAATTTGGATTTAGGAAACAGTAGCGAAATCACTAAGCATACCTCTAGTGTTCTCTGCGAGCTTGCGCCTATTTTTCTGACTGTTTTCCTGGTTCTCTGCAATACGAAGCCCTTGTTCATCCAATACAGATTTCTCCTTCTCCAAATCAAAATCTGAAAAAAAGAAAAAAGGAAGAGGAAAAAGTTATAAAATCATCGCAGTAGCACTAAAAATCATTCCAATTCTGCTCTTGGCTCATAAAAATAGAGTTTCACTGAGCAGCACCAATTCAAACATTGTGGCAATAACATCATAGATTAGAGATCACTAAGATGAAAGGAACGAAAATTGATCGAAAATTGGGAACATTGTTGCTTAGAGAAGCAAAACGTGTGATTGAAGTCTCGGTGTTGTGCACAAAGATTCAGCGCAATACCTTTCCAGAAGGCGGAGACGACGGAGATCGGAGAAGAGGAAGGAGTGTTGGATTTGTCCCTCTCGGGTCCGGACCCGGATCCACCTTGCGGAGTCTCCATTTTTGCACTTTCTGAATCGGTTGAAGATCTCCAAGGTTTCTTCTTATTCACCAAACCGAAAAACTCTTTGAACGGTAATAATGTGGGAGCAGAAAAACGGATATAAATGTTTACGAAGAAAATGTGATGAGTTTAACTATCATCATCAAAATTATAATCACTAATCATCGTCATCATAATCCGACTCCGAGCATTTTACAGGAGCATCGAGTTTACAAGGGAGCAGGCTCGTCTTCGTAATCGGGCCTTTACTTTTCCCACCGGAGCTTTTGCTATTTCCACCCCTTGAAAAATTATAAAATCCAAAACTGCCCTTCAATTAATTGATTTATGGATACCTTTGTCCGAGAATAGTTTCCGGACAACGGTGTTCGTAAGTATTTTTTTTAAAATAAATTGGCTTACGAACACAAGTGTTTGAGACAATTCGTAAAAAAATGACTTACGGAAGCAGTTGTCCTCCCAGACAACTGTGTCCGTAAGTCATTTTTTAAAAAAAGTAACTTACGGACACAGTTGTCCGGAATTAGTTCCCGGACAGCTATGTCCGTAAGTTACTTTTTCTTTAAAAAAACTTACGAACAACATTGTCTGGAAGTTAAACATGAACCAGCCTTGTCCGGAAGTTTACAAATCCCACTCGGGTCATCTTCGTTCGGAACCACCAGCCAAACCTCCTCGATCAGTGATACGTCGTCGTTCTCCTTCGAACCCATGCGCCGATCAAGAGGGAGGTAAATAATAATAACTTGCATTGGTTCATCAAAGCATAGACAACTGTGAACCTGTGATTCTGGGCTGAAAATGTTGTTGCCAAGGAGATATTGGGTAGCTCTACTATTGATTATAGGACTTTCAAAATTGGAGGTCAGCAAATCAACCAAACCAACACTACTTTCCTCTATTAATTTCTTCTTTCCCTCTTAATTTGATCATGCTTAACTTTCTTTGTGAATCATTTACTTCCTAACATTAATAGTAGTACTTGTTTTTCAAGTGTTGATTGATATAAAGGGGAGCGGGACAGTGGGGGTGGGGGAGGGGGGAAGGGAAAGGGAAAAGGGAAGGGGAAAGGGAAAGGGAAAGAGAGAGGGGGGAGGGGCGGGACAGTGGAGGTGGGGTGGGGGACGAGGAGGGGGGAAGTGAAAGGGGTATATTGGGCAGAAAAAATTGTGGGGGTGAGAATAGCAAAAATCCCGGTGGGAAAAGTAAAGGCCTCATAATCGTTGGGCCATGTTGACCCTTCGGACTTTGGGCCCCCGATTTTTATTTCTTTTCCAGCGATTGGTAGGCTCATGGTGTATTTTGCGTCATTGTTATTCCGACCCCTTTTTTTATTTTTGTTTCCAAAATACCCATGTTCCATAACATCTATCTATTATCTGGCAAAATTTACGGTACAAGGGGAAAATAAACTTGTACCGGTACATGAGGATCCTCAGCCGTTGATTTAATGTATATTGTATTGAGTGGCTGCGATTGTGGACAGGCAACTCGTTGTATGAGTGTTATTGCTATTTGTTGAGTAGGTCCCTGTGAAAGGGAGTATTTATGTTTGAAGGACGTGTGTACTGTTAGAAACCCGTGTGTGAGAATAATAGCGGGATGGAATTGCCATCTAAATGGAATGTGCAGACGACAGAATTTTAGTAATAAATTTGATTGTAATAAATGATAAATTTGTAAAGTAAATTAAATTGATATAATTAAAAATTTGAAAATAATAGAAGTTAAGATTGACATGTAATTTTTCCAAGCACACAATAAATGCTCACTATATTTCTGGTTGCCAGGCTTGGAATAAATGAATATGTATTAGCTATTTCTCCATAATTATCATGCATTTATTTAAACTCAATTCACCATAATTACGTACGTCACAACTCAAATAATGACGAAATTTCTTCCATAACAACCCCCACACATAATCTATAAAATTAAATTATCTTCATATCACGTCATCCCTCCACCACCTACTTCACAATGCTCTAAGGGAATCCATTGGGAGTTTTACAAAATTTTCTCTCATTACCTACATTTTTAAATTTAATTATGTTGTTTTGAATGTAAATAATTGACAGTATTTACGAAAATTTAAAAAAAAAACATGAAACCCACCACGTGAGGCAAGGTGACACCCAAGTCATGCATGCGAAATTTCGGGTCAAAATTCATCCGTCAAAGCCCCACCACTATCCATGGAAAGTGTAATTAAGGTTAGGGTTTGCATGCCACGACCATGTAATCAACAGGGCCTACTAACTGACGACTTCGTTTCACCTCAACCTCCCACCACATACTCCAACATGCTCAACGGGACACCAAAATATTTTTCCACAAATTATTGTCATTGACAGGTAATTATTACTTAATTAATTTGTTTTAAATGTAATTAATTCACAGTGATTACCAAAAATACAAAAAAAACACGAAAACCCACCACGTGAGGCAAGGTGACACCCAAGTCATGCATGCGAAATTTTGGGTCAAAATTCATCCGTCAACCATGCAAGCCCACCACTATCCATGGAAAGTGTAATTAGGGTTAGGGTTTGCATGCCACGACCATGTAATCAGCAGGGCCTACTAACGGACGACTTCGTTTCACCTCAACCTCCCACCACATACTTCAACATGCTCAACGGGACACCAAAATATTTTTCCACAAATTATTGTCATTGACATGTTGCCATTTTTCCGTGATTTTTTTCAAAGTAGCCTAATTACTGTGATTTAATAACAGTTAATTAGTGATTAATTAATGAAAAACAACCAGAGACGCCGATTAATTGTGAGAAAATTACTGGGACGTCCGCTTGCATGGAGGGTCTATGGCGTTGAGTTTTGTGGGTTTTCGGCGAGAGCGTGATACCCATCGGTGGTTTGGACTGCGCACGAGGACGTTACCTAAAACCCTAAGTCTCTTTTCCGGCCGGGTGGGGGGCGGTGCTCTCCAGGCAGTGTGATTTTGATGTGGTTGATTAGCCAGAGGTGAGGGATGGTCGGGGGGACGTGCTGCCATTTTTCCGTGATTTTTTTCAAAGTAGCCTAATTACTGTGATTTAATAACAGTTAATTAGTGATTAATTAATGAAAAACAGCTAGAGACGCTGATTAATTGTGAGAAAATTACTGGGACGTCCTCTTGCATGGAGGGTCTATGGTGTTGAGTTTCGTGGGGTTTCGGCGAGAGCGTGATACCCATCGGTGGTTTGGACTGCGTACGAGGACGTTACCTAAAACCCTAAGTCTCTTTTCCCTCCCTTGTTTTGCTATTTTTATTTTTCAATTATTTATTAAATATATTAATATGATTTTTCATATTTTTATATTTTAAGAATTTTTTATTAAAATTTTAAAATATTAGAAAAACAATTTCTTTTTATTGATAGATTTTTTAACAACAATTCATTATTTATAAATATTTAGAATTTTACAATTAGATATAAAGCAATTTCTCCCTTTTACGAAACCTTTGAAAGGTTTTATGCTAGCTGTGTTGAGTAGTAAGAGTTGTCAAATCGTTCATGCACACGCCGCGTGAAACCAAAATGACAATTGAGAATATTTAACGAACAATTTACCTTAGAATCACTTTCCGATCTCCACCAAGCCAATCGTTCACCTCCGCTCCGTTCACTTTCTTTTCACAACGCACTTTGCTTCAGCCGACTGCGCAATGGATTTCGAATGCCTTCGTGCCTCACATATTGCGAGCTCTACGGTGACGGTTCTTCTTTTCACAGAGAAAGGCTTTTAGGTTAGGCGCTGCAACTTTAACACGACCCTCTTTTACACAGCTGGCACAGGGGCTGTTTTGCAAAATTCTTCCCACGCCCTTCTTAGCAATTGACTCTGGTCAAAGCACCACTTTGCAATGTCCCTTGTCACTTACTACAACCTACAACAAGTTTTTTTTTCCTTGTACCGGTGCATGGATTTCAAATCCTTGTACCGTAAAAGTCACCTCTATTATCTATCTATTATTATCTATATTAAAGTTGAATCATGAGCTATAGAGTAGTCACATCAACTCTCAAATCACCACTTATGTCTAATTTTGTCACATCAACAATAATATGAGGTGACACATCAACATTTTGTCTTTCCTTGCAATATATTATCTATTATAATATATAATATACTCACTTACATATTTTTAACATTCTTTTAATATACTATATTAAAGTTGAATCGCGAGTTATGGAGTTGTCACATCAACTCTCAAATCACCACTTATGTCTAATTTTGCCACATCAACAATAATATGGGGTGGTACCTCTACATTTTGTCTTTCCTTGCAATATATTATCTATTATAATATATAATATACCCACTTACATATTTTTAACATTCTTTTAATATTCTAAAACGGTCATTTCTAATCACTATCTTATCATCATTCATTCATTCATCATTGTGCCAATGTAAGTTGTAAAGATAATTTATTACTCTATGTACAACCGGAAGGAAATCAAATCACTACATACCTTTAAATCAAACCATCCTCTACCTTTAAATCGCCTCTAAATTGTATGAAATTAGAAATTATTCTTATTCTTATCATCTCATACATTTTTCCCTTTGTTAAAAAGTGAATTTATGATATTATAGCACTCCACATGTTGCATGGATCTATATCTAGTTCTTTTATTAACATTAAAACCTAAATCTCTTCCATATCGATCCCCACCCTTCTCCTACCTCATGTGAAGCATATATTTCCTTCTCCCCATATCAATCTTTCAGATTTTTCTATCTTCACTAGTGTGTTATTAGATGATGTAATCTTGTTATTAGAGTGAGTCTATGTCACGATATTGTTTTTATTTTTTTATTATCACTTTTACAAGTTAAATAATGTCTTTATACTTGAATATGAATGCTATTTTTAGTATTATTATTCATATTAAAAGAGTTTGAGTTATTTAGTTACTAACTACTAAGTGGATTATGTTCAATAGTGAATTTATCTCCAAAAATAAATATCCTTTCAAAATATTCCCATAATAAAATTAATAAACACAATCATTTTATAGAGACACATGACTTTAAGCTTTCCTTACACTAAATTCAAAAAATTTAAACAAAATTGATTGTACCTCTCCAAATAAATATTTTTGTTATTTTAAGTTGCCTCCTGTGATCATGGTTTTGATAACTTAACTCATTATTCAACTGATAATCTTTTTATGAGTTAAAACCATGGTTTGATATAAGTGGTCTTTTTAACTTCTGAGGTCATGGATAAGAATATTGTTGGTCGGTTTGAAAGCGAGGATATAGATGCATTTTGTTAATCAAAGTTTAAGTGTGTGTTTTCTTTCCATCAAAATCACATTTTAAACGTGTTTTAAATGTGAATCCAAGTTAAAATTACTGAGACTAGCGTTGACCCATATCTATGTTCGATAAAAAGCTAAACCGAACACACTCTAAGTGCATGATTTGAAATTTGGACTAATATTGTTCAAATATAATTTGGATCCATGTTCAATAAGAAGCTACAATATAAAAAGTGTTTCCAAGGCATGTTTCATGGTGTTGAACATGATCCCAGACACATTGTAAATTTGTTATGACTAGCATGTTAGTGAATTGACATGCTAAATTACATTTTTTTTATTTTTATTTTTACTGTATTTTTTAAAAAGGTTATTGGCCAAACACAATACTATTAAAACAATATACAATTAATACAAAATGAAACTAACAAACTAAAATAAGAGAGTAGAGAACTAGTTGCTCTCTAAAACATCAGATAGAAAATCACAAACAAGAAACAAATTGAGCGCACATGTAAGATCTAGAAACAACATGAATCCTAGACAATGAGCAATTCTAGTAAACAAATTAAGCACACATGTAAGATCTAGAAACAACATGTATACTACAGTCACTAGTCAGAACTAGTAATTGGAAAGTATTAACTACTGGCATCAGACAAGTGATAATTTATATGAAGTTGTAGATTCAAAGTGGTAGTTAGTATCTTACGATTCATGCGACACGACTCGCGAAACACAACGAAATCGAAACTCAGCGAAACAGATCACACGTTAAATCTTTTTGTCATGAATCGTTGCTGAATCTTACGAAACAGATGAGTATCGCTTGTATCTCAATTCAAGTTCCGATTCAAGAGATACAATGACATGGGTCGCACACCACTAAACTGGGTCGGGTCGCGCAACCCGATTCTGAAAACATGCAGAATATTTTTTTTGTGATTTTTTAGGGAAAAAAGAGGGGAATGGGCCGAAAAGCTGCTCTGTTTGATTTAGGCCAAATTATAATAGTTGTTGGTCCCCTAAGTCCCTCTGTATGCCCTCTACCTCTTGCGGCTATGTATTCTATTATTCTTCCACTATTTTATTGTCCCACACTCCCACTTCAGCATTTTTTGTATTCTATTGGTCCCCTCACTTTTCTCTAATTTTTTATTTCATATGCTATATTAGCTTATATATTAGTTTATGCAATGAATTGTTCACTTTTTTAACTGAAAAATGCTAATAATTTTATGTTTTCAATGTATTTCATATGAAAATATATATGTTTATGTTGTTTTTGTTATTGATACTGTATCTTACAATTCATAAAAAGATTCAATTCATGATTCCAAAAATAGGTCTTCCAATTCACGATTCGGAAAATAGGTCTTTCGATTCACGATTTGAATCTCAAATTGATAACATTTCAAACCACATTTCCTCTATTATATATTAAAAAAGTAATTAGAAAGTATTGTGAATGATTTGAAAACCATGCACATATTGCATATAAGCAATTGTAACATTAAACTAGGGAAATTGATCACTGTATAATTTGGTTGCTTTGTTTGAACTTGGTATGTTTTATGCCCTCTCAATACCTCAAGCACAACACTGTTTAGGAAACTGAGCTGCTGAGTTTAGAGACCTCCAAGAATGTAACAAGAAAAAAGAAAAAGTTGCTCCTATCAATTCAGTACGAATAAACCCTCAATTTCATTCTCGAATTTGCCACTTCCCTCCTCATTAGTGTCAAACTAAATTATATAGGTAATCCTCAAATTTTCAAATATTCATCACATTAGTTTTTTAACTTTCATAGTATCGCAGCATGTTGGTCTTTGACAATGACCAATTTGACAGATATTATGAAAGTTAAAAGACTACTTGTATAATTAATTTAGTTTGGGGATTGATGAGAAGAGGGGTGACATGTTCGGAAATGCACGATACTTAAATAAAGACTTCTATAATATATATGAAAATATATATGTTTATATTGTTTTTGTTATGAGTAAATTACTCTAACCTTCCATCTATTTTGCACTTCCAACACAAAACCCCCTCTATTTTGAAAACCTACACAAAACCCCTCCAATTTTAAAACTACATTGCACTTAAACCCAAATTTTTATGATACGTTTAATAGAAATTTTAGTCAACAGTCAACAATTATCTTTTATATTAAATTGACCAAAATACTAACTATGAATTTTTCTTTACTATATAAAAATCACTCAATTTTTAAGTTTTACATAAACTCCTTATATTTTATAAATTTATTATTCTTTTTCTTTTGGGTCGGTGAATAAAAGAAAACGCAAAAAAATAAATTTCATACAATCTTTTTCAAATACATTATTTTGAGTAAAAAAACATAGTTTCATACCGGCAAAATAAAGAAATTTATTTTAAAATTTTTCATATTGAAAATTTAATTAAAAAATCACAAACTAATAAAATGAACCAAAATAATTTATTAAGATTAATTTATGAAGTATTAATTGATTAAAAAAATTTACTAAGATGAATCTTAATAAAAAAAGCTTCATAAATTATCAAAAAACTTAATATGTAAAATAATAAACGTTAGGGTAGTGAGTAAGAAGGAGAACAAGAAGAATGAATTTTGCGCAAGAAAGACGAAGATTTTCACGTTGAGATTTTATTGCATTTAACAATTCTGATAATTCAATTAGAAAGGAAAGAGTGTCTTGAGGGTAATGTTGTGTTTTATTTAAAAAAAAATTAATAAATAATAAAAAGTTATATTAATTGGGGTTTTGTGTAAGTTTTTAAAATAGAGGGAGTTTTATGTAGGTTATTAAAATGGAGGGGGTTTTATCTAGGTTTTTAAAATAGAGGGGGTTTTGTGTTAGAAATGTAAAATAAAGGGGAAGTTGGAGTAATTTACTCTTTTGTTATTGATAATGTATCTTACAATTCATAAAAAGATTCGATTCATGATTCGAAAAATAGGTCTTCCAATTCACGATTCGGAAAATAGGTCTTTTGATTCACGATTTGAATCTCAATTTGATGACATTTCAAACCACATTTCCTCCATTATATATTAAAAAAGTAATTAGAAAGTATTGTGAATGATTTGAAAACCATGCACATATTGCATATAAGCAATTGTAACATTAAACTAGGGGAATTGATCACTGTATAATTTGGTTGCTTTGTTTGAACTTGGTATGTTTTATGCCCTCTCAGTGCCTCAAGCACAACATTGTTTAGGAAACTGAGCTGCTGAGTTTAGAGACCTCCAAGAATGTAACAAGAAAAAGTTGCTCCTATCAATTCAGTACGAATAAACTCTCAATTTCATTCTCGAATTTGCCACTTCCCTCCTCATTAGTCCCAAAATAAATTATATAGGTAATCCTCAAATTTTCAAATATCCATCACATTAATCTTTCAACTTTCATAGTATCGCAGCATATTGTTCTTTAATAATGACCAATTTGACGGATATTATGAAAGTTAAAAGACTACTTGTATAATTAATTTAGTTTGGGGATTGAAGAGAAGAGGGGTGACGTTTGAAAATGACCGATCCTTAAATAAAGACTTCTATAATCTGTCCCTAGTTGGACATCGGATTCAAGCATTTCAAACATAATTGGAAAATCCCAATCGAGTCTAGTAGTGATTGTGTTAACTGTTAAGCATGACTCAAAAAAAATCTGGCTCTGTTCAGAGCAATGTAGTGTGCTAACTACTAAGTCAGTTTAATTTCTAGGCCTGCAAAATAAAATGTGAGATTGACACACTTTAATTTGCTGGTAATTGAAAAGAAGAGGGGCCGCATCTTAATCATTGTGCTGACAATAGAATAAAAAAATTAACATAGTCTTAACACAGACTGTAGTCAATGAGATATAACTCATAATCCAACTAATGCACTTATTTTAAGAGTAAACAGTAAGGAGTACATATGCATCTGTGATATAATGGGGGAGGAATTGAGTCAAGGGAGAAGAAAAATTTATTTTTCTAATTAAGCAAACTTGGCAGAAAATGCAAATCACATGCTTAGATTATAGACTCAGTTAAAACTCCTTCATGTATCAGAGATATTGATCTGCACAATCTCCTTAGTGAAACTGAAACATGAATGCTTCTCGCAAACTTCAAATGTTGTAAAATAACAGAAGTTTTTCCCCCTCTTCAACAAGTGAAAGGTGGGGAAGAAGTGTAGCAAGTTAGCAACAAAGAGCTCGAGCACTGGTGTCTATCTTCTAGCATGAGCGAGTTCACATTTAATCCCATATCAACTTTGCTCAAAACTTCAAACACCACCTTCTCACATGACAATGGGAATTTCTTTTTCCGAGATATTCAGTCTAAGAGAATTTCTCAAATGACAATGGGAATTTCTCAAATGAAACAAATTTTAAAACATGATCTCCTGTCTCAACCATCCAAGCACATTATTATTAGCTACAAGATCATAAAAAATGATAACCTGAAAAGGTCTGCATCAACGAACTTTAGGCTTTTTTGTCTGGCCCTGAGCTCGAAATGCCGCACAAATCTTCTTCCAGCAGTGGGTGGAGATGATAGAGGGTATTACAATCCAGGAGGCATTTGCTCCAATATAGTATGCATAATAGTAAAATGAGTTTGCTGAAAAATTATCACCTTCCAAAATTGCTGTTATATAATATACAAAAGTTCCATATAGCTGACCCAAAGAAATGGCAAACTGAAGTATGTAGCTATATGACTTCCCGGTAGCTATTGCATATCTGTCATCCACATTGGTAACACAAACATTAAGATTAAAGACAAAAATAAAAAGATAGAATGTAATAATCCAAAGTTAGACTGGATAAACAAAAATTCACTAGTGGCAGCATCATAGCATTAGTTGTTTTGCTCATTTATTTTCAACTTACACTGCTAGAAGGCAAGCTGGACCCTCTAAAACTGCTGTTATTCCTTCAACAGTAACTACTGCTGCATCCCTTCCTGCATACCTTGAATCCCCTTTGCTATATTCCTTCCCTAATATTTTTCCATCAAAAAACTTTCATGAACTAAAATTGCAACAAAATCCCAACTCAAAATTCATTGAATACTATATCTATGTTCAATGTGAAAGAACAATTAAGTGACTCACAAACTTCAGCCAGGTAGAAGCCAGTGTTATCCTTGAAAAACTCAGGCCAGAAAACAAAGTATCCCTCAAGAATCATGTGTGTGAGGCCTGTGAAGGCCCACCAGCACATTAGCACCCTATCAACTTTTGTTTTCTTAGATAGGCGTCCTGGGAAAATACACAGTTATCTTAACAAAATCAGAACACCTAAAATCATTTCAACCTTTCAGATGATAGAAATTCAAATAGAAATGATCATGGAAAGCCATAACAGACAGCCTAAACCTTCAACTTGCCACAAACAGGATATTGTGTGTATGTGTGTCTGTTAAAGAGCTTAATTGGAAGAAAAAATCTACACTAAAGTGGAAACCAACTGATATGGTTTCTTTAGAGCACAAACTACAAATATGGCTTCTAGAATTTAGTCAAGGATTCTTGTTTTGAAGCAACCATTTTCATTTAATACTAATCACATATTGTCAACAAGAATGGATAGGTCCAGAGAATATGTGGTAATCCCACTTGGATTGTAAATGATCAGGCCACATTCTTGAATAATAAATCACATACAGAACAAAGTTAATCACAGAGCCATTTGTTAATTTTAGCCAATTGAATATATTCTTAACCAGAAAACAAAAGATAATGAAACACACATCACATTTCATATCTTAAATCTACTACACTGTTCTTCTATTCATTCCCTCCCCTCAAAAAGATATGCAAATGGAAAACAAATAAAATAAAAGGGGGAAAAAAGTGGATCTAATATATGGCAAATGCAAATACCGATTCGAAGACACTGCATAACGGTTACTCAAAAATGAACAGTGGATCTATGTATGTTCATACTCCATATTGAACTATTTTGACAATAACAGAGGGAAGGGCATGAAATTGAAACTGCACATAAGTTAGTAAGTTACATTTAAAAAAAAAAAAAACAGCGTCTTTTTCTGATAAATGAGCAAATTACACTAATGGGTCCGTTATTGAACCACAAAAATCGATGCACTTGAATTATTTTTCGTTTCATCTTCAAAATTTGCAAGTCAATATCATTTACTACATGAAGAGAAACCCAACCCAGTAAACAAATGTAAAGAGGAAATTGAAAGAACGGTACCTGAGGAGATCCAGATGAGAGAAACGACGAGGAGAGAGGAGAAGGCAAAGACGGAGAGAATGTTGGACTGAGAGAGGGAGCAAGGAATGTAGCCAGGTAGATGCAAGTCCCGTGGGACGTAGGGATGACCATGTGAGACTTGAGATCCCTCCACCATCTTCCTAGAGATGGGAATCAGAGTGTTGACCTGTTGAGCTGCTCGAGAGACTGTGACTGTGTGTGTGTGAGAGAGAGGAACTATCGCAGCGATTGAGCGTTGTGAGTATGTAAAGCTAGGACGAGGAATCTCGCCGAGGGACTGATCCAGGATTCACTTAGAAGGGGTCCGGAGTAAAAAATCATCAAGGGTCCTATACTAAGGGTATTGGTTAAGAAATCAATATGTAAAATATTTTTATTACAAATTATGGTATTAATTACATTATTATAACATTAGATGTTTCACATCCCAATAAAAATTTTCTATATATTGATTTTAATTAGTGTCCTAAAACCACTCGTTAACATTTATCTAAATATTAAATAAAAATTAAACGCATCATATATTTTATCTAAGTTATACACATTTATATTCTAAAATGAGTTTAATTAGTATGCACTGACAGTGTAAAAGAGTTTTACAGTGACATTTAATCATGATTCTTCATTTATATGACTTTTAAAATATTGATTAATAAAGTCAACAAACTCGCCATAAATCAAGGGTTGTGATTAACCGTCAGTGTAAAATTTTTTACACTGTCAATACACAATCCTTTTCCTCTTATAAAATTCATCAATAATAATATCTATCAAATAATTTTTTTAATAAAAAACACTTAAAGGAGTCAACAAATAAATTTTAATAACAAATATTCAATAAAAAATTAAATGTATCATATTTCTTTTATCTTAATTTATATGTATATATTTTATAATCTTTTTTGGTTTTTAGGTGTGTGTGTATATATGTTGAAACTTGGGGGAGGGGGGCCAAGGCCCATCCTTGCCCCCCTTGCATCCGTCTCTGCTCTCCGGTTTAAAAATTACTGGAGGAGATCTCGGACCTTGAAATCATGAATGCATGTATTAAAAATAATAAATAATAAACTATAAAAATAAAAATTTATAGTCGTCTGATTATAACTGGATTGGGTGCAGTTGCTTTTCCGACTGTAGAGGATCCCAGTTCAAAGCTAGATTAAAATTATAAAATTAAGAGTAAACTAGTAAATCGGTCTTTGGCTTTGCGGGGACCATGCAATTTCGTCCTTTACTTTGCTAAAATAGCACTTTAGTCTGTATTTTGTTGAAAACACATGCACTTTAGTCCTTATTTACTAAAAAACATGCACTTTAGTCCTTCACTTTATTAAAAAATATGCATTTTAGGGACTAAAGTGCATGTGTTTTTGACAAGTACGGACTAAAGTGCTATTTTAGCAAAGTCATGGACGAAACTGCATGGTCCCCGCAAAGTCAGAGACCGATTTGCTAGTTTACTCACAAAATTAATTGATTTGATTGAAAATATTTGGTGAAAACTAGTTAAAAATGATAAAATAACATACATGGACATCATTAATTATTAAATAATAATAAGCATGATTGATTGAGGGATAAATATGTAATAAATTTTTAGCTAATAGTTTAAAATGAAAGTTTTTTTAGAAAAGCTACCTCAAATAGCTTTTCAAGAAAAAATTAGTAACTTTCCAAAAAAATTAACTTACCAAACATATCTAAATTATTAATTTCAACTTTCAGTTAACTAAAGTGACTTACCAAATTTTAAAATAAAAAATTAGAAACTCCCAACTATTCTAAAGAGGACTAAACTTAAAAAGAAACATAAATAAAGGGATTTAAATATTTGCATGCCTATCAAGAAAATATTAACTACAAAATGGCTGTGAAATCATTAGCTAATTAAAATCTATCACTTTACATAGGTTGATAACTCCCTTAAAACTTTATATTGTTCATTTATAAAAAAAAATTGTTTGCTAAACCATTGATGAGTCATGCTTTGGGCCTTATTAGTTTGACTGTTTGCAAAATCATTTTTGGGTACATATATGCTTTGTATTTGGTTCTATGATAAAGACAAAAAAAGAGGAAGGGCATGCGAATTTTTTCCCCAGGATTTCCGCAACAGATTTCCAATCAACATTAAATGCAATTGGGTGAAATGTATGTTGTATATTGTGTGAGGAAGATTCAAGGTACAAACAAATCTATTGGAGGAGTTAGTGTGTTGAATTTGGTTTATACTTAGGGTCCGTTTGGTTTACAGTTTGTAGGAATTGATTTAGTAGAATTGATTAGGGTAGAATTGATTTTGGTTTAATTGATTTTAAGAGAATTGATTTTTGTTTGGATGTATAATTATAAAAATGGGTTGACACAAATTGATTTTGTTTGGATGGGATAAAATGAAATCACTTTTAGTTATAAAATTACTAAAATGTATACACTTTTCTCAAATATGTTATTGTTAGTACCTACCACCCATGGGGATAATTTTGTCAATTGCCAAAATGAGTTTGCAGAATCGATCTACAAATCAATTCCTGATAACTACGTTTTAAACAATAGAGAATCAATTAACTGTAGCATTGAATTTTACCCAAACAAAAAGTGTTAGTTCAAAATCGATGTTGACCAAGTCATAACCCCGTTTTGTATTTTTGAACGATAATCCAAACGGGCTATTACTCTCTTACTAGAGATATTAGTAGATCTATTTTGATATTTTACAGCATATGCATGGATGTTGGTTGTGTTGGCAAATATCATTGTATGAGATGGCAATTTGAAATTTCAAATTGTGGAGCCAAAATGAACTTCACTTCCATGGGAGAGGGAGTGTGTTCACGAGAGATCTATAAATCGTGGTGCGGGGGTTCATTGTGATCATTCAAGAGTGAAGATGGTGGTGCCTTTTTCGGCAGTGGGTCGCTTACGATGGCATGAGGGACTTTGTTTGAGCCCCGATGTGTTGTGTTTTCAAGCAATGAGGGCGCTTCGCGATGGGGTGGCGCGACGTCGCATAGAAAAGCGATTGGAGTGGCTCGCCGTGGCTTGGTGATGGAAGAGGGAGTGGCGCAAGAAGTTGCTTTGAGTGAGGGCAGGGTCGCGACGACGGCTGTGTAACGCGGGAGGACGCAGTTGTAGGTTCTCCCATCTCACCTTTCTAAATTTTCCATTTACTTTATTCCTCTTTTTTTATTTTTTTACTTCGTGTAATCTCTCCCCCTCTCTCTATTCCGATTCTATTTAATTCTTCATCTCTTTTTGTCACTTATATGTTCTACTCCTCTAATTAGATTTATGCTATTTGGTTCTTTTCACATGGATAGAAATGATGGCTTACACAAGGGAAGAGGGAGCGGAGCGGTGTGGTCGGGCTTAGGAAAAGTGTTCCTTCATTTTATTGCCTTGCAGATCATGGTTATCATGATTGAATGCTATTTTACCTTTTTTTTTGTTTCTTTACCATTCCTAAGGAGTGGCTAGCTGTTATTCAGACGGTTTACGAAGTCAGCAAACGTGACCGGTTTCTTATGAAGCTTCCTCCAGAATTTGAAACCGTTCGTGCTGCTTTGCTAAATTGCAGTCTGATTCCTTCTTTGGAAGTTTGCGTTAGTGAACTTCTTCGAGAGGAGTAGCGTTTACTCACCCAAGGCAACATGTTGCTTGACAATGGTGCTTCTGAAGCTCTTACGATTGCCTATTTTGCTCAAGTTTCCAGCAAAGGTCGTAATATGAGGCAAGTCCAGTGTTTTTCTTGCAAACAATTTGGTCATATTGCTCGTAATTGTAGTAAGAAGTTCTGCAACTATTGCAAGCAACGCGGTCACATTATCACCAAGTGCCCCACTAGACCCGTACACCGCTCGGTGCAAGCCTTTCATGTTGTTGTTGGTTCTGCAGTTCAGACTCCCACACTTGCAGCCACTGAACCTGATGTTTTGACTCCAGAGAAGGTGCAGCAAATTGTTTTCTCCGCCCTTTCTGCCTTAGGAATCAAGGGTAAGTCTAGTGGTACTTCTCCACCATGGTTTGTGGATTCAGGGGCTTCTAATCATATGACTGGATCCCCTGAACATTTGCACAATATACATGCCTATAATGGTACTCAAAACATTCAAATTGCTGATGGTAACACTCTGTCTATTTCTGCTGTTGGTGACATTAGTTCTTTCTTTCAAGATGTCTTTGTGTCACCTGGCCTTGCTTCTAATTTAATTTCGGTTGGCCAATTGGTGGATAATAATTGTTATGTTAATTTCTCTCAGGATTGTTGTTTTGTGTAGGATCAGGTGTCGGGGAAAGTGATTGCGAAAGGGGCCTAAAGTGGGCAGATTGTTTCCATTCCAATTTACTTCCCCTTGTTTTTCCGCTTTTTCTTGTACTGGTGTCACACATCCCTTTGAGGATTGGCATAAAAAATTGGGTCATCCCAACTCTCTTGTTTTGTCACATTTAATAAAAACTGGTTTGCTAAGCAATAAACATATTACTTCAAATTCCTCCTTTAATTGTTCTGTGTGCAAACTAGCCAAAAGCAAAACTATTCCTTTTCCCTCTCTTGCTCATCGAGCTAACAAATGTTTCAAAATTATTCATAGTGATGTTTGGGGCGTGTCTTCTGTGCTATCTCATGCCCAATATAAATACTTTGTGACATTTATTGATGACTATAATCGTTTTACTTGGGTTTACTTTCTACGCTCTAAGGTTGAGGTTTTCACAAAGTTTCAACTTTTTTTGGCTTATATTGAGAATCAATTTCATACCAGCATTAAGATTTTGTGTACTGACTCAGGTGGGGAATATATTTCTCATTCTTTACAGAAATATTTGCAACAAAAAGGCATCATTTCTCAACGTTCTTGTCCCTATAAGCCTCAACAAAATGGTGTCGCAGAGCGGAAAAATCGTCATTTGCTTGATGTCACACGTTCTTTGTTCCTTGAAGCTTCTGTTCCCTCCAAATTCTGGGTTGAAGCTCTGTCCACGGCTGTCTTTCTGATAAATCGTCTTCCTTCCCAGATTCTCGGGTTTGATTCTCCTTACTCCCGCCTCTTTAATGCTCATCCTACTTATACTGATCTCCATCCCTTTGGTTGTGTATGCTTTGTCCATCGTCCACCTCTTGAACGTCATAAGCTTGGGGCACAATCTGTCATGTGTGCATTTTTGGATTATAGTACCACTCACAAAGGTTTCCTTTGTTATGATTCCACTACTCATCGCTTTCGTGTATCTAGGAATGTAGTTTTCTTTGACTAACAATATTTTTTCCCATCCCACGTCTCCTCTAATAGCTTTGTTACCCTTCCCAATTTTTCTGATGTCTCTCGTTCTATCGACCATTTCAAACCTGGTCATGTTTATTTCAGACGTCCGTGTAACGTCCTAATTTCTAAATTCAGAAATAATGCCTGTTGAGAGCACTATTTCCAAATTCGTGAACCCTGGTTGTCCCTTCCGGGACTGGAGCTCTAAGTCTGAGACCTGTGCCTCTCTAATTCTAGTCCTCAAATCACTAGTTATCTCTAGCCTGAAGAGCTCCATACTCTCTCCCTCACAACTCACCTCAAGCTTCAAGTCCCTAAACTTTTCCAACAATTCCAACTCATGCACCATCATAGACGACGCATGCAAGGATTTCCTACTCAAGGCATCAGCCACTACAAGACATCATGCACCTGGGTGATACTTAAGCTCAAAATCACAATCCTTCAAAAATTCCATCCATCTCCTTTGTCTCATGTTAAGTTCTTTCTGGTCAAAAAGGTATTTCAGGCTCTTATGATCACTAAAGACTTCAAACCGCACTCCATAAAGGTAATGCCTCCACACCTTAAGAGCAAACACTACTGCAGCTAGCTCTAAGTCATGGGTTGGGTAGTTTTCCTCATGGGTTCTAAGTTGTCTAGAGGCATAAGCCACTACCCTCTTATCCTGCATCAAAATACAGCCTAAACCCTTCCCTGAAGCGTCACTGTACACTTCAAAGGATCTTGTCAAATCCGGCAATACTTATATCGGGGTGGTGGTCAGCTTCTCCTTAAGTTCCTTGAAACTTTTCTCACACTTCTCATCCCAAACAAAAGCATGGCCCTTACGGGTCAGCCGGGTGAGAGGTAAGGCCAACTGAGAAAAACCCCTAATGAACCTGCGGTAATAGTCGGCCAATCCCAAGAAACTCCTAACCTCAGTGACTGACCGGGGTCTCTCCCAACCAATCACCGCCTCTATCTTACTAAGATCCACTGACACACCCTCACTGGATATAACATGTCCTAGGAAGTGAACTCTATCCAACCAAAATCCACATTTCTCGGGGTTAGCAAACAATTGCTTCTCCCTCAACATTCCCAAAACTATTCTAAGGTGTTGCTCATGTTCTTCTAAGGTTTTGGAATAGATAAGGATGTCGTCGATGAATACGGCCACAAACTTATCCAAGTAGGGCCTAAAAATTCGATTCATGTAGTCCATGAATACAATTGGAGCGTTGGTTAAACCAAATGACATCACCAAATACTCATAATGCCCATATCTAGTCCTAAAAGCAGTTTTGGGAATGTCCTCACCCCTAATTTTTATCTGATGGTAACCTGACCTCTAGTCTATCTTAGAAAACACTGTTGCCCCTCTAAGTTGGTCTAACAGGTCATCTATCCTAGGCAATGGATATTTGTTCTAGATTGTTACCTTGTTCAACTGCCTATAATCAACACACAACCTCATGCTACCATTCTTCTTCTTGATGAGGAGCACTGGAGCTCCCCAAGGGGACACACTAGGCCTAATGAATTGCTTCTCTATTAATTCTTCTAGTTTCTTCTTAAGTTCACTCATCTCCAAGGGTGACATTCTATAGGGAGCCTTAGAAATAGGCCTTGTGCCCAGCACAAGGTCTATTGAAAACTCAGTCTCTCGATCCGGAGGTAAGGTGGTCACCTCACTAGGGAAAACATCCTAGAACTCCCTAACAGTGGTTATGCTATCTAGGTTGGGTTTAGACTCTACAGCTGAGGAAAGCAGTAATATAAAACAACAACTACTATCAGTCAGGCATTCAGAAATTTGAGTGGAGCAAGATAATAGATATGATGGCCTCTCCTTCGGAGGAAGAAGAAGAGTAGGAAAAACAATTTCTTTATTCCAATAATCTAGCATAATCTGGTTACGGGATAACCAGTTCTTGCCCAAAATAACATCAAGTTTCTTCAATGATAGACAAATTAAACCAACTTTAAAGACTCTATCCTGGATTTCTAAGGGACATGCAAGACATACTAAGGAAGTGGAAATAGCCTCCTTAGACGGGGTGCGAACATTCAAATAAAAAGGTAAAGGAGTAACATGCAATTTCATTCTTTCCACACAGTCACAAGAAATGAAGGAATGAGTTGCCCCAAAATCATATAATACAATCAAAGGAGTATCGTTTAGAGTGCATGTACCTTTCATCAGATTATCGGCCTGAGCCGCCTTCTCACAACTGAAGGTAAAGACTCTACCGGTAGCTTGGGGTTTGAGCTGGTCCTTCTTCCTCTTTGGGCAGTCCCCAATCACATGGCTTGGATCACGACAATAGAAACAAACTCGCTGCCCTGCCAAGCACTCGCCCCGATGGTTCTTGCTACACTTGGGGCAAGCAAAAAAAGCTGGGCTGGAGGGGAGGGCGACCTGCTTGCCCTTTCCTCCCTGGAGGTCGAAAATTCTTACTGGTAGGTGTGTCCTCTCTCTTCCTCTTACCCTCAACCCAAACCTTCGCCGCAGGCCTGGATGCCTCATCCACCAAACTTTGCTCGACGACCAGACACTTGGTCACCAAGGCTGAGAATTCTCTAAGTTGGAAGGCTGAAACGATCTTTCTGATCTCGGGCTTGAGGCCTGCCTCCAAGTGAGAGCATTTCCAACCCTCATTAAGATTAGCTTAAAGTAGGGAGTGATACTTGGAGAGTTCTTCAAACTTGGTCACAAATTGGCCCACGGTCATGTTGCCTTGCTTCAGTTGGAGAAACTCTAGTTCTTTCTGTTTCCTGACTGGCTCAGGGAAATATTTCTCTAGGAATACATGTTGGAATGCATCCCAAGAGAGTAAGGCTTCAGGAATACTCAAGCTGACCTTCACATTTTTCCACTAATTCTCTGCTTCTCCTTGTAACATATAGGTAGCAAATCTCACTTTCAGGTCGTCCGTGCAAGCCATCACCTCGAAGATCTTATTCATGGCGTTGGGCCATGAGTTTGCTGCTGTGGGATCATAGGCTCCATTAAAGGCTGGAGGATGGTGTTTCTTGAACTCAGCTAATCCCTGAAGGAATGGGTTTGCTACTGTCCCCGGTGGAGGAGTACCGGTGGACTGCCTTTGCAAGGCCTGGAGTACTGCGGCATTAGAAGCTGTTTGCTCCCCCATGATTTGAGTAAGCATTCGAAGGGCTACTGATAAGTGCAAATTATATGATAAATTCTTGTATTTTTACTGCATTTATCAAGGTTTAAATAGTAATTTATGCCCCAAAATAATCCCTTTTTAGTAATAATTGTAATAATTGTGATTATTTGATTTGAATTTGAATTTGATGCTATTTTAATAGAAAATCTGTTAAATTTGCAGATTTATGAGAAGATTTGAATAAATAAAGAAGATAACATTATTTGAGGAGAGGATCTGCGAATTTGAAGTTTAAATCAGAGCAAATAAAGATAAGATCAACTGCCATTTAAATAAGGATTCTGCAGATAACTTCCCAATTTAAATTCAAAGGCAGAATAAACACAGAATCAGATCAAAAAGAGGGAAACAAGGAAAGCCAAGCAAACAAGGATAAGATCAGGAATAGATCAAGCTGTTAAAAGAAGAAACATAGTAATCTGTTACGCGCTCCACGCTTCACTTGCGCTTAGCGCAAGTGAAGCGCAAATATCAGATTTACTTTTTGTTTCCTGTGTGACAAATGCCCTGAGCGTAGATGAAGTGCAGCTGCGCGTATTAGTTTAGATTTGTTTTCAGATCTGTTTTCAAATCAGATTTCTTCCAGATTTAAGATAGCTTTCCTTAGTCTATAAATAGGACCCTTTGTAAAGAAGTAAGGGAGGTTAGGAAAGGAGCATTTAGGAAGGAGATTAGAGAGACGACAAAGGTAGAGCTAGGATTGGAACAAGGTGACAGCTTCTCCATTGGGTTGTAATGGCTACCATGCGTAGCTAAACGTCTCAGTAGGATTGAATGTAGTTGATTCAATCCCCAAAGTGTATGTGAATTCTCTTTATTATTTATGAATCTCTATTTTATAATATCGGTACTTTTATACGTTGCTTAATGCGTAGCTTCCGCCTGTGTGCCGGAGTTATAGGTTAATTTTAGGATTCAGGTGACAAATGTTTCTATAAAATTAACAGCGAGTTTGGGAAAGCCTAGACATAGGACACCTAAATTCTGATTGGTAAAAGTACTCATAGTAGTTACTATTGGTAAAAGTACTCATCCTTGATTCTTTATTCCTTGTCCATTCCTATGTTCCTTAATTCTTGATACCTTATTCTATTTCAAAGTTTCATGAATATGATCTAAGTTCATAACTCTTGAGACTTAATACTTGAGCTTAATCATTCTTTTATACTTATCAAGTTTGTGATTGATAGATATGTTAATAATTACCTTACATTAAATCTATGACTCATGGTTGATTTTATCAAAGAAATCTTAATTACATCATTTTGATTTCTCTTCTTACTTTTAATTCAAATTACTTTGACCTCTTTATTCAAGTACCTTTCATTGAGTTCTTTGACAAGCTTGGTTGTTTTCTTGATTTATTTCTTCTTTCCTTGTTCCTTACCAATTTGGTTCTAAGAATGAATATTGTTGTAATTTTCATTTAATTTCTTTTGTTCTTTTATCTTTACTTTTTACTTTGATTCATTTAAACTCATGCCTTTATATTTGAACTTCTATGATCCTTTGATATATTCTTATTTCTTCTACAAGCTTGTCACTTGCCTACTTGATTGATCTATTGCCTTTCCTTCAACTGCTTCTTATGATTCTTGATTGAATTGATTTAAATTCCAATTCCTTTCTTTTATTGAAGATGAATCAACCATATGGTCCATAGTTTAATTATGGCAAATGGGATGTAAATCCCGTAGCCTTAGGAAACTACCTAAACTTAGTTAAATTACCTTATGATAATTATTAATGGTTTCCTATACCTTTCTTGATAAAATAAAATTAATGGATATGGCTAATTTGTGTGTGTACCAATTCGGCCTTAACAAGGAATTAAAGAATTACTTGTGTGTTTGATGAATTTTTTGTTTGGAACCAATGTTGAATGTACGTAAACTTGAATTTTGGAAGTAGTATATGATTGATTGAACTTGATTGTGATGCCAAGTGCTTGAATTGCTTGATTTAGAATTATGAATTATGCATAATGTATTCAAGCATTTGACAAGAGCAAGTATTGTGATGATGATAATAGGCACGGTTATGATCCTTAAAATTAGTAAAGATGCTTAGCAAGTATTTTGAGGAAAAACTACTTTAAAATAAATGATTTACTTTCTTTTCTAAAATAAAGTTTTACAAAAAGGTTTTAAGTAAATTGATGCTTTTTCAAGAGATTTTCCCTTGAATACAATGTCTTTCAAAACCTACCAATTTTGTTAATATGGATTCTTCAAAATAATTACTAAGCATCGAGCCTAAGGAAGAAAGAACAATGAAGGCCTCTGATAAATAGGGATCTGGATGTTAATGTTTTGTGAAAGAAATGAACACTCATAAAGAATGTAAATACCCAAACCGTGTATATATGTGTTTAATTATATTTATTATCATTAATAATACTTTGTCTTGTCGAAACCTAGGGGTAATTCCGAAAAAGTGGTTTCATGCGGCCTTCGAGCCGGGAGGTAGTATACACCTGGTGCGGTGAGAGATGGATAGTGTAACGTCCTAATTTCCCAACTCAGAAATAATGCCTGTTGGAGACATTATTCCTGAAATTCTAAAATTAATTCGTTCTATTTTCGATATCGTTAAACAATTCGCTTAAACTCCCTAATGATTAGCTTAAGTTGTCCAAATACATACATCTTAATCTCCTAATAACTGAAAATCTTAATTAAACTTAGGGGAAGAACCTACACTTGGAGTAGTGTTGTTCACGAGATCCATATTGGAAATCCGGCAGAGTCTCCCCTAAAAACCGGATGTTACCAATTTCAAGTTCAACCTGAAACTCAGTAAAAACCAGTACAGTCTAACAACATGAATATTCCAAAAATCATAATTAAGCCTCCATGGCTAAGAAACATATACATATACATTTACAACATTAATCAACCATCCATTAGTACAAATGAAATAATTCTATTATAAGAAGCTTCCATTCTAAATCAAAACTCAACTCCACCATCACCTTTCCTGCCTTATCATCACCTGGGGTTCCTGCACAACTAAAGTATATCCCCGAAACGTGGGGTGAGACTACGGTCTCAGCAAGTACATCTAAATATGTATAGCGTGTGGGAAACAACAATCAACACTTAAAACACATTAACAGATAATTAATAACAAACTAACAACATAATGCAACTCACTTAACATGAACAGAGAAATGATGCAACTCATGATGCACTCACTGTTGTGCCCAGCAGGCATGATCTTATCACTTTCTATGGTTAGAACTGAGCTCAGACTACGGGAAACGTCTTTCTCGGGGATGAATCCCACCTTACTAGACCGAAGTCGTGTTTTAACATAATTACTTAATTTTAACTCACGGCCGAAGCCGGCTTGAATTACTCACGGTCGAAACCGGCTTAAGATGTTATAATGCTCAAAATCAACTAATCAACAATTAGCTAGAATTATGTAAATAAACAATTCAAGGCTTAATATTTTTTCATGAAAACTCAAATTAGCATACTAAATGAATTCATCATCTCATTAAATTGTGAAATTAACAATTAGAAGGCATGCAAACCCTAATCCCCTAAATTTCATATACTAGGTTTATCATATTCGATACATGAGCCTCCCTAATTCATAAAATACACATGATCACTATAAATCAACATGTTATAAAGCAAAAAGAAGAGGGATTAGAGAATTGGGTTCGTGCACAAGATACACAACCATAGAAAGTGAGAGTGTGTGAGTTGTACTCACTTCAATGGAGTTCAAAGAGAAGGGAAAATGAAGTTGAAGAAGGTTGAAGGTGGAGATCCAAGGCACCCCTTTACTTCCTCCAAGCTCCAAAGCCTCTTTTCCAACTTGAAATCTCTTCCTCTCTCTAAAATATATATCTATCTCTCTCTCCCCCTCTCTCCCTCTCTAAGAAGTGAAAAGGATGAGGAAAAATGAAGAGGAATGAAGCCCTAATCGAATTTTATGTTGCTGTTAGTGACTTATCGCTTATGCTAAATTCTCGCTTAAGCTAGATGGTCATTCTCGCTTAAGCTAGATATTCTCGCTTGAGCGAGATGGTCGAGACCCAAAATCCTCTCACATTCTCGCTTAGGCTAAAACCCTTAGCTTAGGCGAAAATAGCCTTGAAAATGCCCTCTCTCTGAAAAATTCTCGCCTAGGCGAGATATGCCGAATCAAAACTCTCAAATTTTTGCTGATAAACTCGCCCAAGCGAGCCCATTCTCGCTTGGGCGAGAATCCTGAAGTCTAACCACTTAATTTTCCCTCTATTTTCTCGACAGCTTTCTTAATTGAGCAAGAATACGCTTGTTTGGGGTGCAAATGAGCTCAGAATACTATCATATAGAATATCAAACTGAAGCCCCGAATCTTAGCTTTCTAACCCAAGTGGAATCATTTCAATTGGAAACCCATAACTCTAGATATTTGTAATTTAGTGCACCAAGTTCATTAGGCTTAAAACTGAAATCAAGCAACAACATTGTTTTTTGCCCCTCTTTGATTTCCAATTCAATCCTCTCCTTCTCAAACCTAATTCCTCTCCTCCAAAACCTTCTTCTAACTTAGTTCTTCTCATCCAAAGCCTTCCCTCATTCACATCTTGCTACATAATTCCATTATTCCTTGGGTAGTCTCCATTGTTAACTTATTCCACTTAATGGCCAAAACCTATGATAATGTACTCGTCGCCAATCATTACTAATCACATACTTCCTAATCTCATTAGATAACCAATTTCCATCCTAAATTTTCACATTCCAAACTCCCATTCCTTATATTGTTCCCTATCCTCTGACCCTTGGCTAAAACCATAACTTAGGCTTCTATTACAATTCCTAAGCCCTAGATTTGGGATGTTACAGATAGGGTCGGTTGGATACTAGTAGCCTTGGGGCAGGGTCCAGTCCAGTCCACAACGTCACAATGGCTGCTGCCTGGCCTCTCCAGATCATGATAAGTGATACGGTTGTGTCGCGCCCGACGAATCCCTAGAGTCATCAAGATGGTAGAGCGCGTCACGATGCCTCAAATATCCGAGTACTCTTTATATGATAAAATTTTATGCACCTATTTTGTGTAATGGAAGCTTTATACCTGACGAGAGTTCTCGGCCATAGCTCATCTGATATTGTAAAACTTCGTGGAGGTAGTTCTGTGAATGGACGTTGTTTGGGCCCACATGCATTGCATTGCATGATACTACATAAATTAATGTCTGTCCGATGTGTGACTTGTTTGTTGCCATTTGCTAGTGTGCTGAACTATTTATTATTGTTATTTGGTTGATTTATGGTAGTTCTGTTATTAATGTTAGCAATGTTATAGTTACCGTAAATGAATGTATGATAATTGTCTGTTAATTGTGATTGTTGTTTGTAATACGGAGTGACTGTCGTTATCCATATTTAATTCCGAAGCTTTGATTTTCCCTAGACTTCTTTATGTGAGTTCATTATCTCATCCTCTTTGTTTGTTTATATGCATGATCAACTGTGTGTTTGATAGAAGATTGTTGCGACAGTAAGGATCATTTGTTTCAGTAATGGAGAGAAATAGATAGGATAGGTTTATCACTGCATGGGATGGATAATTCCCTCACTTTAGTGGCTAACACGAGAACCTCTACTAGAATAGAATTCTTATCTATTGACACTCTACCTAATCATTAGGCACGTCAACAATGGAGCTCAGTGCAGCATGATGACCTGGACCAGAGTGACCACATTTGTCTAGTTGAGGGGTTCCATTTGGTACATGTATATTTTGATAAGTGGCTTGTATGGAATAGCAGAGATACTCAATAATAGTTTTACAAATCATAAATATATAAATGCATATTCAGTGTATTTACTTTCGCTCATTCTATTTAGCTGTAAAGATCATTAAAACATTTTGCAAAAAAAATCCCTACTTTTTCATCACTCTCAAAATATTTTATTTAATTAGTAAAACAAAATCTCAACTACCGGGTGTGTCATAAGCACCGTCCCGTCCCGCCCAGCTCCGACTTTGACGAGGGCGAGGGCGGGTTTGGGGGTGCCCTGAACCCGTCTTGGTATAATAATTAAATTTTGTTATCATAATTATAATAATTAATAAAGGCAAGCTTACCTTTTTTAAACAAAAATATGATTAATTTTTAAGTTTCTAATTTTTAATATTCTCGATATCTATTTTTATATATTATTTGAATTAGAATATATTTCTTATTTAAAAATATGTATTTAAATTACTAAAAATAAAGAAAAAAAAATAAAAATATAATAGGGTGGGTTCCCCGCAGGGATGAGGTTGAGTTTCATAATTCCAAACCCGCCCCAACTTTTATGGGGTTGGGGAGAGCAAGACCTGCCCTGACCCGCCCTGTTGCCATGCCTGATGGGTGGAGCAATTGAATATGAAAGAAGAGGGAAAAGGGAAGATTGATGAAATAATGAGATTTTAATGAAACAATGAGTTTTGTGCAGTGATGATGTATTTCAATATGAGCCATATATGAGGTTTTATAATTATGAATAGTCCAGATTTATTGTACAGGACACTGTCTTGTTAGAAGCAAAATGGAGAGGATCTCAATCCTTATCATTGGTGGATATATATATATATGACTTTTCAAAAAAAACTAGGTGTGGCAAATAGAGCTGGATAAATGGGACAAACCATACAGGTTGGCTAGCAAAAATGAAGGGCTCGTGTCTTTATTTTAGAAGTTAGAATAACTCCTGGATTTTTTAGCTTAGCCTGGTAAAGTTGTGCTACCTATAAAACTCGTAAAAAAAGCTCGGGCTACCATTAAAAAACCCATAAAAAAGGATTCAAGCATTTATTTTAGAAAATCGAACAGCTTCAAGGTTTTAGCCCTGCCCGTAAAAACCCGCTATTCGCATCGTGTCGGGTAGCCCGAATTGACAACTCTAGTGACAAATCATATGTAACTTTATGTTAATTATTGGGTTCATACTTAAAAGTTTATGTGTGGGAAATGTAGAGAAGAAAGAGAGAAAGAAAAATGAAATGAAGAAAGAGAAAATGATAGATGTGATAATTGATGTAATGGGAAAGGAGGAGAGAGATGAAAAGAAAAAGAAGGTGTGACAAAGAGTGTAATATGATTGAGTGTGGAAAAATCAAAGTTGTTCTTTTGCGTTCACAGAAATATTTCAATGTTGGTTGCGATGGCATGCGTGATGCACTAGTGATACTCGTTTAGCATTTCACGACAACTCCAGGAGGTGAGGAAGGGTGGCTCACGATGGGTTCCGATTAGTTGCATTTGGTGTGCAACAGGCATCATATGACGACACTCATGCGATGCTCGCAAGTCGAAGATGGTGATGACACCATGGGTCATGGCTAGCTGGAAGCATTTAGGCTCTTGGATTCACGGGGTCTGACTTCGGTCTATGGAGAGGACGAAGAGTTAGGGGCTTGATTCGAGTGGTGAAGGGTTGGGGATGGCCCTGAATTTGTTGGGTTTGGTTTTTCTGGTTCTGGAGGATTTCCCTATTCTATTTTGACGTGGAGTGTTTTTGGAGCTTTGGAGATGGTTAGAAGATGAGGTTAGGGGATAAGGTTTACAGGGAGGAATGGCTATAGCTTTGGGGTTTTGATCTATTGTATCTTTTTGGTTATGGATTTGGGGGTTTTCTTTGGCAGATTACTGATTGTTGAAGAGGAAGAAGGTGGTTATTTTGTGGGTAGAGTATGCAATTGAAGGAGGAAGAGGAAGGAGAGGGAGAATTTGTGGGTTGGGGTTGATGATGAGTAGGATAATGAATAGGATAATAATGTGACACATCAACATTTAGAACATCACTTGTCATGGCATGGACTATTTTAGAACAAAAAAGGTTTTGAAGGACGCTCTTACCTCTTAATAAAAAAATTAAAGGGAATAAAAACAAATCTCGCTAATTTTATAGGGACTAAAAACATATTTTACTCTAAAAATGAAAAAAGGAGGTCAAAGATTCGTTTAGTAGAATTAAGTTTGTGACTAACCAACTTACTTTTACCCACTCTATAAATTACCCAAACACATCTACTATTTTCTAACTTCATTTTTATTGTTCCCAATTTAAGTTTAGATGTTTCTAACTTTAAAACAAACAAGTACTTAGTTGAGTTAAAAATTTTATACTGAATTTTATTACAAATTTATATTTAGGAGAAATCTTTTTAAACAAAAATAATTTTATTAAATTCAAATTCAAATTCAAATACATTCAACCATTCATAGTCATACAAACACTTATGTTATCCACTAGGGTCGGCCTGGTGGTTGGGGATTTGGGTAGTTTAATACGGGGTTCAAGATTCAAACCTCATTACTTTTTTTGTAAAAAAGAAAAGTGTTAGCAACACACTCTTTAACACACTTTTTTCAACACAATTCATGTGATTGGTTAAAAGTCACATGGGTCCCACCATATTGGGAGTGAGACCCACATAATTTGGTGGGACCCATGTGAATTTTAACCAATCACATAAAGTGTGTTGAAAAAAGTGTGTTAGAGAGTGTGTCGCTAGCACTCCTCTTATAAAAAAAAGGGAAAAATATGTTTTTCGTCCCTGTAGTTTCGGTCAACTTGGGTTTTCGTCCCTATACTTTAAATCCTTGGTTTTTTGTCCTTGTATTTTCAAAAACCCGTAACAGTAGTCCCTGCCGTTAGTTTGGACCGTTAAACTTGTGACGTGGCATGCTGGGCAATTGACACGTGGCATGCTAGGTACACGTGGCATGCTAGATAATTGACACGTGGCATGTTTAACGGACCAAAGTGACGGCAGGGACTACTGTTACGGGTTTTTGAAAGTATAGGGACAAAAAACCAAGGATTTAAAATATAGGGACGAAAACCCAAGTTGACTGAAACTACAGGGACGAAAAACATATTTTTCCCTAAAAAAAAAACACTTATGTGTTGACACATCTCTTGAATGTAAGAACAAATCCACATTTATATTTGTAGGGGCAACTGGACCCACTAGAAATTTAAATTTTTGTAATACTATATGCATAACCTGAACAAATTGCCTCATTCTTCAATACTATTTGTGTAAATGTCATTCACCTTTTAATTTTGTTCCCTCTCCTCTCAATGAAACAGAGGCTTGCTCACTACGTTTTTTTTTTTTCTTGCACACATTTTCATTCGCAGATATTTGGTGCTCTGCTTTGCTATTTCATTTTTGGTGAGTTTTAATTCTATTACATATTTTTGTTACACTTTTTTTTTTTAGTTTTCTTCTCTAATACTATGCACCATTACTTGATTACTTGTATAGAGAGAAATTTTTTATAGAATTAAAAATGAAAAAAATCATTCAATGCTTTTAGAATATGAAAAGTTATAGAAAACAATTATGATGCATATTCTTTCTTTTAGTAATATTATAAATTAAATATATTTTTAATGCTATAAATTTGTGGGTTGCCCCACACCTTAAGGGCTTATTTGTTTTGTGTTTCCATTTCCTGTTTTCATTTTCAATTTTTATTCTGTTTCTTTTTTTTTTCTGAAATTTTACAATGGAAAAACTGGAAATGCTGGAAATAACATTTTTCTGTTTTCAGCATTTCCAATTTTTCCTTTGTAAAATTTCAGAAAACAGGAAATGGAAATGCAAACCAAACATACCCTAAAATTTCTGGGACCGTGATTCACTCATTTCACTATTAGGAATAGAGGAAATTAATTGGCTGTCATTTTCAGGTGAGGAATTGATTTTCACGTGTCGGAACTGGTCTCCGATTTTTTTTTTTTCAATATTCCTCTAGAACCTATTCCCACTGAGGAATTGAATACACAACTAACATTTTTTTTTTCTTAAGGAATGTAAATTATACAATTCTACAACTTACAACAATGTAAGGTAAATAAAGAGACATATGAGATGTGGTGAGTAATGTGATGAAAAGAGACAAAAAAAATGTGTTATATACGTTATTGTATGTTTTTTTTTTTTTAAAATCTAGTACAACCAACATTTCTCCTCATCAAATCAAAAGGAAGCCATCAAGAAACTCCAGCTCAATAGATAGGTGCCTAATCGTGATGGGATGCAGTTGAAAATCAACCACACACAATTACATCACAGCCATTCAAAATACTTAATTTATAATAATTTTTTTAAAAAAGAAACGTGAAAACAGAAAAACACAATCACTAGATGTGAGAAATAGGAAAGAGAGAAATAGAATGAAGAGAAATATGTGAGAAATAGAGAAAAAATCGAGTTGTTTAATAAAAAAAAATAGAGATAAAATTGAGTTGAGAAAAATTGAATAAAATCTTGCAACATGTATATAAGTCTGCCACGTGTACAGTCCCATCCTTGTTATCATTTTATGTGACTTTGTTTTTCATGATTTTAGAAAGAGAGTGAATAGAAACCTGCCACGTGTATGATTCATTGCCCATTTCCATGTGATCCAACACTCCATCGCTCTCACTAACAAATTTCCTTGCAATCTTCGCAATTTCTCCGCTCATTTGCGGAGAAATATTTTGGCATGGACCCCATCTCTAAACATTTCTCTCCTCTCATGTTTTCAATGTACCAAACCATTAAACACATTTCTCTTCTCTTTATTTCTCTCTTCTCCCCCATAATTTCTTCTATACCAAACACACCAAAAACAAATTAAAAAAAGAAATTAATTACCAAATAAAAGCAGAAAATTAATATATCTTTTTTGCATTTATTTCATAATTTTTTTTTCAAAAAGCCTCAAACTAAACATGTTGTGATCTTTAATTTTTCCATATATATTTCAATTACACTCATATTTTTATATTTTCAATTTCTTTAGACATTTCTATTTTTTATTAAATTAATTTTTATATTTTTTTCTATTTTTGTACACTCATACACTTAATTTTGAGTATAGTACATTATTTTTTTCCAAATCTTGCTATGTCCTTTCAGCGTGTTAAAGGTGATCACGTTCCTGTGTCGTAGTTTTTTTTTTTTTTTTTTTTACTTTTTTTTAACACTACGCAACATTATTTCTCTCTATAAATTCCCAGACCCTAATTGGCTAAATCAATCCAATCAAGCAAACAAAACAATCAGAAATGTTCACCACACTAACCATCCCTGCAATACTCGTTTTCATATTCATATTCATATTCATCCTATCATTCCTTCTTGTATTGCATCCAAAACGACGTCGTGAAGATAATGGGAAACCTGCAGCACCACCAGGTCCAAAAGCGTTACCAATTATTGGTAACCTCCATATGTTAGGGAAACTCCCACATCGCAACCTTCAATCCCTTGCCACAAAACACGGGCCCATAATGTCCTTAAAGTTAGGACAAGTCCCAGCCATCGTGGTATCTTCCACTGAAACAGCAGAACTGTTCCTCAAAACCCACGACACCGTGTTTGCCAGCAGGCCTAAACTTCAAGCCTCGGAGTGTCTCTCTCATGGAAGCAAGGGTTTTGCGTTTTGTGAGTATGGTCCATACTGGCGAAACGTGAGGAAAGTGTGTACTTTGCAGCTTTTGAGTGCATCCAAAGTTGAGATGTTTGCTCCCCTGAGGAGGGAGGAGTTGGGGATGTTGGTGAAGTCACTTAAAAATGCAAGAGAGGTTGTGGATCTGAGTGAGTTAGTTGGGGAGCTAATAGAGGGCATTGTGTATAAAATGATATTGGGGCGAAGTAAGGATGAAAGGTTTGACATAAAGGAACTTATTCATGAGGTAATGAACTTGGTTGGAGCATTCAATGTTGCAGATTTTCTGCCTTGGCTTGGCGTCTTTGATCCTCAGGTATGAAATATATAAATTCAGCTACTTGTGGCTTAAGTTTTTAATCAATTGGTTATGTTTGATGAAAGAATTACTAAATGGTATATGATGATTTAATTGGGTTATGTTTGATACAATGATGAGATAATATGTTAATACAATATTAAAAAATATATAATAATTTATACAACATACTTTTTTTTTCAACCTCTCGATCATACTCTCCATTACATCTTATATTTCTCTTTTTACCCTATTTTATCTTTACATCTCTCTATGTTATACATGTTATTGTATAAACAACATTTCCCTTAAAAGAATTACTAGATATATGATGATTAATAGTACTTATATTTTGCTAAAATCTATTTTAAAAAATTATAAGAGTTAAATATGTTTTTAGTACTCGTAATATAACTGAGATTTGGTTAATTTTATTCTCTAAAATACAAAATTGGTGAATTTAGTCCCAAAAAGTGAAAATACTCATTTTCAGCCCTTATTGATAAAAATTCGTAGCAAATCTGTAAAAATAATTGTGCAATAAAGACTGAATTGGTATATTTTTAATTTTTGAGGGATCAAAATTACTAGTTTTAAACTATAGGGGCAAACCCAAATTTCGACTATGTTTCATGGAGTAAAAATATATTTAACTCAGATTATAATTATTAGATATATACTATCCAAAATAACTATTTTTTCACTAAAAAATATTTAATGTATATATATATATGAAATAAGAATAATAAAGGAATTAATAACAATTTTATAATTAACTCTCATGTTTTAGTATTTTTTGTTGAAAAATGAAATGAATAGGTTGTTTGGGGTAAGTATCTTTGAAATGTGGTACACACATATTCCAATTTTCTATTTTGTGAGAAATAATAATTGAAAGACGTTTGACACCATAAACCGTGTGGTACACTATTAGTGATTTTGTTTTGTAACGCTTCTTTTATTTATAGCACATTGTTTGTGGTTTTGTTTTGTAACGCTTCTTTTATTTATTTTTTATTTTTTTTATAGTTTTTATTTTTTTGTTATATTTATTTTTACTTATTTATCTTATTAAATAAAAATATAGATTAAGAAATACAATAAATGGTCACATGAAATTTGTGTTAACCATTCTTGTACTAATTAATTATGTGTTCAGAAACAGTGAACATAATTTATATAATATATATGTTTTTTCTTTCTATCTCTCTTCATCATATCATCCATCACATCTTATATTTCTCTCTTTTATCTCTACATCTCTTTATGTTGTTGTATAAACAACATTTCCCATAAAAGAATTACTAAATGGTATATGATGATTAATAGTACTTATATTTTTCTAATTAAAAACTATTTTAAAAAAAATTACAATGGTTAAATATGTTTTTAGTCCTTCTAATATAATTGAGATTTGATTTTATTCTATAAAATAAAAAATAGGTGAATTCGGTTCCCAAAAAGTGAAAATACTCATTTTCAGTCCTTATTGGTAAAAATTCGTAGCAAATATGTAAAAATAATTGTGCAATAAAGACTGAATTGGTATATTTTTAATTTTTTAGAGATCAAAATCACTAGTTTTAAATTATAGGGACAAATCCAAATTTTGACTATATTTCAATGTTAACGGTAAAGAATGAACTTAATTGAAAGTAATTTGAGAAGAAGAATGTATCTGCATTGAATTGGAAATAGATTGGCTATATATAGCCTTACAAAGAAAAACTGATCACCTAAAAATAAGCTACCTATGCTTACTGCTAACGTTACAAATTAGTAAAAGATAAGAACAATAACACTCATAAAAATAGGGATTTATTTAAAAACAGATTTGAATTAATCCTAATATTCGGGGAGTAAAAACATTTAACTCAAATTATAATTATTAGATATATACTATCCAAAATAACTAATTTTTTAACTAAAAAATATTTAATGTATATATATATAAAATAAGAATAATAAAGGAATTAATAACAATTTTATAATTAACTCTCATGTTTTATTATTTTTTTGTTGAAAAATGAAATGAATAGGTTGTTTGGGGTACGTATCTTTGAATTGTACCTACACACATATTCCAATTTTCTGTTTTATGAGAAATAATAATTTGTTGTATTTACACAAACATACGTTTGACGGTTTCAAACTGAAAAATAAAAAAAAACAAACATATAGTAAAAGACTTTTATTTCATTATCAAGCAGGGTCAGCCCAAGGGCCAAGTTCCTAAAGCAATAGCTTTAGGCCCCCAATATTACATAGGCCTCATAATTTTATATTATATTAATTATATTTATATTTAAAATTTATATAAATATAGGATTTTATGTATATACACTGGTAATGTAAAAAAGTTTTACATTGTCATCCAATGATTTGTTGTCATATCAATTAATGAACTAATAATACATGAGGCGTCATACTCATTAAATGATGTGGTAACACATCATCGGATGGCAGTGTAAAATTTAATGTATAGTGATTAAATTCTTAATAAAACTCTCTTTTGATTAAAATAATAGGCCACATCTTATTATAACTTTTTCTCATAATATTTTTTTAGGTGATTTTTCCTATCATGTTAATCATAGTTATAATACATATGTTTCTATTATGTAATATAATTAATATTGTAATATATCTAAATCACCAAAATACCAATATAAACATTAATTATACATAATAATAATTTAATAAGTAATTTTATATCTAAAAAATTTAAAAGAAAAAATTCAATAAAATTATAATAATTTTAATAATTCATTTTAGTTAATTAGAAAAGACCTCATCTCAAAAATTTGCTTTAGGCCTGAACATGTGTTGGGTCGGCCCTGTTATCAAGGACTTGTTTATATTCATTTTTTACAAAACTCTTTAATTTAAAAGATCTTATGATAATTAAATATTTTTTAAGAAACAAAAACTTAAAATAATAATTTTAATATTTTTTAAAAGTTAAAAAAGGGGCATGTAAAAAATTATACATATGTCATGATAAAATGATTTTAAAATATAGTTATATAAATCTTTAATACCTAAATAATGTTATGATTGTCTTCTTTCATCATATCATTTCATTTCATTTTAGACATTATTAGATATTTAAGCAAGGGTTTGAATTAGGGTTGGAGTGCTCCATTTTTAAGGGTTTGTTTGGTTTGCATTTTTATTTTTTGTTTCCATTATCTGTTTCATGTTTTTTAAAATTTTATAAAAGAAAAATTAAAAAAAATTGTTTATAACATTTCCAGTTTTTTTTTTATACATTATGAGTTTGATTTATTATTTGATATGGATTTTTTTTAAAGAACCGACCTAACCTTTTCGATCAAAATTAAGTCTATTCTAATTTAAAATTTGTTTAAAAACTTACTTTATAATATTGAATATATTATAAGTCTATCTCTAATATAGACTTATAAGCTCAAATTTTTTATATAACACAATATGTACAAGTATTTAATTAATAAGAAGTAAGCAAATGATATATTTTAAGATATTATAATAAAAACATAATACAATAATAATAACGAAGAGGGTTATAATTACACCGGTGTAAGTTACACCAAGTGTTACACCACTGAATATCTTTTAAACGGATCATTATATTTAATAATCCACCGTTGGATTGAAAGTTACTATCATATAGATCATACATATAAAATTTTACATTAATCCGAAATTATTTGATATGTCATTGAGATGTCTCAAGATTAACGTTATATATACATTTAAAATATATGAAAAATCTAACCATTTGATTATCAAGTTATTAGTGTCAAATTTTTACGAAACTTGGCACATATAATATTGATGATGAACAAACATAATTCAACGGTTGGATTATTAAAAAACATATTCGATTTGTAGTTATTAGCGGTGTAATACTTGGTGTAACTTACACCGGTGTAATTATAACCCTCCTCAATAATAACAATAATAAAAATATTTTATTATTAGGTAGCTAATGAGTCAATCTGATAGACTTTTTTAAATGACTTAAAATTACTAAACCTAACAATTTTAATTAAATAGACTTTAATGGCTTTATTTGTCTAACTTGAGCTTGATATAGATTAGGTGTAGACCAAGAGCTATCCTATTTCCACCTTATTAATTTAAATCAAATTATTCATTAGGTAATATTTTGATCGAAGTGTAATGTTTTTAATTTTAGGTTCCGATGACTTATATTAATTTCCCTTCCCTTCATTCTTTATTATTATTTTGGCTTAAATACATTTTTGGTCCCTATACTTTTGTAAATGGGTGATTTTGGTCCCCCTAGTTTTAATTGCTTAATTTTAGTCCCTGTACTTTTGTAAATGAGTGATTCTAGTGCCCCAAGTTTTAATTGCTCAATTTTGGTCATTCTTCTTTAAAATTGAACAAATCTAATCATACTGTTAGTCTCCCATTAAATATTTAGCACAGTTTGCTGACATTGATTTAATCTTGTGACGTGTAAATTATCACATGGCAAAGATTATTATTTAATTTTATCTCTTAATTTTTTTAAACGAAAAATCAAAAAATAAAATCAAATTCGGCATAATTTAATACAATGAGAAAACAAAATAAAAAAACAAAATTTCACTACTACACTCCAATTTCTCAAAAACAATAAAGCAAATACAAGTCCCAAAACTAAAATAATTGCAGGTCAGCTTCAAGCCATCAACCAAGCAAACTGAAATCACATTCGGAGATGAAATGAAATTTAAAATGAAATCGAAAACGAACTAAAATCTGCAAGCTCTAATTTTTCGTTTTAAAAAAATTAGATAATAATCTTTGTCATGTGATAGTTTACACGTCACAAAATTAAATCCATGTCAGCAAACTCTGCTAAATATTTAATGGAAGACTAACGGTAGGATTAAATTTGTTCAATTTTTAAAGAAGAGGGACCAAAATTGAGCAATTAAAATTAAGAGGACCAAAATCACCCATTTACAAAAGTACATGGACCAAAATTGAGCAATTAAAACTAAGGGGACCAAAATCACCCATTTACAAAAGTATAGGGACCAAAAAATGTATTTAAGCCTATTATTTTTTCATTATTTTTATAATTATTTTAAACACAAATTAATGAAATATTATATATGTATAATAATTGTCACTTCGATCAGGGACTAACAAGACGACTAAAGAAAGCAAGTAAGGAGTTCGACCAAGTCGTGGAGCATATTATCAAAGACCATGAGCATCCATCTAATAAAGAACAAAATAACTCACACAAAGACTTCGTAGATATATTGCTATCTTTTATGCACCAACCCATAGATCCTCATGATGAACAAAATGTCATTGATAGAACTAACATCAAGGCCATTATATTGGACATAATTGCCGGAGCATTTGACACATCTACTACTACAATTGATTGGGCTATGTCAGAACTCTTAAGGCATCCAAGGGTAATGAAAAAACTTCAAGATGAGCTAGAAAATGTAGTGGGGATGAATAGAATGGTAGATGAGAGTGATTTAGAGAATTTGCCTTATCTTAATATGGTGGTGAAGGAGACACTACGTCTATATCCGGTTGCACCTTTGCTATTGCCTCGTGAGACTCGAGAAGATGTCATTATCAATGGTTATTACATAAGGAAAAAATCAAGAGTCATAATAAATGCATGGACCATAGGACGAGATCCTAAAGTTTGGTCAAATAATGCTGAGACTTTTTATCCAGAAAGATTTGCCAATGGTAGTGTGGATATTCGTGGAAATGACTTTCGAGTTATACCATTTGGTTCGGGTCGTAGAGGTTGTCCTGGGATTCATCTGGGTCTAACAACTGTTAAGCTTGTTCTATCTCAATTGGTGCATTGCTTCAATTGGGAGCTTCCATTGGACATGTCTCCTAGTGACTTGGACATGAATGAGAAATTCGGTCTAACAATGCAAAAAAGTAAGCACTTGCTAGTTATGCCAATTTATCGACTAGTTTGTGAAGTTAAAAGCGGGTGAGTTTGTGTTATTAAGTATGAAACAAATTGTACCAATGTATGAAAACAAGTTGTGAAAATTTAAGTTTAATTTTTCTTCTTCAGTAATTAAATATTCACGCAAAATTTTAGAATAACATTCTTGTACTAATAAATGAGTATTGCCCCAATTAAATATATTAGCACCTACTTTAACTTTGATTTTTCTAAATTTAATTTACTACATCACTTTTACACCTATTTTTTTTTTCCTTTTATCGCTCTATTCCTTTCACACTATATCAATTATCACATCTATAATTTCTTATCTCTCTTGGTTTCATTTTTTCTTTTTATCTCTCTCTTCCATATATTTTTACACTTAATTTTTAGTATGGATTTATCTTTTTCCTTAGTGGTTATGTCAAATATTAACTCAAGTAATGCCGCGAAAACTAACGATGATTGGTTCAAATGGTACATGCTTGATTTCTCTTAAGCAAAGTCTCGAGTTCGAGTCTTGTGGATGGAAAAAATCCTCGTTGGGAGAGCTAACCCCATCATATTTTTAAATGATCTAGTTGTAACTTGTAAGTTTATTCTCGAAAAAGTTTTAAAAAATATTTACTCATATGTATTAAATTAAATATATAATTTAAGTAGAATTATTTTATATGTAAATGTGATGTAAAATAGAATTATTTTATATTAATTATAAAAAGTAACAAAAAAAACCATAGTCTACTGTTCTTGTTCTAGTTTCTATTAATATAGGTGCAGATATTTCTTGATTAGTAGTTGGTGGCTTCTATCGTACATGAGTCCTATAGGTCATGTATCGGTACATAACACTTTTGATCAGATGTAGGCTGTAACATCAACTGGCTTTTTTTATATAAGTGAATATTATAGAAGTGATATGTAATTGATGAAATTCCAAGGAGTGCCCTCAATTGTAAACAGTTTAGTGCAACCCAAGCTACTCATACTGGTTTATTCTCGAACCTCCTCTTGGGCCTTTGATTTGTTGGAACCTGTTCTACTTGTATTTGCTCCATTCTAGCCCTACACATTCTCTGAGCTCTTTGCCATTGAGTTCTTGTCATCGAACCCTTGGCCTTGGAGTATTGGCTGAAATGCTACCAGCTCTCATCTGGAGGCCTCATTTGCCTTGGTAGGTGCACCATCACTTCTTTTGCCTTCGCAAGGGTTGGTGCTTCTCCTTTTGGCATCACTGCTTTCCAGGTGGTTTGAGGCTTTGGCCTTGTGGGTACAGGTCTTACCCACTAGTTAGGAGGAACTTTGGCTGGTGGCACAAATGTCCTTTCTGGTCGTACCCCTTCTTGCCCCTTTCTAGGCCCTGGCCATTTTTTGGCCTTCCTCATGCTTAAGTTGGTTAAGCATGTTCTTCACATACTCTTTTCTGATTAAAGACTCCTCGAAGGTCTTAGCTGAATCAACGTCGAACATTGCGCTGCATCTAGGGCACAATTTGACGCATCTGTTTTCTCCTTGTTTCCTTGTTAGGAATTCAAGGAGATTCTCCTCAGCATCTGTGTAGATGTCTTTGACCTCTTTCTCGAAACCTTCAATGGCCATATTTGTGGCCCTATCATCAACTGGTTTGGTTTCCACCATGTTCACCTCGAAGGGCTCAACGTAACTCACATTGGTGCCAAAGGGATCAGAATCAACCTTCATGGTGCCTTTCATCTTTTCCTTGAACTTCAATCTCCCTATAATATTTTCTCCATTTCCTTTGTTCAGGTGTAGGGATTTTGTCATCATTACTCAGGATAATTTTTTTTATCTTTTAACAAAATATAAAAAATTTGGTCAGCATTAGTAATATCGACACCATATGATGGTTTTTTAAATTTTTCTTTACTCAAAGAACTTGCCTCTTCTTTTACAGGCTTTAGAAAAGTACAAGTATAAGGTGGTCCAGGTTTTAATTCAACCACATTAACTTCATTTTCCTCTTCATCAGTATCTGAGTCACTATTGGCTTCTAAAACGTCAACGTATGCCACCTTATCCCTTCTCCCTATTTGATCATATTTCTTATATTTGGCCTTTTCAGCCTTTATTTGTTCGATTTGCCTAACTTTATCAGCAAGTTGGGCCATGTCTCGAACTGGAAGACTGATTAATTTCTTTCGAATATGAAATTTGAGACCCCTTGCAGCTATTTGCACTAACTCATTCTCAGGTACAGGAATAAAGCATCTAGCTTTGTTCTGCCTAAACCTATTGAGGTAATCCCCTATGGTTTCACTTGGCATTCTTCTAATGTTCATCAGCTCCATTACACTAACCTTACTCTCTCCCCTAAAGAATTTTTCATGGAACGTTCTTTCAAGTTGGACCCAATTGTGAATGGAATTAGGGGGTAATGTTGTGAACCAAGTGAAGGCGTTCTTAGTTAAAGAACTTGGGAAATATTTTATCCTTAACAGTTCATTATCAGCTAGATCTCCGCATTCTATTTGGTACCTAGCCACATGCTCTACAGTTGACTCACCTATTTCCCCAGCAAACTTTGAAAAATTAGATACTTTCAGACCTCTAGGCAGTTCTGCTTGTAAGATATCTTGAGGAAAAGCAGATACAAATTAAGGTTGATTAGCATAACCTACATTAAAATCATGCCTATTTAGTATCTGTTCTACCATGTTGGCTACATTCTGTTGCCCCCCCCCAAATTAATTTGTCTTACTCGCTCTACCACTCGATCTTGGTCTTGATTTCGAGCCACAATTATAGGACCTGACTGACCTACCCTGTTCAAAAGCGGATCATGTTGGATTTCTCTCCTGGGTAGCTCTGGTTCTTCAAGACCTGGAGTCTCTTGCCCAGTTCCAAACACGTCAGCAAGCCTTCCCATTTGCCTTGCTAACAATTGGTAGTTTTGGTTAGTGGTTGCCACTAAAGGGGTGATCACTGTAGCCATGCATCTGGTGGGTCAACATGTTAACCATATCATGGTTTCTTTCATCCATTTGTTGTCTCATGGATTGCAAGGTTACATTTGTTAGAGAGTTTGACCCTATTTCATTCGACCATATATTTCCTATGGGGGAGGATGCCCGGACTTCCCTACTGAAGGCATTCGAATTTCCTGGTAAGTCAGAAGTGTTTCCTGTGTTTCTAGGGGGAAAGGAACTGCTAAAGGGTTGGTATACAACATTTGAGGCATTCCCAGTGTCACCATCATACCTAGGGATGGCAATTGGACCCAAACCCAATGAGTACCCGCAAAAATTACCCGCAATGGGTATGGTAATTACCCACCAAATGCGTCCGAGTCTGGGTAATTACTCGCACTTTTTAATGGGTACGAGTGCGGGTACGGGTACTATGGTACCCTACCTTACCCGTACCCGCACATATATAATATATATAATTAATGTAATTTATATACATATGATTAATTTAATATATATAGTATTAATTAATATTTTTCCCAAAAAATTAATTAATGTTAATATATATTATAGTCACCAAAAAACATTAATATACACTACTAATTTAATTAATTTAAATGTTTTGGAAATTTTATAATTTTGTATTCATAAATACTAAAATAGCAAAA
Source organism: Sesbania bispinosa (assembly GCA_026901365.1). Classification (NCBI taxonomy): domain Eukaryota; kingdom Viridiplantae; phylum Streptophyta; class Magnoliopsida; order Fabales; family Fabaceae; genus Sesbania; species Sesbania bispinosa. Next base: position 905,204 of record QLOH01000416.1, read on the forward strand.
GTTGAACTAATTTCCATTCCCCTCCCACGGTTCTCATCTCCCATCCACTTCCACATTACCAAAGTTGTTTTGTAGTTAAACTTGGTGATCTATGAATTATTTTACATTTGTGCTAGAGATTTTTTAATTAATTTTTATTTTCTAATGAATTTATTATTTTTATAATTAACAAAAGTGCGGGTAATGGGTACGGGTACGGGTACAGGTACTTAAGTACCCAACGGGTAAGGGTACGGGTATCAAAATCACTACCCACATGGGTATGGGTCCGGGTCCAGCTACTTTTTCAAAACGCGGGTATGGGGACGGGTACTATAGTATCCTACCCATTGCCATCCCTAATCATACCTTGTGTGTTAAAGCCGGGTGGTGGCCCCTTATTTCTAAGTGGCGCGTATGGCCTAACTTGGCTAACAACTGGGTCCTCTACTTGGGGAAGAGTCCCTACCACAACATCTTCTTTGTACCTTCCAACCCCACTTGGAGAACTTTGACTGCCATTATGGCTATCATGGGATGGTTTAGTGGCTAAGGAATTTCTTGAAGGAGTTCCAGAGCCATTCTTATGTTTGTTTGCCATGATTCTCCTACCACTCCTTAAATTCATACAACACTATAAACGTCCCACCGGACGTGCCAACTTGTTTATCTTGGAAATCAGTCTAAACAAATGTATCTCAAGATCGATTTGGGACGAGATACAGGTCCTCTAGAAGGGCTCTTTAAAGGGTTGTCATTAAGAAGTTTTGAGAAGAAGAGAATATCTTAATGGCATAAGATAAATACGGACAAGCTTTTGATTTATATTGAAAAGGTAGAAACGTACATATAAACTGGAAATTAAACTACAGAAAGCATAAAAGCATGAAATTAAATGGCGGTCTGCAGTCCCTACTCTGCGATCTCAGGATGGATGTTCTGGCTTTAAGGTGCTTGAGTGTTCAGTTTGCCGACCTTATGCCAATCTTCTCTTCTCCTATTTATACGCCTCCCTTGGAACCGCTTCAGAACTGCATGTAACTACCATGCACGTTATCCATCAACTCCCAGTTCCCCATGTTCTCCATAATTAAGGCAACACCATTTTATAACTGTATTTGATGACGTGGACTAAGGTCTGATGTCTCTTCGAGTCAAGAGTATCTCAATGTTTGCACTCTGATTTACCACTTCGAGCTGAAGATGATCTTTCGAGAAGCCCCCTTCTGGTCAGCTTTGAGCTTGCGCTCAACTTCCCATTAAGCCTTTTTGAAAACGTGTCATAATTCTACCTGCCGTCTAGAGATTTTCCTTGACCACCGGCTACCTTAGCATAATAAATGCGTTCCACCCGTTATTGGTCTAGCATAGTGGCAGATTTACATCTTAGGCTTCCTTCTTCCTTATAAATAGTGGTTAGCTTCACCACCTGCTCATTGTCTCATTTCTCATGGAGTTGTTTTTTATGTTGGCTGCTCTGTTCGACCTGATCTTTATAGCTTTCCATGAACAACTTCATGTGTTCTCTCCAGTAGAAATAATCTTTTCTGTTGAAAATCGGAGGTCTGGTTACAGATGCTCCTTCAGAGATGTAGAGACCATAGCTTGTTGAGGTTTCCATTTGGATCTTCTTCCCTCAGCACTTGTTAGATGCTCAACCTGAAGTTGAGCTCTTATACCACCTGTAGAAACCACAGGAAACACTAGAAGGGGGGTTAAATAGTGTTTTATAATTTCAAACAAATTTTATGAAAACCTTTTCACAAGCAAAGTGTTTAACAAAAGTTTTGAGCAACTTGCTGAAACTGGGCTTTTAAGGGACTTACTGAAGTGCTTCAGCAGGTCCAAAAACAGTTTTATAAACTTGTTTTAAAGAGTGTTTGAGATGATTTATCAGTTCAAGCTTATAAAATAGATTATTCAGAACCCTCCAGTTAGTTTAAATAACAGATATAATGAGATAAGGGTAAAGAAAACTTAGCCAAAGATTTATCCTGGTTCACTCACATCCACCGTGAGCTACGTCCAGTCCCAATGCCAAACCAGCAAAGGATTTTCCACTAATCTCAAAGATTACAAGTATTCTTTGGCCACAGCCTCTTCAGGCTAAACTACAAATATTCTTTGGACACAACCTCTTCAGGCTAAAACCCAAGTATTGTTTGAACACACAGCCTCTCCAGGCTAAAACCCAAGTATTGTTTAACAGACAAACCTCTTCAGGCTCAAAGACAAGTATTCTTTGTTCCACCAAGCCTCTTTAGGCTCTCAGACACTTTGAAAGTGTTTACAGTGAATATTAGTTTAAGTTCCTGAGAAACTTAAACAGAGAAAATCTTGTACAAAAGGGATAACTGAGTGGAACACAGGATACAAATGAAATATTCTATGTGCAAAATATCATAGAGTAGAAGTGAGATTTTTTCAACGTATTGGCTTGATAAAAATATCTTCTCTCTCGCTTTGAAATTCTTCATGAAGCTTTGTGAATACCCGATTTTATCCGGGCTAATATTATTTTAACTTCATTTTTTGTTTAATTTAATTTGTAAATAAATGTCAAAATAAAAAATAAAAGAATTCAAAAAATAATAAATCTGAAAAAAATAATTTTAATGTTCAAATTAAAAAAAAGAAAAAAAGTTCAAAAAATATATGCTGAAATTTTAAAATCCAAAAAAAAGATAAGTAAATAAATAGATCTAAAAATATAAAAAATATAAATTCAGAAAATAATTATAAAATTAAACCCGAAAATAAAAAAGAAAAAAGAAGTAGATAACAATGAGTGGGAGGTTAGAGAAAATATTGGATAGTGGAGGTGATTGCATTAGGAGAAAAAGGGGAAGAGGTTTTCGGAGTTTGTTTCAGATAGTTACAGTATAAAAGGTGAGTAATTCTTGTATAGACACACACCTAACACCTCACATTTGGGCACAACCAATCAAAATATAATAACTCATTAAAATAAAAAAAATCTCAAAATTCTAGAAGAAGGAATAGGATACGTGACTTCACCGTTTTTTTAAATCCCTAAACTTGCTTTTCTTTATCCTTCATCTCTCTCTCTTGTTTCCTCTAAGAAACATTCACCAGTGGAGATCTAATTTTTAAAAATGATTTAATTTTTCTGAAAAAAAACACATGCATTTTAAACGGAATTAACTTGAGCCATCAAGCTCAAATGCTATCCACAAACGTCAAACAACATTGTTTTCGCCATCTAAACAGAATCAATCGTGCATTCTTGTATTTTAAATCTGTAAACTTTTTAAATTTTCAAGTTCTATTTTATTTTCCTAAAAAATGATTTAATGAATAAAAAGTTTTGAATTTCATGATATCTTTTAATTTAGAAAAAAAAAACTGTTGTGTGGTGTCATGCCGAAGAGGCCGAAGAGCAAAGGTGAGAGGAAGAAGATGGTTCCTTCTTTTCCTTTTTTTGGGCCCTTCTTCTTTTTGTTAGTTTTTTTCTTCAGATTTGTTGAACCCAATTAGTGCTTCTTTTTACTAGATAACTGTTGTATCAATTTGGAGTATGCAGTTAGAGAGAGAAAGCAGCAGTGCAGGAAAAAAACCCATGGAGTCACATATCCTATTCTTTTTTCCAGAATTAATTTTGAGTTATTTTTATTTTAATGAGTTGTCATATTTTAATTGGTTGTGCCCAAATGTAGGGTGTTAGGTATGTGTCTACGGAAGAATTATTCATAAACGGTAAGAGAAGGGAATCAGAAGGGGACGGTTACACAACACAGGGGAGTGGAACAGAATTAAAAAGAAAATGAGTCAAATGACTCGAGGGGGAGAAAGATGGATTCAACTTAGGTGCTGATAGGGAGATTCCATCAAAAGCTCAAAATGAAAGATAGGGTGAAGGAAATTGTGAAGGTAAACTTATTCCTATTTTTATTCTTTTTCTTTCCCCTTTTCATGGTTCTTTCTTTGGCTGAAATATGATTATGTTTGAGTGTGTTCTCTGTATGCTCTATAATGTATGATCACTGCCATATAAATATTTTATGAGTATATTGTAAAAATTTTAAGAACAGCTCAGAAAACAGCCATCTCCCTGTACAGTCGCGCCACCACCACCCCTGTGGGCTGTTGTTTCCTCTACCCATTCTTCTTCTCCCTTCTTCCTTTTCCCCCTTCTTCTCGCATCTTTTTCTCCGATTCTCCGATTCTCCTCTGTACCTCACTTGCTCTCACTTTGTCGTTCTAATTCCTAAACCTCTGGGTGCGTGTGTGTGTGTGAATAAAGTGGAGGGGCGTGATGAATTAGATTTCTAATTCTAACCCCCCCACGCCCTTTTTTCTTTTTTTTTTTGTTTTTTTTGTTACATATTATTTTAAATCCTTAGTTTTGTTTAGGATTAAACTTAGGTGCAGTACCATAAGTACTGTTACTACTGTTATCTAATTATAACATGACACCTGGAATATTTTTTCACCTCATTAACCACCATGTTATCTTAATTTACTCCGTTAACTCCATGCCTTATCGTAACTACTTACCCGCCTGGAGGCCCACCACTCATACATGATTTCATTCACGCACGTTGGTGGCATATATATGTACTTGTATATAAATATGCTGGAGTTTGAATACATTGAATTAATAATGATGACATTACTAAAAGATAAAAAATAAAAAATTATAATTCTATGTAATTTTTAAGGACCACCAGCGTGATATATATATATATATATATATAGAGAGAGAGAGAGAGAGAGAAAGTAAGAGAGAGGGAGAAAGTATTGGCTAGACTATACATCAAACAGGTTGAAGGCACACAAACCAGATCGAATAAGATTGACCATTAGTATAGTATAAATGTTTTCAATTTGGAGCATTGATAGAGTGAAGCATCTTCTTCATTTGATAAACATCAGTGGCTTGTGGTTATCAAACATAATTTGATAAATTTAATGCCTCTTAAGCGTAATTGTGTAGGTAACAGAATCAATCCCCAGTCCCATTTCACGTGTAGATTATCAAGCTATTGTTGAGCAAAATTCGAAGCAGAATACTTTAACGCTCTAAAAAATTTCACATTCTTCTTCATTACATGATTTCATGGAATTGTTCCAGTTTTGATTTCATTGGATGGCGCTATTGCTGCGAAATTGAATAATGGGTCCTATGAAAATCTGTTTTCGCAGGTACGTAGTAACGATGGGCAAGGAGTTACATGGAGTTAACGAAGTAAATTAAGATAACAGGGTCGTTAATGAGGTGGAAAAACATTCCAGGTGTCATGTTATAATTAGATAACAGTAGGAACAGTACTTATGGTACTGCACCTAAGTTTAATCCTTTTGTTTATTGTTTCTGAACGTTATGTTTGTTAAAATTTTGTAAATAATATTTCTTTTTATTTCTGTAATTTATTTGTCTATGTGAATATTTGTGTGTAAATTTGCTTGGTTGACATGTTGATTCAAAAATAAATCTTATAGATATAGATTTAATTTCAAAATTTTCAAATAAACAAAATCAAAATCTAAACAATAATAATAAGTGTTAGTGCAATAATTTGGTGATATTAACAAATAGAATTTCTATCGTTAAATATCATTCAAATTATATAGGACTATGGAGTATAGCCATTTGCTAACAAGATAGTCCTTGTAAATTGTAAATTATTTCCAAAATTAAGAAAAAATAATTTTTCCTAAAAATAAAACGTTAACTAGTAGCATTTCTACCGTTAACGGGACTATGAAGTATAATCATTTGTTAACAAAATATTTCCCACACTTATAAATAATTTTAAAAGATAATAAAAATATTTTTCAAAATAAACAATGTTACAATTAGCATTTCTAGCAATAACGTTGTCTTTCAAAAATAAAAAGAAACTCTTTTTTTACTCAATTTAAAAATAAATTTTGCTAATAAAATCTCTCAATGATCAAGTAATATTAATTGAATAGCAATTCTATCAATTAATATTATTTGAATCAGAAGGGTTCATTGTATAGCCATTTGCTAACAGAAACCCTTCAAGAGTGAATTCTTTTTTAAAATCAACTCTTTCAAAAATAAAATAAATAAAGAAAAATATTTTAAAAAATCTTTTCAAAATCCAAACTCTTAATCAATCAACAAATCAATCTTTCAGAACTACGTGGTTTTGATTTCCCTATTGCAGCTGGGGATACATAGGAGCGGGAACCGGTCCCGTCAAGCCCACATAAATATTTTTTTTCTAAATTTTCCCATAATCTAAAAAATATAAAAAAAATTGTAAATAAATTTGTAAATAAACTTGTAAATAAAATTGTAAATCATTTTTAAAAGGGGTAAAATAAATATTTTTCAAAAGTTAATAAATTTGCACAATTAATTAGAGGTAACCGTCTTAGGACGGATGTTGTAGGGTGCTAATACCTTCCCTACGCATAATCAACTCCCGAATACAAACTTGGTTTCGAAGACCATTTTTTAAAAAAAGGGGTTTTTTCTGACATTTTTCCTCAAAAATAAATATTGGTGGCGACTCCATTGAAAACGATTTTTCAATACCCTTTTCGCTTCGCCGTCCCGTCGGGACCCCAGTTCCGACAAGCTTTATATAGGATTTCAGCTTGAGTCCGTTGAAGATTGATAAACCACCGTTGTGAAATAGCATTAAATGTTGTTAAGACCATTGTGAGGCAATCTTCAAAAAGCTTCTGACTTTGAGTGTTGCAGGTGCAGGTACCAAGGTCTGACACGTGCAGGTACCAGGTTACAGCAGTTTCCCTTTCTGGTAAAGGATTTGAAATGTTTCATAAAGGGCCTCTGTAACATTCCTTAATTGAATCAAACTTGCACCATACGTTTAAGATGCATTAAAGTCTTGAGCAGAAAGCCTTATGACTTTAGTCAAATGCCACGTAGAAAGTCTTCAGCAGTTCTTCTTGATTCACATAAAATATCTCTTTCAGAGGGTTGATAGCTTTTAGCAGGTTCTCGTCCTTCAGAGCGTTGCATGATAAGTGCCAATTATATGATATATTCTTGTATTTTTACTGCACTTATCAAGGGTAAAATAGTAGTTTATGCCCCAAAATAATCCCATTTTATTAATAATTGTTATAATTGTGTTTATTTAATTTGAATTTGAATTTGATGCTACTTTAATAGAAAATCTGTTGATTTTGCAGATTTATGAGAGAGATTTGAATGAGAAAAGAAGATAGCATTATTTGAGGATAGGATCTGCAGATTTGAAGTTTAAATGAGAGCAAATAAAGATAAGATCAACAACCATTTAAACAAGGATTATGCGGATAACTTCCCAATTTAAATTCAAAGTCAAAATAAACACTGTCAGATCAAAAAGAGGGAAATAAGGAAAGCCAAGCAAACAAAGATAAGATCAGGAAGAGATCAAGTTAAAAATAGAGAGAATCAAGAGAAGCTGGAATGAGAAATACGATCCACCTGCGCTCAGCAAAGGTGAAGCGTACCCATCAGGATTCCTCTCTGGATCCTGCGCTGCAGATGCGCTAAGCGCACGTGAAGCGCAGGAACACGGATAATTTTTCTAATCTGATTTCAAAACAGATTCCTTCCAGATTTCAGATAGCTTTCCTTCATCTATAAATAGGACCCTTTGTACAAATCATAAGGAGCTTTTGATAGAGAGTCTAAGATAGAGGAGAGTTTTAGAGAGACGGCAGAGCAGAGCTAGGATTGAAGAAAAGCATGACAGTTTCTTCATTGGTCTGTATGGCTACCATGCATAGCTAAACTCTCCAATAGGGTTGAATGTAGTTGATTCAATCCCCAAGTGTATGTGAATTCTCTTTATTATTTATGAATCCCTATTCTATAATATCGGTACTTTTATACTTTGCTTAATGCGTAGCTTCCGCCTGTGTGCCGGAGTTATATGTTGTTTTTATAAGATTCATTGGTAAATGGTTTTATAAATACAACAACGAGTTTGGGAAAGCCTAGACATAGGACACTTGAATTCTGATTGGTAAAAGTACTCATAGTAATCGCTATAGGAATATAGGGGGAATCGATGATTGAAGAATTGGAATGTGACAGCCTCTTCATAGTAGTCCCTATAGGAATATACGATGAGTTGATAATGTTAATGAACGGAAAGGTAGAGCAATCAAGCCGGGGTAATTTGTCTCCTGGGAGAACCTGCATGAATTATTTCTGAGTATCTCGTGATGTGGGACATCGACATAGGATAATATAGTTTGGCTAGGATGTTATAGAAATATATTCATAAATAATATTGGGAATCACATGCATAAGGGGTGCGATGATACGAAGTTCAATCCTGATCCAAGTAACGCTATCTCACCTTATCTCTATTATCTCATTTACTTTATGCAATTTACTTCTAGCACAACAATCATCAAAATATCGTTTTCTACTTGATAGTCTGATCACTAATACATACGAAGTGAACCGTTCCCTGTGGATACGATAAACTCATACCTACTATTATACTGCTGAAATTTTGGTATGCTTGCCAGAATCTCATCAAGTATTTTTAGCGCCGTTGCCGGGGAACGGTGTATCAACTCGTATAGACTTGGGAGCTCTAACTATCAAGTTGTATATACTCTATCTTAGGATTAGATTTTTAATTTTTTTAGGAATTTTTAGGAATTTTTCTTTTTCTTTTTCTTTTTTCTTTTTTTTCTATTAAAATTCTCTTCCACACTTACCCTTTTCAAGTTTTCTTGTTTATGCTTTTGAGAGGCCAGGTGTCCCCAAATCAGTTACAATTTGATCCAGAAATAGAAAGGACATCAAGGAGGAACAGAAGTAGAAACAGGAGAAGGAGAAGAAGGATACTTGAGGAAGAAGACAAAAATATGGCAGAAGAACAACCGCAAAGAAGAAGAACCTTGGGAGAATATGTCATGCATCAAGGACTTCGCCATTTTTCAAGCATTGTCTTACCCGTAACAGCGAAGTCCATTAGCAAGTTCAGTGTGGACGACAACCAGCTCAATTACAAAAAAAAGGAGTGTTAGAACTCAACAGTAGTGATGCTATTCTAGCGAAAAACAAGCTTATCAAAAGACAGATAGAGGCACACACAACAATTGAAAACACTCCCTCAACAGTTAAAGGTTGTCCAATCCCAACCTATTCAAACCCAACCTTTGATCTGTGACTTTTGCGGAGGCGACCATCCCAATGGTCAGTGCTCTTATCAAGAAACTCAAGCCGAACAAGTCAACTTCATGGGTAACCAGGGGAGGCAAGGAAATTTCTCCAACAATAACAATCAGTACTCACAAGGGTAGAGGAATAACCAAAACAACTCTGGATGGGGGCAGAATGGAGGAAACAGATAGACACCTTACCAGCAACAACAATGATCAACGCATGACAGATTGAACAGGTTGGAAGAGAAGATTGATGCATTCTTACAAGGATTTGACGGATTTAGGAAGAACACATAAGCATCAATCAAAGCATTGGAAAGTCAAGTGGGCCAACTAGCAACTGAGATGGCAGAACACAAGAATGGCCACTTTACAGCAAACACTCAGACCAATCCAAAGGAGCACTGCAACTTGATTTCTACTGATGGCAACAAGTCAGAGGAAAGTGATATAGAAGAAAACATTACAGTTGAAGAGCAAGTGCCCACAAAAGAGATTTTCGAGAAGAGTGTTCAACCAGAAGGGAAGCCAGAAGAAATTTGGCAAAGAGAAGAAGAAGAACCAGAAGAGGTCTACACCATAAGCAAGTCACTTGATCCAGGTAAGTTCATTGTACCTCTTTCTATTGGTAATCAACCAGCCACATATGCTTTATTGGATCTTGGGGCGAGCATCAATTTGATGCCGCTATCATATTTTAACAAGCTGGGAATTTTGAAGGTCAAGCCTGTCAACGTGAAGTTAATGCTTGCAAATAAATCCACCCAAAGCCCATATGGGATAGTTGAAAACTTACCAATCAAAGTGGATAAATTTGTTTATGCTGTTGACTTCTACATTGCAAAAATAGAAGAGGAGGATATTGATGTCCCCTTAATTTTGGGAAGACCCTTCATGAAAGCTGCTAAGACAATAGTGGATGTTGATCGGGGAAAATACCAATTAAGCTCTAAAGATGAGAGCATTGTGTTTCACATTGACAGAGGAATCCCCAAAATGCAGAAAACTCCAGAAAAATTAAAAATGGATCCTACTGATGGGATCTATAAATTTAAATCTAAATCTCAGCTGCCACAGAAAGAAGTTCCTCCAGATATTGTGGAGCAAAAGAAGAAGAAGGTTTCTGGATTTCTGAGGAAACCAAGAATGAGAGTAAAGCAACCAGAAAACATGCTGGAATTTAGATTCAAAAAGAGAAAAAGAGCAGCATCAGAGGAAGAAATCAGTGAAGACAATGATGATGAGAAAATGAGAAATTGGCATGGAGGATGAGAACTAAAAGGAAGGACAGGAACAGAGTCAACCATCATCCTCCAACTGAGGCCACCATAAGTTTCTAAGTGACGAGGCGTCGAGCTATCAGACGTTAAACAAGCGCTTCCTGGGAGGCAACCCAACAATTTTTGTTTTAATTTTTCTTTGATTTTTCTTTTGTTTTTAATTAGAGTCAATGCCTGTGTAAAATAAGAAATTATTAGGAATTGGGTTGATTTTAATAGGAAAATGATGAAAAACAGTTAAAGTTAGGAAGTAATAGAAAATAGAAAATGGAATTTCAATTCTGTTTCCTGCGCTTCATTTGCGCTAAGCGCATATGAAGCGCAAATTTCATAATTTGCCTCTGTTTTCTACACTTCACTTACGCTAAGCGTAGGAGAAGCGCAAAATTATTAAATTCGTCTTTGTTTTCTGCGCTTCACCTACGCTAAGCATAGGTGAAGCAAAACGGTTCGCTTCAGATTCCAGGAATCACGTGCTGCACTTTCGCTGAGCGAAAGTGAAGTGCAACTGCGCGCTCTAGCATTTATTTGAAAATCTGGAGCGAGGGAAGGTCATTTCAACCTTCCCTCAACTCCTAACTTCCATTTTCTCTGAAAATCCATCCTTTCCTTAGATCCTTTTACTTCCAAATCCCCTTCCTTTCAATTTTTGAAATTACACCAGGTATGTTTTTATAGTTTTATTCATTTTGCACCGATTAAAATTTTCAGTTTTTCATTTAATTGAGCAAAACCTTAGGATAGAAAACTTAGGCTCTTAGGACCCTTTAAGTTAGGAAAATTTGTCAATAGAGTCTTAGTTTAGTCTGCTTGTTACTATGGTATGCATGATGGTGTGTTTTGATATTTTTAGGTGGTAGTTTTTTAAATGCTCAATGAATTAATGCAAGTTATTCTTTTTGGTGCATGTATGCTCAGTTTGTTCCATATTTTTGTATGGTCATATTTGAATAATTGTGCCCTATTTCATGTTGCTGATAACATGATATTTTTGAGCTTAATGTTGTTACCATTTTTATGCCCCTTTTAAAATTAATTAGGACTTGCTTTAACTGATCACTTTAGCATGCTCTTAATGAATTAATTAATTGGCATTTGGTAACTTTAAAATCAAGATTTTTGTGCAAGTGCTTGATTGGGTAACTCCTCTGATTTCTGATTTAAATTGGCCACTTATTTCACTAATTATGAGTTAGTTTATTTGCATAAAAATGATCTTGGTTTAATTTTGTTTTGCAGATGGCCCGCACTAAAGTTGTTAATTCAACTGGCACTTCTAGGAGAGGCAAATGGGGTGCAAAGAGATCCAGAGAGGCACCCCAGGAGGAACCTGAGTTTGATGCCCACCGCTTCAAGGACCTGCGGCTTCAAGGACGCCATGTCCTTTGAAGCTTACAATTCACTGATGGACTGTAACTTCATTAAGGAAAGGCCGGTGGCTTTGGAGCCTGACGAGTATGAGGACTTCAGAGCAGAAATGGTAAGAAGGAACTAGGTTCCCCTCAGCCGCCCAGACTCACATTTTGATCTTGACATCGTTAGGGAGTTCTATGCCAATGCCATTGGAGACCATGGCATTAATGTGAGGCAGGAGTCCTGTGTTCGAGGGCAGGTGATTTCTTATGATCGCAATGCGATCAATGCTCTTCTACAGTTCCCAGGGCCAGAGGACAGAAGACGCATGGTGTGTCAGCACCGTGAGAGGATGAGGGCAGTGGGGATCAATGGCAATGATCCCCTGGATATTCACACCGCAGAGTGCCTATGCCTGCGGGGATGTTCCTTCGAGAGGAATGTCTATAGTCAGTCTGCTCGCATCTACAGGCGCGACATGAGGGACATCGCGTGGATGCAGACAGTGTTGGTGTTGGCTAACATCCAGCCCACCAACCATGTGTCAGATATCACCATGCTAGTAGCCCACCTCCTCTACAGCATCATCACTGGCGCAGACATTGACATTGCCAGTATCATCACACAGAAGATAGCAGATTTTGTATCTTTTGTAGGGCACCGCAGCGCCAACTCCAGGATCAATTTAGGCTTCCCATCACTTATCACATCCCTCTGCGGTTCTAAGGGTGTTTAGGTGTTTCCTTCAGTACGCATCTTGAACCCCATGACCGCAGGATATATAGCAGCCAACTGCATCCCCGTTGAGGATGAGGAGGAGGATGAGGAGCAGCAGCAGCCACCACCACCACCACCACAGGCACCACCACCACTAGCACCACCAGTAGCAGACGCTTCTATTCCTTTTTGGGCTTAGCACTTGATGGCTCAGATGTTTTCACTTCATAGACAATCACTCCATCTTCAGGAGTATCACTACTTGACTCGCCCGGACCCTTACCCAGGCATGACACCAGATCAATTCAGGGATTATGCACAGTGGCCTGGGGACAAGCCTATTGTTCCGGGAGGGGGTGGAGCAGCATTCTTCCGGGAGGGGGTGGAGCAGCTGCAGATGGAGCTGAGGATGCTGAGCCTGACCATATGGACCAGGAAGACTGATTATTTTTTATTTGGTGCTTTTCTTTCTTTTTCTCTTCATTTTTCTTTTCTTTTCTTTTATTTTCTTTTTATTTTATTTTGCTTTTTCTGGATATGTACTGTATATATACCCTCCGATACATTATTTTGCTATGCAGTGCATTTTTCAGCATTTTCATTCTTTTTAGGATTTTAGGAATTAGGATTTAAGGGTAAATTTTTCAAATTTTCTGAAACTAGGCAGTTTAACTAACCAGATTAGGAAAGAAGAAAGGGTTTTGTGATTAATTCCATAATCAGTTAAGATTAGGATATTTCTCAGGAAAACCTATCAGGGTAGTTAATTAAAATTAGTAAGTGCTTTATCAAGGAATTTAGCCAAAAAGCCGGTAAGTTGTGAGTCCAAACACTTGAATTGAGAGTTTTTCACCGCTGCTTGTCAATTGTTATTGATTGAGTTTTTGGATTTTACTCTGTTGATGGAAAATATGGAAGTGACAAAGGCAATTTTTGTATTTAAATTATTTGCTCAGTGCCAAAAAGTCAACCCTTGATAAAAAATTTCCAATTTTTTTAGGTAACTCATTTGAGCTTTAATGTTTCTTCTTATGCACCCCAGCCATAATTGATATCTATATCCTGTCCCTGACACATTTAGGATAGAGAGAAAGGTGCAACTTGATATAATGGGGAGAAAAGGTTGGTAATTTGATAGTCAAGAAATACAAAGAGCAGGCACAAGAAAGCAAAAGAGGATCACCCCCCTCAAAAATCAAAAAGAAAAGTTCATCAATTGAATAAGTTGGGGGGGAGTGCATCTTCAAATAAGGAAAAAGGCCAGCTGAATGAGACAAATCAAGAATAAGATGGAGAATGGAGAGAAGTTCCAAGTTCAAGAAAAATTAAAAGATGCTCTCTATTCTAAGCGTTCTTTGCTTATCTAGAAAAACCATGATTTCTTGATAGCCCAGCCTCATTACAACCAAGAAAAGACCTTTTGATCCATATTGACCATGTGTATGTTTAGAAACTAGAAACGACTATCAATTCTAGTTGTTCAACTGTGGTGGAAAAATTGAGGGAAACACTTACCCGTAAGCATGAGAGAATTCATTGATTTATCATTTATTGATTTAATTGCTATTTCTGAGAAAGTTTGACTAAATTGTTGTATCTTATTCTGATTGAGCATGGATAACATTCTTAATTCTGATTTTTTCTGATATTTGGGAAGTGACTTCTGCCTAATAAAGAGATGATGAAAATTTTGTCCTTATTTCTGAGAATTATACAGGGGAGTGAATTAATTTTTGATTGCAAAGAGGTCTCTTGCTTGAGGACAAGCAAGAAGTTAAGTTGGGGGGGTATTTGATAAATGCCAATTATATGATGTATTCTTGTATTTTTACTGCACTTATCAAGGGTAAAATAGTAATTTATGCCCCAAAATAATCCATTTTTATTAATAATTGTAATAATTGTGTTTATTTAATTTGAATTTGAATTTGATGCTACTTTAATAGAAAATCTGTTGATTTTGCAGATTTATGAGAGAGATTTGAATGAGAAAAGAAGATAGCATTATTTGAGGATAGGATCTGCAGATTTGAAGTTTAAATGAGAGCAAATAAAGATAAGATCAATAGTCATTTAAACAAGGATTATGCGGATAACTTCCCAATTTAAATTCAAAGTCAAAATAAACACAGAATCAGATCAAAAAGAGGGAAATAAGGAAAGCCAAGCAAACAAAGATAAGATCAGGAAGAGATCAAGTTAAAAATAGAGAGAATCAAGAGAAGCTGGAACGAGAAATACGCTCCACTTGCGTTCAGCGTAGGTGAAACGTACCCATCAGGATTCCTCTCTGGATCCTGCGCTGCAGATGCACTGAGCTCAGGTGAAGCGAAGGAACGCGGATAAGTTTTCTAATCTAATTTCAAAACAGATTCCTTCCAGATTTCATATAGCTTTCCTTCATCTATAAATAGGACCCTTTGTACAGATCATAAGGAGCTTTTGGTAGAGAGTGTAAGATAGAGGAGAGTTTTAGAGAGACGGCAGAGCAGAGCTAGGATTGAAGAAAAACGTGACAGTTTCTTCATTGGTCTATATGGCTACCATGCGTAGCTAAACTCTCCAATAGGGTTGAATGTAGTTGATTCAATCCCTAAGTGTATGTGAATTCTCTTTATTATTTATGAATCCCTATTCTATAATATCGGTACTTTTATACTTTGCTTAATGCGTAGCTTCCGCCTGTGTGCCGGAGTTATAGGTTGTTTTTATAAGATGCATTGATAAATGGTTTTGTAAATACAATAGTGAGTTTGGGTAAGCCTAGACATAGGACACTTGAATTCTGATTGGTAAAAGTACTCATAGTAATCGCTATAGGAATATAGGGGGAATCGATGATTGAAGAATTGGAATGTGACATCCTCTTCATAGTAGTCCCTATAGGAATATACGATGAATTGATAGTGTTAACGAACGGAAAGGTAGAGCAATCAAGCCTGGGTAATTTGTCGCCTGAGAGAACCCGCATGAATGATTTCTGAGTATCTCATTTTATTGGACACCGGCATGGGATAATATAGTTTGGCTAGGATGTTATAGAAATATATTCATAAATAATAGTGGGAATCACATGTATAAGGGGTGCGATGATACGAGGTTTAATCCTGATCCAAGTAACTCTATCTCACCTTATCTCTATTATCTCATTTACTTTATGCAATTTATTTCTAGCACAACAATCATCAAAATACCGTTTTCTACTTGATAGTCTGATCACTAATACATACGAAGTGAACCATTCCCTGTGGATACGATAAACTCATACTTACTATTATACTGCTGAAATTTTGGTACGCTTGCCAGAATCTCATCATTGCACCACTTCAGAGGGTTGATCCTTCAGAGAGTTACTGAAACATGTAAAATACCCTTAAGAGATTTTGTACTTTTTAGCATATGTAACCAAATTTGTTACTCATTAAAACTTAGGATTTGTGAGACTTTAAACATTATTAATCTCTTAATAATATTTTTAGACTCAACATTCTCCCCCTTTTTAATGATGACGAATTTGCTTAAACTATTAAATATGTGAAGGGAAAATAAAATAAGTTAAGTTTAAGAAATTTCCCTTTTTTCAGATACTTAATCAGAATGTCTTAGTTCCCTTGAATCTGTGAATTCTTTTCTGAAAACATTTATACTTCAGATATTTGTTACTTTATATCTCCCCCTTTTGTCATCAATCAAAAAGGTAGGTAAAAGATACAGAAGTAATAAATGCACACAGAATAATAAATGCAAGGTAGGTAGACAATGATTGTCTCAGAAACTTCAGTTTCAACATATATAGCAATCAATTCCAATTATTTCAGATATATATCCTGCACCACAAAGTAAATACGAGGATAAGCAATAAAGTCACATAGTCAAATCAGAGAGTAGAACATCATGATCATATAAAATTTTCAGAAGGTTTAGTAACATAGAAATTTTAACAAAAATATCAAAATTTGCATAAACACATAGACTTTCTGAAAACATGGCAAGATAAAAGTTGTTGTTCCTCTTAAGCTTGGGCTTAGATTCATCACTCTGAGGACGAACAGGAGCAACATTTAGGTGCCTCACTAAGTTCTGAAGTCTATGGTTTCTTCTTCTCAGCCTTCTGATATCATTCTCTCTCATTTCAAGAGCTTCAGAGAGATTAGCTTCTTTGTAGATGATTGACACATGCTTCCAGGTAAAAGTGATCTCCACGAAATCATCTGCAAAACCATAATCAGCAGGTTTAACTACCAAATAGGTGTAGATTGCAGGAGTACACTTCTGTATAGTCCACTCTTCATTTAAATCATGCTTGGAACAAGGGAAAGTTCCAGGAAACCAGGTACAGACTTCTTGAACAGAAAAGGTGCTCCTAGTCATTGAATCAACAAAATCATACTTTGTTCCAGAGCAATACCCTTCTTTCTCCCTCTCATACCAGTATGAATCCCATATCCTTTCTCTGTAGGTGTGGTCAAAACCCCCCATAGGATTCTAGAACTTCAGGGTGTCTTTCCCATTCTTCATTGGTGAAAGGCTCAGGATTATCCATATAGCCAGAGTAGAATTTTGGTTCCTTCTTCTTGTCTTCAGAACCTTCAGCAAAAGGAATCTTTGGCATAATTTTGTCAGGTTGCCAGAAAATTTTGGTTGAGGGCTTCATGGTGAGAGGTTTAGGAGGCTTGAAATCTCTGCACCCAACATTTGCAGCAATATACCTTGAGTATAACCCAACTTCCAAGTTCAGATGCCTGATCATAATCCAATCTTCGGGAGGTATCCTCACATGGTCAGGTGAATCAACATCAATTCTCTTCCAGTAGTGCTTGGGTGGTTGCACTCCTTGTCTGATCTTCTCCAGCTGATCAGATGCTCCCCCTGAAGACTTGGTCAATCTCCTTAATCTAACATCCTCCAGAGAGTCCAAATGAAGACCAATGTGCTTGTGCAGTGGCAGGTGATTCTTGAAATACAATAGCTCTTCATATAGGTTTGGACACCTAGGAAATCTTCTTCTTTAAGCATGAGCTGACTGGTAGAATTTGTGTGGGAACTCAGCAGCTCTGAGCAAGTCATCAAAACTTATAATGGGCATGACCTTGTCAAAGTTTGGCCTTCTGGAAATATCCCTTGACTTTGGCCTCCACGGATTCTCTCTTGGAGATAAGACACCTTCATAAACAAATAGGCCTTTCTCTCTCCAAACAAATTTTCCTTTAGAATTCCAATCAATAGAACTGGATAAGGTAGGGACCAGAGCCAATTGTGTAGACATCCTTTTTTCATTGAGATCAATATCAAATGGTGATGGAGGTTGAGGAGAAGGTGATGGTGGATCAGCAACCTCAACAGGTTTATATCTTATTGGGATAGCAGAAATGGGTTCCATAACAGCAACAACTGGATCAATTTCCATGGGATCATCAGCATAAGGTTCTGCAACCTTTTCACTATCAGCAGGTGCAACAACCTTATCAGCAATTGGTACTTCAGCAACTAGATATTCAGTAGGTTCACCTATGGTGTTATCAGCAGGTGCAACCTCTTCAACCTTATCAGCAATAGGTTGGATAACTTCCTCAGCAGCAACAGGTTTTTCAACAATAGAATCAACTTCAAGAGGTTTAACATCCTTTGCAGTATCAACAGATGCAGGAACCTCGTCAGCAGGTGGATCAGACACCTTATCAGTAATAGCAGTAGCTTCTACCACCTTCACTGTTACTTTGGAGGGACCCATATCATCTTCCAAATCACTGGGATCAAGGTTCCCAAAATTAATTTTGATTCTTTTGTAAGGTTCCTCTGCAGGCAAGGGCTTCATGGCAGCTTCCTAGAGCTTCCTCTTGTATAGCTTTGTCTTTGTAAGATCATAAAGAACAAGGGTGTAGCAGGTTTGACTTATCTTTTCACAATTCTTTCCTTCTTTAGGTCCAGCACCTTCTGAGACCTGATTTGCTTTAATGCTTCTTGAAAAATCCCAGCATCATCTTTTGGGATTGATTTGCTCCTAGTGATCATCTAGGGATGAGCTTCTTCTTTTACAGGGGATAACAACTTCCTGTGTTTAGACCTTGCTGCCTTTGAAGGTCTCTTCCTCCTTGTTATAGCAGCTTCCTTCAACTCCTCATCTTCAATCATAGCCTTTTGAGCAGCTTCTACTAAGGCTCTATCATTTTCTTCCTGTTCCTTTTTCTTTCTCAACTCTTCTTCTTGAAGAGCATTTGTTAGGGTAGCAACCTTCTGTAGCTTTGGATTTGGGTGACTGATAGCTAGGGGCATCACCCTAAGTGGCTTTTCAGAAGAACTACCACTTCCAGCATCACCCATCACAACCTGTCTCAATATGGTAGGCTTAGTGGTTTCCGTAACTTCCACTTCAGCATCCTGATCCACCATTTCAGCAGGTTCATTTTGAACCTTCTGAACAGGTTCAGAAGCCTTCTGTTGAGTTACCTCAACCACATTTTCTGATGGAGTTGCTTTTTGGAATGAAGCCTCCACCTCCCTCACTCTTTCCAGATCAGTAGTATTGAGAGTGACCTGACCAGACTTGGTCCTTTTCTTCTTTACTATCTTCTTTTCAGGAGTCACCTCAGCAGGTTTGAACTCCTCCTTTCTGACATATCCATGTAGTTCTTCTTCCAAAATTTGCAACATGGGCCCTCTGGCTTGTTTCAGCAGCATCACCAACAGGTTTCTTTAGAGAGATCCCCATTTGCTTCAAAGTGGTTACAGTAAAGTAGCTTAGGGGTCTATGATCAAACATCCCCTCTATTAGAAGCTTGTAGTGCATCAGAATCTTCATGATGAGGGTGTTATGGGGAAGATTTACTGCAGAATCTCTAGCCCTCTTGATCATACTAAAGAGAATGATCCATGGAAGGTTAATCTTCTTTTTCTGCATCAGGTGAATCAAGCAGAACCTTTCCATCTCAGAAATGTGGTCTTTTTCTCCTTCACTGGGAATAATGCAACATCCAAGGACATGAAACAACACTCTGGGTATAGGCAGCAACCCAGTTCCCTTCGAGTTTTTGAGATTTTCTGAACCACATAGCATTTGGTTGTATTTTCTCACACCACCATGATGAATCTCCCAATCTGGGCAAAAAGAGGCTCCTTCAGCTTTCACTCCAGCAACTTCTTCAAGAGTAGAAGTATTGATAGTGAAGTTCTTGCCCATTACCGTAGCACCAAGGTAGGCTCTTTTCTCATGTTCTACCACTCTAATATTCCTCTACAACTCGAATACACTTTCTTCATGTCAGCCACAGTTGATCACATCAAAGAACGACAACCAACCAGCACATTTGAAGTAATCAGTGAGGTCAAAACCATTCTCAGCAAGGTTCTTGAAGTTAACACACCTTGATGGGACGATCTTCCCACCAGCCTTAGATGAAGCACCATCATTCTTCTTGGGAGCCATTGCAGTTCAGAGAATACGTGTAGAAGGTAGGGTTTGAGAAAGCTTGGAAACTTGAGAGCACAAACAGATTCTCATTGCAGAGAGTAGGAAGGCAAAGAGAGAGTAACTGGTGAAGCTTCTCACGCGCTCTATAAATAGCCTCCATACATAGCATTGATGATGGCAGTTACAGGCTGCGGAGACATAGGGAGTCGTGCAACGTGCAGACTTCAGAGGATAGGTGAAAAACAAACCGTCTCAGGTTGCCACGTCATCAAGTGACAATTTCAGAAAGTATATGTGTTCAACAAGTTCATTAATTTCAACAAGTACATTTTCAGCAGACACACATATTTCAGAGAGTTCATGCATTTTTCAGAAAGTCACACATACCATATTTTTCACAGATTTTTCAAATAAATCATACCATCTCAAACATTTTAATTGCAAAATTTGAACAATGTTACCAACAAGAGTGTTTAGGAGTTTGGAATGAATTTGATGAGACTCAATAGTGCTTTCTGATATGAAATGATCATCTTCAGCAGCTTATGTTGTATGCTCTTGGAACATACACCTTCTTTTCACCAAGAGTTCCTTTCATCCATTCTTCAGTAGTGATTTTGGGAGTTCTCTTTGATTTATTCAATACATCTACAAGAGAAATAATAAGGACTTTTGGTACCCATATTTTCTTGGGTCCACCTGGGTCAGTTTCTGGTAAGGGTTTCTCTTTCTATTTACATTCAGACTTAAAAAGTCTATGTTTATCATAATGAGGACACCCATCAACCTTTTTCTTAGCCTTTTTAGGCAACTTAGAATCTGATCATTTAGGTGATATTTTTCTAGAGAAACCTAAGCTTCTTTTATCATTTAACCTTTTATGAGTTTCCAATAATCTATTGAGATTATTAGTTCCTTCAGTAAAGTTGGCTATGTATTTAGTAAGTTCCTTAATCTGTCCTTGAAGTTCCTGCTTTTCTTCCAGTAGACTTTTGGAATTACTATTCTCTTGTTCCTGAAACTCTTCTTTAAGTATAAGGTTTTCTTTTTCAAGATCTTTGTTTTTATTGCATATAGCAGTATATACATTTGAAAGTTTCTTATACTTTCTAAAGAGTTCCTTGGTGCTATCAACCAGATCATCATATTTATCTTGAAGAGTTAAAGATGTTACCTTAGAATCTGCTTCTTCAGAGATGAGTTGATTTGCCATTAAGCACAGAGTTGACTCTTCAAATGAATCATCTTCACTTTCTGAAGTGAGATCTTCTACAGACTTGTTATCTTCATCATCTTCATGAGCAGATGAAGCTAGCCAATCCCATATTTCCTTAGCAGAGTTGAGCCCTTAGACCTTCTCATACTCAGTTTTGTTCAGAGAACAAATCAAGTAGAGTTTAGCTTGAGCATTAAGTTGAACCTTAACCTTTTGCTCATAGGACCACTCAACTTTGGAAATAGGTATTCCATTTCTCATGGGAACATAGTCACCATCAGCAACTATATCCCAAAGATTTAGATTATAGCTTTCCATGAACAGCTTCATGTGTTCTCTCAAGTAGAAATAATCTTTTCTGTTGAAAATTGAAGGTCTGGTTACAGATGCTCCTTCAGAGATGTAGAGATCATAACTTATTGAGGTTTCCATCTGGATCTTCTTCCCTCAGCACTTGTTAGATGCTCAACTCGAGGTTGAGCTCTGATACCAACTGTAGAAATCACAGAAAACACTAGAAGGGGGGGTTGAATAGTGTTTTATAATTTCAAACACATTTTATGAAAACCTTTTCACAAGCAAAGTGTTTAACAAAAGTTTTGAGCAACTTGCTGAAACTGGGCTTTTAAGGGACTTACTGAAATGCTTCAGTAGGTCCAAAAACAGTTTTATAAACTTGTTTTAAAGAGTGTTTGAGATGATTTATCAGTTCAAGCTTATAAAACAAATTATTCAGAACCCTCCAGTTAGTTTAAATAACAGATATAATGAGATAAGGGTAAAGAAAACTTAGCCAAGGATTTATCTTGGTTCACTCACATCCAGCGTGAGCTACGTCCAGTCCCAATGCCAAACCAACAAAGGATTTTCCACTAATCTCAGAGATTACAAGTATTCTTTGGCCACAGCCTTTTCAGGATAAACTACAAGTATTCTTTGGACACAACCTCTTCAGGCTAAAACCCAAGTATGGTTTGAATACACAGCCTCTCCAGGTTAAAACCCAAGTATTGTTTTACAGACAAACCTCTTCAGGCTCAAAGACAAGTATTCTTTGTTCCACCAAGCCTCTTCAGGCTCTCAGACACTTTGAAAGTGTTTACAGTGAATATTAGTTTAAGTTCATGAGAAACTTAAATAGAGAAAATCTTATACAAGGGATAACTGAGTGAAACGCAGGATACAAATGAAATATTCTATGTACAAAATATCAGAGAGTAGAAGTGAGACTTTTGCAGCGTATTGGCTTGATAAAAATATCTTCTCTCTCCCTTTGAAATTCTTCATGAAGCTTTATATAGGATTTCAGCTTGAGTCCGTTGAAGATTGATAAACCACCATTGTGAAATAGCATTAAATGTTGTTAAGACCGTTGTGAGACAATCTTCAAAAAACTTCTGACTTTGAGTGTTGCAGGTGCAGGTACCAAGGTCTGACACGTGCAGGTACCAGGTTATAGCAGTTTCCCTTTCTGGTAAAGGATTTAATATGTTTCATAAAGGGTCTTTGTAACATTCCTTAATTGAATCAAACTTGCAGCATACGTTTAAGATGCATTAAAGTCTTGAGCAGAAAGCCTTCTGACTTTAGTCAAATGCCACATAGAAAGTCTTCAGCAGTTCTTCTTGATTCACATAAAATATCTATTTCAGAGGGTTGATAGCTTTCAGCAGGTTCTCGTCCTTCAGAGAGTTGCACCACTTCAGAGGGTTGCTCCTTCAGAGAGTTGCTGAAACATGTAAAATACCCTTAAGAGATTTTATACTTTTTAGCATATTTTAACCAAATTTGTTACTCATTAAAACTTAGGATTTGTGAGACTTTAAACATTATTAATCTCTTAATAATTTTTTTAGACTCAACACATAAGTGATTTAATAAGGTCATGAGAACGTAATTAAATGAAAGAAAGTTTAAAAAAAGTGGGAAATAATATCATGTTCCCCTTCCTCGAATAGAAATTATTATTCTAAATAAAAATTACTGAGATATAGAAGTTTAAATTATTAAACACTATATCCATTAATGCAAATAAAAGTCTATGTCAGCTTCTTGTATGCAGAACAATTCATTTAAGTATGATCATATTCTATAATTGATTAGTAAATAGAAATAAATAAAAGGAAGTATGAACTATGTAATATTGGGAGGAGTACATGCATGCATGCTCTCATTGAATAGGTTATGAATTAAAGAGATCACTCAACACAAAAAGAATAGTTAGACACCAAACAAAATGGAAAAAGGAGCAGTAAATTAAAGGTGAATTTCCCAAAGAATAAAATCCAACCAAGAAACAAATAAAATTGGAAAGGAAAAAGGAATAGTAATCTTATTACCAAGGAAAAATTCTGTGATTCTACATGTTGATTGCTTATGACAAAAATGAAAACATACAATGAGACGAATATTTATTAGAATTATAATTTAACTACACCTACAATATATGAAGGATATATTTCGATTTTTAGATTATAATTTAATATTAAAATATTTATTAAATACTAAATATTAATATTAAATTATTATTTTGTATTGTGATTCATTATATATTTATCAGAACAAGTTTAAAAGTTAAGTTAAATTTTTAATTATAGGTTTAAAGTGATCTTTTAACGTGTCAAATATATCCATGAGTAACTGCTCTCAGCACGATTGCACGTTCTCCAAGGCAACAACTGTCATCATTACTGCTGTGACGACTATTTAAGGACGTGTTGGCAACAGTTACAGGCTACTGCTTTCACTCTCTCTTCTGCAAACCTTTGCATTTCTTGTGCCCTGAGTTCCCTGTGTTTCTTTGTGTTCTTCGTGCTCACTCAAGCTCTCATCAATGGCGACCAAGAAATCTGCTAGTGGTCAAGTTGTTCCTTCCAGAACTGTAAACCTTGATGAACTCCAAGCTGGTGGCATTTATTTTTCAGAGATCTTCGAGGCTTATGGTTGGACCAATTTCTTCTCTGCCATTGATTGTGCATGGCATGAGCAGAGTGTGGTAGATTTTTGGAAGAATGCTGAAGACGTTTCATCTAAAGACGGCAAATATCAAGGGCTGAAAACTACTGTGATGGGTGTGAAGGTCATTGTTGATGCTAACACCATTGCTGCTGTAACTGGTGTTCCAAACTCTGGAGAGATGTTCATCCCAAAATGGGAAGTGAAGAATGGTGGAAACAAGAAGTTTACAAAGAAGTTGTACGGGATTGAAGACCCCAGTGAACTTAAAAGCTCCCTCTGCATCCTAAGGCAAGGATTCTTCATGCCATATTGGGTTGTTGCATTTTGCCCAAGCATGGTAGCAAGAACCATGTCTCTGAGCTAGAGAGGTTCTGTGTGATCAATCTCTTGGAGAAGAAGCCTCCGAACCTTCCCAGGATCATTCTCTACAACATGTTGAAGAGGGTTAATGATTCAGCTGCAAGTTACACCCATAACACCCTCATAACGAAGATTCTGCTGAAGTTTAATGTTCCCATTGAGAGACTATATGATCATAGAGGTCCTTCTCTCTTCTCTCTAGTGAATATTAAGAAGATGGGTATTGATGTGAAGAAGCCCTCTCCAGAAAGGACTTTGTTAGAAGAAGCTGTCAGAGACAAAGCTGGCAGAACTAGGAAAAGCACTGAGGAGGTTTTGGATATTTTGGAGGATGAGTTGAAGGGTGACCCTCACAAAGACAAGTTTGTCTCTGCACAAACTCCTACAAATATTGTAAAGAAGAAAAGAACAAAAGTGCTTCAGAAGGAAGTATCAATTGAAAAGGAAGTTCAGTTCAGACAGTCTGAACCTGCTCAGAGTGTGCCTGCACAAACCTCTGAGATTGTGGGTCAGGCTACTGAAAATTCTGCTGTTACTACTCAACCTACTCTCATTTTGGGAGGACAGGAAAAGGATAGTAACAGAATAAAATCTGAACCTCTGGGAGTTGAACCTTTTGATGTAACTCAGCCTATACATGTTATTCCTCTTGCTACTAGTTTGCCTGAAGCTAATATCAGGAAGGTTGTAGAGGAAATTGAGGAAGAAGAAAGAAAGAAGAAGGAAGAACAAGAAAAACAAGATTATGCTCTTGCTGTTGTTGCTCAACAAGCAGTTATTGAAGATGAAAGAATTGAACAAGAGAACAGGCTGAAGAGAAGAAGAGCCAATACCAATGCAAGGAAAATCAAAAGGAGAAGATTGTTGGCTCCTACTGATGATGCTCCTCAGATGGTGACAAGAAGCAAAAGCATCCAGCAAGAAGATGTTGTGGAATTTTAGAAGGTTGCTCAAGAACAAAGGAAGAAAAAGATAGAGGAACTCAAGCTGAAGAAGAAAGCTGATGAAGGCTCTATGGCTCCTGTTAAGAGGCCTAGGGTTATCTTTGGAAATGTTTCTACTTCAGAGGATGAAGCCCCTCCTCCACCTAAAGTGATCAGCACAACAGAAGAAGTACCTCCACCTCCACCATCTTCTTTATCTCTTTCAGGATACTCTGAACTCAACTCAGATGATGAATTAGGCAGTGTCTGGTTTGGAGGAAATATAACTTTGACTAGAGCAGAACCGTTGAAGGAGAAATCTAGAGATCTCACATGGAAACCCACCTATGATCTGAGCTTAACAGTTCAGAATGATTAGCAAATGTTGTGGGCAGCTGAAGTGCCACATAGATTCTATAATGTTCCTCTTGAAAAAACGCCCAGAGTACCTAAGTTTCCCAATCTCTATGAAGAGTTGTTGTTCTTCAGGGAAGCTGCACCTCTGATTTGCCATCCTTCTTCAAGGCTTCTTTTAGAAACTGCTTCTGCAGCAAGGCAAAGGAGGTTTATCAGTTCAGGGGGAGGTAGTCTCTCAGATTCATTGGAGAAGATAAGGCATGGAGTAATCAACCCTTGTCACAAATGGAGGGTACTAGATCCTTTCTCTCTAGATCAACACTTCTTATCATATGAAGAATGGATTGCAGTGAGAATGTTGAGCCTTGAATCTGAGCTGGTTGACAAGTTCTCAAGTTCTTTTGGGCAAAGAGACTTCAGACCACCCAGAAGAGTTCATACCAAGCTATCCACTACTATCCTGGTGCAACCTGATAGGATAATACCTAGATATCCTTTTGTTGAGACTTTTCCCAGGAAAGATAAAGGTGTTGTAACAGAAGGAGATAGCCAACCCAGAATCCTTACAGATGAAGAGTGGGAAGGATTGTCTGATTTCATTGCTGAACAACAAGGCATAGATCATTCTTTGTCTGAAGCTATGTGGAACTATCACCGGAACCTAGTTGAGCAGGAAGGTAGTTCATCTAGAGCTCAGTGGGATGATGTTGACTCTTTGGTGAAAGTTGGGAAGAATACTACTCTAGAAACACCTACATTCTTCAGATGGAGATTTCCTAAGTCGGACTTCTCTGCCAGGGAATTCCATCCTGAATGGAGAATAAGTTTTCCTTTCAGAAGATCAGAGTTTCTCATCCAAGTCAAAGACCCTCCAAAGTTCAATCTTCCATATGGTTTTCAGTACTATCGCTTCACCAACAGACATCTATCCTTGATTTTCTATGAAGAGAATCTAGAAGCTGAATTGGTTTCTCTTTCTAGAGAACATTATGCCTTGAGTAATCAGAATGAAGCTTTCCTTCAGAGAACAGATTAGATCCTCACTGCTCATGCACGGATCAAAGCTAGTCACAATGAGCTGAAAGAAGCAGTTGTAGCTGAACTGGATAGTCAGAAGCAAGCCATGCAGGAAATGTTTGAGCAGGCTCTAAGAAGGCTTACGACCTAGTTCATGATGCTGTCTTGTCATAGTTATTTCAGTTTCTCTTTATTTTTTATCTTTTGTTTGAAACATTTCTAAACACTTAAATGCATGAGAAGTTTGTTGCATTGTCTTATGTGCATTTATTACTAATGTTTTGTCTTAACTGCATTTATTGTTGTGTCTGTTGCTTACCGTTTTTCATTGATGACAAAAGGGGGAGTATTATATATGTTGTTATTAAATATGTTGTTTAAGACTAACAAATTATGAAAGTGTAAAAGCATGAGTACTTCAGAGAATGCTTCAGAACGATAATTTCAGAAGGAGAATAAGTATCTCAGATGAAACATCTGGTTAAGGGGGAGAATTTTTCTAAACTCTAATCTTTCTTAACCCTTTTAAGATTTCAGAACATTTTATATTTGTCATCATTAAAAAGGGGGAGATTGTTGAGTCTCAAAAGTTATTTAAGTAATTAAAAATACTCTGAGTCTCATTCCCTTAAAGAGTTTTAATGAACAACAAATATAAAATACAGATGAATTTATATGGCAATATTCTTTCACAAGATTCGTTTTGTTTCAGATCGTGAAGAATGAGATACATCATCTGAAGCTTCCGATCGTCTGAAGACACAACATCGTCTGAAGAGTGTTTATCTTCTAAAAGTGTGAAGTTCATCTGAAGCAATCCTTGCATCTGAAAGCTGAAGACTTCAGGACAAATGTTTGACCTTTGAAAGACGTTGCTGAATACGAGAAACGTTCATCTCAAGGATCTTACCTATTTCAGCATAAGAGTCAGAGCTGCTTTCTCTCCTCGTTTAAATGTTTAGCATTTTTAAGGAAAGTCTGCAAAGCTGTTGTTCCTTCCAGAAAGCTTTGTGTGCGCAGACCTGCTGCACCTAGTCTGCTCAGAATGCCTTGGTCAGAGCTTGTGTGAAACGTCTCCTTGAGCATTTATTGCTATTTGGCAACGGGCAATAACTCCTGAAGACTATAAATATGCCTCATGCAAATTTGAAGATAGAGAGAAGAATTCCTATCAAAGAAACTACACGCTGCAAAAATATACTCTGATATTCTTGTACACTTATTCTATTTCATATTCCGAGTGAATCTCAGTTTTCTGTACATCTATAGTTCAAAGCTATCATCTGAAGATAGTGAACTAAATTTCTTCTGCTTAAACTTAGAACAATTTGGGTTTATAAGCCTGGAGAGGCTTTCTGTCTGAAAGAATACTTGGGTTACACTTGGATAAGTGTCATATAGCCCGAAGAGGCTTGGTGAAAGAAAGAATACTTGGTGTAGAGCCTGAAGAAGCTTGAAAGAAAAGAATACTTGTAATCTTGCAAGATTAATGGAAATCCAGGTGCTGGTTTTTGCCCTGGGACTGGACGTAGCTCACGGTGGTTGTGAGTGAACCAAGATAAATTATTGGCTAAGTTTTCTCTATCCCTCAAGCTATTTCAATTCCGTTTTTATTCTAACAAGGGGATTGAAAAAGTATTTAAGTGAAAACTTCTTCTCTGAATCAACCAAAGTTTTTAACAAATTTATTAATCTGAACTTAATTCAGAAGGTAACTAAAACCTTCAGACTGATAACCATCATCTGAAGTTTGTCTGAAGCAAATTTTTCAAAATAGTTGAAACAAAAAAAGTTTCCATTGAAACACTATTCAACCCCCTTCTAGTGTTTCCCTGTATTTCCAACATGCCTTACTATGAACCCTATTCAATAAATACATGGCAGTTTTTAGAGCATAAGTCCACAATAAAATAGGTAAAGAAGAGTTACTTAACATGCTCCTAACCATACCCGACAAGATTCTATTACGCCTTTCTGATACACCATTTTGCTGCGGTGTACCTGGCATTGTGTATTGTGCACATATGCCACACTTTTCAAGGAATTTAGCAAATGGACTAGGATGTTGTCCTCTTTCATCATACCTTCCATAATACTCACCACCCCGATCAACTGAGATTGAAACTTGCACCTGAGACTGAGTCTCAGACTCATCTGAGATGGATAACAAAAATTGAGACTTAGACTCATATGAGATGCATCTTATTATTTACTAACTATGTGCTCAAGTTGTGGCAAAAATCCTAGACTTTAAAATTGCAGGTAACATTCAGATAAGAAAGCTCAAGAGACTACTCTTGAAGATTTAAAGCAATAAAAGTTAGAATCAAGGATTGTCAAAGGAAAGATTAAATCAAAAGATGCTAAGCAAAGATGAGATCCAGTCTCAAGATGAGACGAAGACTCAAGATCAGATCCAATCTCAAGATGAGACGCAAACTCAAGATCAGATCCAGTCTCAAGATGAGACACAGACTCAAGATCAGATGCAGTCTCAAGTTCAGATGCTAACACAGAGATCAGACGCAGACATGAGAGTCAGACTTGAGACGCAGACATGAGATGCAGAGATGAGACGCAGACATCAGACTCAGAAGCATACTCAAGAGATTCAGTCTCATCAGAGACTCAGCAGCAAAAAGCTAGTCAACGCAAGTACACTGTCACAGCAGAGACTGCACTAGAAAAGTACTGAGCTCATGACTGAAAAGTGAAAGACAGCTTCTCTCTCTCTTCCAACAGCTAGTATAACGGCTCTATTAACGACTAGTTTTCTGAAGACTAATAAAGGAGGTCTCATTATGATGAGAAGTGTGAGAGACTACATCAATTATTGAGCATCTACTGCATCTCATCAGATCTCAAGTGACATCTCAAGTGCACGTCTCAAGCAGTTCATATTCAGATCTGGTCTCAACTTGAGAATCTCATTAGTCTCTATCATTCTCTCTTGTTTAAACTGAAATACTATCATTCCTTTAGAAGAGAGAATTACTAGCTAGAATTTACTGCCTATCCATACGTTGTATGCTTGAAAGCTAGACCCATCTCAACTTCATATTCTTGTAACCTGTCTCATCTAAGATAGGAGTGTGCCTAGTCTTAGAGTGAGCTGTGAGCGTCCTGAAAAGGCTGTAAGAATACTTGGGGCTCAGCCAAGATAGGAAGTGCCTAGGCTTGGTGTGAGAGACGTCCTGAAGAGGCTGTAAGAATACTTGTAATTGACGGGTTGTCAATAGTGGAAATCTCACGTGTTGTGAGGACTGGACGTAGCTCAAGGTGTGGGTGAACTAGGATAAGATCCCTGTGTCATCTCTCTTCCTTATCTCTTCATCTTGTCTTACATTTAACTTATCTCAAATTAATTGACAACTAAATAATTGTTTTCAAACATAATTAAAACAGCTGAAATTGAAACTGCTTATATCTTGTCTTAACAGAGACCCCAAGTCAGCAGACTTGAGATCACGTCTCAACTTTCAATTTCAGTGTGCAAATTTCAGGAACAATTTTAAGAAGTCTCTATTCAACCCCCCTTCTAGAGACATCCAGCCAACTTCAGTTGGTATCAGAGCACGACCTCTTTGGGGTTGAGCACACCTGCGTGTGAAGAGGAAAAGATCCATGGCTGGACCAAGTGCAAGCTTGTTTATTCTTGAAGGAGCATCTACAAACAGACCACCCGCCTTTGATGGAGCTGACTACTACTACTGGAAGGACATGATGAGACTGTTCATTGAATCTCAACATGCTGATCTATGGGAAATCATTGAAATGGGACCTTATATGCCCTATATCACAGATGAGCTTGGGCCCAGGGCAGTTAAGCCTAGAGAGATATGGACAGATGCTGAGAAAGCAAGAAATGTGCTGAATTCAAGAGCAAAATACTTACTCACCTGTGCCTTAAGCAGAAGTGAATATGACAAGGTGGTTGGATGTGCCTCAGCCAAAGAAATATGGGATGCTCTTGAAATAGAACATGAAGGGACAAATCAAGTGAAAGAAGCCAAAATCAATATACTGGTCAGACAGTATGAGCTCTTCAAGATGAATGAAGATGAAGGCATTGAGGACATGGTGAGACGGTTCACTATCATTACAAATGACTTCAAGTCTTTAGGAAGGACCTACTCAAATCAAGACATGGTAAGAAAAATCCTAAGGAGCCTGCCCAAACCTTGGAGACCTAAAGTTACAGCTATCCAAGAAGCCAAGGATCTGAGCACTCTCAGATTGGATGAACTCCTTGGATCTTTGAAGGTTCATGAGCAAGAGCTGATGGAAGAGGACCTCATCAGATGACCCAAGACAATAGCCTTGAAGGCATCATCCAGCAGCTCCAAAGGTAAAAAGGTAAGCTCATCTCAACAGACTTCACTAAACTCATCTCATGACACAGAAACTGAAGAAGATGAAGGAGATGATGAAAGTGAGATGGATGATGAGCTAGCCTACATCTCAAGAAAGATCAGACGCATGTGGAGAGCTAGAGGAAGTGGAAGAAGAAATTTTCCCTCAAGAAGAGGAGAAGTAAAGTCTGACAGAAAGGGACAATTCATATGCTTTGAATGTAGAAAACCTGGACACATCAAATCTGAGTGTCCACAACTCAGAAAGAAAATAAAGAAAAGTCCAAGGAAGAAGGCAATGATGGCCACTTGGGATGACACAGAAGGAGATGAAAGCCAAGATGATCAATCAGCTAATCTGTGTCTCATGGCCAATGGAGACTTGTCTGATGAAGAGGTATATGAGTCTGACTCTGAACTTTCATTCAGTGAACTTAAGTCTGCCTTTGAAAATCTTTTATATGATTCAAACCTTCTTGTCTCTAAGAGCTCTTTACTGAAATCAGAACTAAACACAACTCTTGAGAAAGTGAAATTTCTTGAAAATGAAAATGAAAGTTTGAATCATAAAAACAGTAGTCTCATGTTGTCTCACATGAGACTGTCTGAAATAGTCAAGGCTAAGACTCAGGTTCATGGTGAGCAAGAACTGAAAAATCTTTCTAAAGAAAACCAGAAGCTCAAAAAAAAAATAGAACTCTCATGGATGATCTAGCAAAGTTTGTAAAAGGAACAAAAAATCTTGAGAGACTCATTGGGTCTCAAAAGGGAATTTTTGACAAAGCTGGATTAGGCTATGAGAAGTCTTCCAGTGAGATCTGGTATAAGGACTTCTTTATTCCTGCATGAAAAAGCAAGAAGGAAAGATGTTCTTGCTATAGCAAGTTTGGCCATAAGACCACTGAATGCTACTTGAGACATGTAGCATCCAAGAGAAAGGTAACTAACCATGAAGGACCCATATATAAGTGGGTACCTATAGCCAAATCTTGTGTTGTAACAGATGTGCCTAGCAGCAGCAAATTCAAGGAAAATGTGGGTGCTGGACAGTGGATGTTTAAGGTACATGACAGGGGACAAAAGCAAGTTCCTGTCACTTGAAGAAAAGGCAATAGGGGTTACAGCAAGGCCCAAATCAAGGGCATAGGTAAAATTGTGGAACTTCTCAAAGAGGAGCAATGGGTGAAGAAAATTGATTACCAAAGCTAAGCAAAAGCATTAAAGGACCTTTTCAAAGATGAAAAAGAAAAATAGATGCTGTCCAAAAATGCTTGAAGCTTGAAGGTTGAAATTGCTCATACAAAGAAGACCCAATGGTGATATCAATCTCTTATCCCTCTCTATACTTAGACTAAAATATACTTGATCACATCATTGATAATTTCTGTTATATGTCTTTACTTGTTTTAATGGCATCATGGTTGTAAGTATTTTAAATATACAAGCATGTTATACTTATAGAGACCATGTTTGCAAAAGGCATTAAAATCCATTTGATCATTATTTGTTAACTCTGTTGTTCTTATTTGAGATTCTGAACAGCAAATTAAAAAATCACATTTTTACCCTCTTTTGAATGTTTGAATGTTTGAATGTCTCATATGCTTACTTAGAGTTTGGAGTATCAAATGATAAATATCCTCTTGTTGGAAAGTGCCTAATATATTCATACCTTTGAAATCTGAAAATTTTCTGAACATGTTATAAAGTAACTATAGAGTATGCAGTCTCATTACACAATGTGTAGAAGAAAACATGCATGATAATTTGATAAGACTAATCCTACACTTGAGATAAGAAAGCTTGCAGATTTGTAGACAAAATGGAATGCTTGGATCTTAATAAGAAATATATGGGAAATCTTCAAAAAGAGCATATCCATGTCTAAAGGATGTTCAGAAATGAAAAAGATAAAAGAAGAAGTCAGAATCTGTGGCTGCACTTGGAGAAGACACATCTGAGTCTCAGGTTGAGACTAGACTGAGACTTAGATGGAAATATATGAGAAAGAACATCCAAGTGAGACTCCTACTGCAACTGTGCTTCTGACAGCACAAAAAGGAAATCCATGAATCACAATTAGCTTATATAATGGCTACTACACAAGAGGGCAAGTGATCTCCCACAAGATGAGAAAGAGAAAGAAGCTTCTACAAGATGAAAGCACAAATAAATGACTAAGTATTGAAAAGAAAATGCAGAAGCTGAGCTCATCTCTACAATATATCAAGCTACAAATTCTTAAATCTTGTGGATCAAATGATAACTTGAAGATTACTTCATGAGGTACTCTGAAACTCTAATCTTCCATGATGATGCATATGTGATAAATCTTATTCTCATTTTGAAGATAGGATTTAAGTATGATGGTAATATGCAGAATTTAGAATTCAGTTTTCAAATGACAAACATGCTAATTTGAATGATTCTGTGTTGCTTGGATGATTAAAATTCACAAGGATTTTCTGTTAAGACCTTCATACAGCTTTGAATCTTAGCTATTGTGAATATGTTGTAATGCAACATATGCTTATGTTATGATCTTGCATCATATGAGAATTTAAGTTTGAAATCTGTCTATGATGAAATATGAGCTGATCATGTGAAAATTTATCCTTGAGTCAATTTCATGAAAATTGAAGAAAAGAGAACTTAGAAAGATTGAATTGATTTGTTTAGGAGAAACATTTCTACAAGCCAAGCCTATATGCTCTCCATTTCTTTAATCAAGTCAATCTTCTAAGTAATTTATATAAAAAGGAAATTATGAGATTGAAGACTCATAAAAGGACTTTGAAATAAGTGAAAGTTGAAGGCAAAGAAGTTATTGCACTATATGCAGAAATGTTTCTGATATAGCCTGACTAAAATGATCATAACTTGAGCTACAAAATTGATTTTTGAGTAAAACCAATTTTGTTGTAAAGCTAATTCATAAGAGTGCATAACTGGAAAATTTGAAGCTGTTACACTAAGAACAGAAGTGCCAGAAAATTTGTTAACACAGCTGTAGTTTTATAGATGCTCACAAAAACCTGTTTACTTAAAATCATCATAACTGGAGTTGTAGATATTATTTTTCTGTGAGACCAATTTCATTGGAAAGACAACATAAAATAGAATCTAACTGGAAATTTTGAAGATTTTATACCAACCAAAAAAGTGCCAGTAAATCCGTGAACATAGCCTCACTGTTACAAAGTCTGATATGAACCTGTTCACTTAAACAGATCATAACTAGAGCTACAGAAATGATTTTGAGTGAAACCAGTTTTGTATGAAAGCTAGCTCATATAGGTATTTGACTGGAAAGTTTCAGAATTTTTAATCATCTGAATAATTCCCAGAAAATACTTCAAGTTGACTGATCTCTCATCTGATCAAATTTGAACACATCTGTTTTGAATGCTTATATCTGGAGCTAGGAAAATCCTTTTCAAATGAAACCAGTTGGATTTGAAAGATGTTGCTCAATGGTTTAATAGTATTAATTTTCACTGTTTTTGGATTCATAGATTGATCACAGTGAATGAGAAACCAGACCTGTCACAGTAAGCACTCTATTATAGAACTGCCAACTTTAATCACTCATATCTTATGATAGAAAACTCCAAATGAAATGACTTTTATACCATTAGAAAGCTTGTGATGTCTAGTTTATTGTTTTGAAATCTCATATCTTTATGAACTGGAAATAACTCACAAGTTCATATTAAAGTAGCTAAAGTCAATGGATGTTTTCTGTTTTGGTGTTGAACTTCAAGTTAAAATATCTTTTGTTGTACCAATCCAAATGAGTTGGTTTTTGTGGCATTGAAAAGCTGTCATGATGTGGTTTATTGTGATAGAATATAAATTTATAGATCAATCTATTATAGGAGCAGTACTTGTCAAAGATTAAGGATACATGATAGAAAAATAGTGAAACTTGATCTCTTGAAAGCGATACATTTGACAATGTCCCCTTGATTCCCAAATCTGTGATAAACTTTGGCATATCAAAAGTAAATTGTTGTATCAAATTGATGTGCATATTATGATTTGGAATATTGGGTAAATAAATGAATATGAAGAAGAACTGAACATGAAATATCTCAATCTTTGAAACAGTTTTTCAATGCTGAAAAATATGCAATGATTATGAATCATATTGATGAATTTCTGTAATCTTGTCGTATCAAATATCCCCTTGATTCCCAAACAGTTTTTCAGTCTGTAATCTTGACTTTTTATGCCTTTATCCATGTTTTACAAATTTAACTCACTATGGACATAAAATTCAAGGTGAGTAACATACTTAGGGGGAGTAGCTGAACCAATCTTTGTGTTGAATGTATTCCCTCTATTTGATCATGCATCAAATGAATTTCCTATCATTTAAATCAAGTATGCAAACAGAATAAATCAATTTTCTGGTTTAAGATTGAGTTCTGTCCTCTTCTGTTCAATCCCAACTGCATCCCCTACTCAATGTTGGAATAAATAATGATCTGTGTGAAAGATAAAAAATTCTGCATCAGTTATTGAAAAGTTGCTAAACCAGCAACTTTGGAAATATAAGCAGAACCTTCTCACTTTGAAGGGGAGTCAGTCAAATTGTTTGTTAACGTGTTTACCATGTATGTTGACTCAGTTGGGGTGTGATCATGAATGCATATACCTCTTTCCTCTACAACTCTAGAAATCACTCCTTTTTAGAGGAAATGTTAAAATGAAAAGAGAATAGGAAAATAGCTCTCTTGAGATTTGAATTGAGAAAGATGATCAAAGAAAAAATTGTAAGAAAGAAGTTTAAGAAGATTATGAACTTAGTGAGAGAGATTCTGAAAAATGTGGATATCAAGTTACTACGAAAATTCTGGAATCTAGACTCTAAAAGCCCTTCTTCTTACCTTAGTCTTTGATTATTCTGTTCTAACTATTATTGTTGGAGCATTTATCCCTGTCTATATCATATTGCTTCATCTAAAATTCTTGGGATCATTGTTATAACCATATGTGTGATCTGTTGTTTTATCTTATTACTCTTGGGAAATTGAGAATATTATTGCATATATCTCTTGCTCAAAACCCTCTGTTGAGATCATCCATATGTTTGATAAGTAAAAATCATGTCTTTAATGCCATTAGTATAATTGAAAATCAATAGGAGGTGATTATTTGGCAGATTTTTCTGATGCTATGTATTTGATATATTTCTCCTTCCATCTTTTTTGTTGATGCCAAAAGGGGGAGAAATAGGAAAGTAATCGTCATGTGCATAATAGCATGATATAATTCTGAATCATGCTATGATATTATAGTTTGCATTAAACATTGTTAAGCATGTATTCAGGGGGGGTTCAATTGAGTGGATCATATTATGAAAAATATATAGACTCTCATCATCCCTTATATGCTATTATACATGAAAAATTAATTTTGTTCAAATAGGTTTGTCATCATCAAAAAGGGGGAGATTGTTAGCGCAAAAACCCTCTGAGATTTGGTTTTACTAACAACAAACCTTTTGACCAAACTTAAGGTTTTCTGTTCTTGAAGTTATTGATGTGTTTGTGTGAGATCTTAGAAAGACAGAGTTCTTATGCTTAGTAAAGAGCTCAGACTGAGTTTGAGAGGCAACCACAGATTGGTAGTGATCCTCAGACTTAAGATGAAGATAAAGATCAGTCTGAGATTAATCAATCAATGCAAGTGTTTCATGAGATGCAGAAAGATCAGAATCCAAATGATAAGAAACATCAGACTTCAGAATTGTCTTTAAAGAATAGGCAAAGCTTAGAAGTTCTATATGCTGAAGGTCATTTTAGAAGAAAGCCTCAAGACATATCCTTTATCAGAAAGTCTTTAGAAGTTTTAAATGGAAGATTGCCTAAGTTGAGAGAGGTGCACATCAGAATGAATATCTACTAGAGACACCAATCATCAAGCTAAGACAAGCTGAGCTCAACAATGAACTAATATTCAAGACTCAAGAAAACTGAGACTCAAATATGATGGTAAGATTGAGCCATACAACTGAGATTGAAACTTGCACCTGAGACTGAGTCTCAGACTCATCTGAGATGGATAACAAAAATTGAGACTTAGACTCATATGAGATGCATCTTATTATTTACTAACTATGTGCTCAAGTTGTGGCAAAATTCCTATACTTTAAAATTGCAGGTAACATTCAGACAAGAAAGCTCAAGAGACTACTCTTGAAGATTTAAAGCAATAAAAGTTAGAATCAAGGATTGCCAAAGGAAAGATTAAATCAAAAGATGCTAAGCGAAGATGAGATCCAGTCTCAAGATGAGACGAAGACTCAAGATCAGATCCAATCTCAAGATGAGACGCAAACTCAAGATCAGATCCAGTCTCAAGATGAGACACAGACTCAAGATCAAATGCAGTCTCAAGTTCAGATGCTAACACAGAGATCAGACGCAGACATGAGACACAGACTTGAGACGCAGACATGAGAGTCAGACTTGAGACGCAGACATGAGATGCAGAGATGAGACGCAGACATCAGACTCAGAAGCATACTCAAGAGATTCAGTCTCATCAGAGACTCAGCAGCAAAAAGCTAGTCAACGCAAGTACACTGTCACAGCAGAGACTGCACCAGAAAAGTACTGAGCTCATGACTGAAAAGTGAAAGACAGCTTCTCTCTCTCTTCCAACAGCTAGTATAACGACTCTATTAACGGCTAATTTTCTGAAGACTAATAAAAGAGGTCTCATTATAATGAGAAGTGTGAGAGACTACATCAATTATTGAGCATCTACTGCATCTCATCAGATCTCAAGTGACATCTCAAGTGCACATCTCAAGCAGTTCATATTCAGATCTGATCTCAACTTGAGAATCTCATTAGTCTCCATCATTCTCTCTTGTTTAAATTGAAATACTATCATTCCCTTAGAAGAGAGAATTACTAGCTAGAATTTACTGTCTATCCATACGTTGTATGCTTGAAAGCTAGACCCATCTCAACTTCATATTCTTGTAACCTGTCTCATCTAAGATAGGAGTGTGCCTAGTCTTAGAGTGAGTTGTGAGCGTCCCGAAGAGGCTGTAAGAATACTTGGGGCTCAGCCAAGATAGGAAGTGCCTAGGCTTGGTGTGAGAGACGTCCTGAAGAGGCTGTAAGAATACTTGTAATTGACGGGTTGTCAATAGTGGAAATCTCACGTGTTGTGAGGACTGGACGTAGCCCAAGGTGTGGGTGAACCAGGATAAGATCCCTGTGTCATCTCTCTTCCTTATCTCTTCATCTTGTCTTACATTTAACTTATCTCAAATCAATTGAGAACTAAATAATTGTTTTGAAACATAATTAAAACAGCTGAAATTGAAACTGCTTATATCTTGTCTTAACAGAGACCCCAAGTCAGCAGACTTGAGATCACGTCTCAACTTTCAATTTCAGTGTGCAAATTTCAGGAACAATTTTAAGAAGTCTCTATTCAACCCCCCTTCTAGAGACATCCAGCCAACTTCAATCATGTAGCAAATAGACATTACATAACATGAATAATCATCAATGAACGTGATAAATTATTTTTCTTTATTGAAAGAGTTAACGTCAAATGGTCCACAAATATCAGTGTGTATAATTTCAAGAAGCTGACTACTTCTTGTAGCTTCTTTCTTTGTGTGTTTTGTTTGTTTACCTTTAATACAATCCACAGATACATTCAGATCAGTGAAATCTAAATTCGGAAGGATTTCATTTTTCACTAATCTTTGCTTGGAAACATGTCCTAAACGTTTATGCCACAAGTAAGCATAACGTTTTTCCTCTAAACCATGTTTAGTGCTAATATTATGATGCAAGGTCAAAAGTGTTTCAGCAAAAAGATTATCAAGATTTAACTTATATAATCCATCACATAATATAACATTACCAATTAAATGGGCATGTTTATACAAACTGAAACATCCATTACTAAATTTAATAGAGTAACCAGAAACATCAAATTTAGATAAAGAAACTAAATTCCTAGAAATACTAGGTACATAAAGACAAACTAAATTCCTAGAAATGATAAGTCCCGACTGCTTCCATTGGAACTTTCACTCTATTGTCCATA
Organism: Sesbania bispinosa; assembly: GCA_026901365.1. Taxonomy (NCBI): domain Eukaryota; kingdom Viridiplantae; phylum Streptophyta; class Magnoliopsida; order Fabales; family Fabaceae; genus Sesbania; species Sesbania bispinosa. Next base: position 944,347 of record QLOH01000416.1, read on the forward strand.
AAGACAAACTTTTCATTTGGCTTTGTGGTTCGGGTCGTAAACGATCCCTGCATCGTTTGGAACTTTCACTCTATTGTCCATAAAGACAAACTTTTAAAGATTTGGCCACTTTGGTGACTAACAAATCTATCATACAATTAATTCCAAATATAAATATTCATAGGACATAAACATAATTTAATTTAAAACTATTTATCATTTGAAAGTTTAATCACTTTGGTGACTAACAAACTCACATAATGATAATCCCGTTTCAAATTAAAACAAAGTAATGCTAGGAAAATACGTGAATACACAAATCATGAAATATATAGGTGCCATCAGAATCATTGAATACAACATAAGTGATACATTTAGATTTTTCATCAATTTATAAATATCATGTATTCCTTTATATCTTTTCAAAAGTAAAAAAAAAAAAGAACAAATGTATACGTTTGAGAATGGCCAGTTTTTTTGGGGTTTTTTTTTAATTCTAAAATTCAAATACGTACAATGATAAGTAACAATTATCATGAGGCGCGACCTACCGAATGGGTCCCATTCAACAATGTCAAAACAATATTTACTTAGATGGGCAACCGGTTCAAAGTTTTGATCAAGACCTTCTATTTAAAATATAATATATTTGATGGTTCTTATTAAAGGGTGTAACATACACTCCTTTTAGGAGGGGTGCATCTTAGATTCCACCATGAAGTTATAATAACTTTTGCAGATTTTATTGTGAAATAGTAGATATATGAATCTAAACTTGAGTAGAGTTTATTGCTTTTGAACAAAATTTCCCTGTTAATATGGAATTGTGGCTCTTTGAAATTTCTTGTTTTGAATGTTTATCAATGAGCTACATTGTTAGAGTAATATATTGTATAGTGGAATAAAATGTTATGGGGTTTTTTGGTGCAATACCACAGGTATCCTCCACGGGAGGCAATCCTGTTCGAGCCGAGTAGGACCTCTATGGGCGACAAAAGCTCTCCCTCTGAGTATTTAACACAGCTGCATATCCAGGGCTCGAACTCGAGACCACTGGTTAAGCTGGAATAGCCCCTTACTAGCTGATCCACGTGCTCGGTGGTAAATGTTATGGGGTTTGGTCCTATGATTATGTATATATAAGATAAGGGTTAAATATGTTTTTAGTCCTAGAAGTATGACATGAATTTGGTTTTAGTCCATAAAGTTTAAAACTGTTAGTTTGGGTCCCTTATGTTCTGGAATCACTTAAGTTTAGTCGCTGCACTTAGCATCATTAACTTTGATGTTGATGCGACGAACAAATTTCTATGTCAGCTTGTCCAGTCACCTTTTAATAAAATGATTTGCCAATCGGCAGACACATACTAGGGTTTCCTTTTACAATTTCAACACATTAAGTGGAAATTGTAATTTCCATTTTAAATTAATAATTTCATTATATTTAATAAAGCGCTAAATGAATTCTGACTAGATGAGCTAAGGTGTTATTCAATTGTCAAATTATTTTCATTAAAGGTTATTGGACAAGCTGACACAGAAATTTGTTTGACACGTCAATATCAAAGTTAACGGTTTAGGAGGAGGGACTAAACTTACGTGATTTCAGAACATAAGGGACCCAGACTAACAGTTTTAAACATTAGGGACTAAAACCAAATTCGGATCATACTTCAGGGACTAAAAACATATTTAACCCATAATATAAAATATTCTCTGTTGTGCATAGTTGACAGTTGTCGAACCTGCACAAAATTATAATTATAATTATCCGATCTGCAAACTACTTGTAGTAGAATGGTATAAACCGGGTCGAACCCTGAAGATCCACTCAAATTAATCCTTCTTTGGGGGGTTTTGATTGATTGGAATAAACTGAAGAAAATAAAAGATCAAGTTAAAAGCAAAGGTTGAATCAATTCAAGACAATATCAATTCAAGGAATTCAGAGGCTATTTTCATGGTAAATCATTGGTTATTAATAACATGCATTCAAGAGATCAAATCTATCAACTTAGAATCATGTGGAATCCCTACAATGATCCCGGATTCACTACTGAAATAATTTCCAGAATTCAATTGATTAAGATTAACAAGATCAAATAACCATGAAATCTTATGTTAGATCCAAATCAATTTTGTAAACGGAACCCAATTGAAGTAAATAATTAAATGAAAACCTTCAATTTAATTGCTCACTCTATGCTTTTCATTCATTGTATGATGATTAACCAATCAAGAGTACAACATACTTCAATAACAAATTTCATAACCAAAACATGTTAACCAATCAAGCTTTGATAAAAGAAATATGGAATTGAAGCAAGTGGAGTAGAAAAGCAAGGTAGATGTAATTCAATCAACATGTAAATGAAGATCAAACCTCAAAACCAAGATGAAAATAAGCTTGACTCCTTGAATTGAATAAAAACTTAGCCTTCCATGAAGACTTTACAAAAAGATGAACAAAAGTAAATGAAACTCTTAGTAATTTCTACTACAACTTGGGATGCTCTTCTCCTTAGCAAGCCCTCCTATTTATAGGAGGGGAAAGATGCCATTCCAAACATGATCACTCAGCCATGACTAAGCATGTTTTGTCCACAAATGAACTTATTGATCAATTACCTAATGCATTTGTCCATTACTTTGAATTATTCACCTACTCTAGCTATCATTCATCTACTTGTCTCCCACTTTCACCGAGCATATCATCCCCAATCTGGCAGAATCCAAGAGAGTTGTCTTCATATGAAATCAAGCTCTGGATCGTAGCTTTCAAATGCCGCTGGTTTGAGCCCAAAAGGAGTTTTCTAGCCCAAGTTATGGCCCAATCATTGAGTGTTGGTCAGGTTTTCATATGATGCTGACTATTCCGTCTTCCAAGCCCATTTTGACTCACTAGCCATCCGATTCAGCTTTTGGGTTCTTCATCAAGTTGTAGGGCTTTCTTTTATCTTTCCTACACTATAAAGAACATAATTTTTAGATGTCTAGAACCTCACGTTATGCTTGAAATACGAAAAACGGTTTAATGCTGAAAAATGTAATTGAGCCCAATATGAACCTGAATTGGCATAATATGCTTATGACTTGTTAATTAAGCATCAAAAATGCATTAAAAGGTTAAATTTGAGGGATGATTAAAGTGTATAATTTGTATTTATCAATAGTAGACACACAGATTATATCACATATCTCTTACTGTTTCTTTTTTCAACATGGTATCTAGAGCCTGAAGAGAGGTAATCGAAATTTGTCTCCTTCACGGCGAACCACTGCCTACCAGTGTCAAAATTTTTCCGGAAAACCGTGTTCTTCTCTCCGATTTCTAGCCCTTTTCTCTATGTCGTGCACTCTTTTCAGTTGTTTTCCGCCACCTTCGGTCGTGATTCTAATCGGTGACCCCACCAATGGCTTCATCTCCCTGAGCCAAATCCAACGCTGCCACCTCAAATAGAGCTCAGACGCACCGGAACCCTCCATATCTTCGATGGTGCATTTTTACCACCGTCAGCCGCTGTCCTCCACACGTGGTGGCACACCCGGTCGCCCAACCTGACTTGCCTTGGCGATGATAGAGTCACCTTGCTATATTTTATCTCGATCTGGATCTACTTTTCCTGTTTCAGGTTTTGTTCTTGCTGGTCCTTCCTTTTTGGACGCGTTTTCTCTTTGGGTATTGATAAAATGCTATAAGTTTATCAGGTGTTGTTTCTCCCTCTCCCTATTGACCATGGCACCATCTGATATTCAGGTTCCATCGACTATTTTAAATACTTCCTAAAATGGTACTTTGGACCTTGTTCCTTTGCCTTATGGGAAATCTTTTGTTGGTTGCAGGTGGATTTTTACATGAAATTGGCCCCTGATGGACAACTTGACCGACTCAAAGCTCGACTGGTAACCAAAGGTTATACTCAGATTTTCGGGTTAGATTATGGTGAAACTTTCCCTCCACTAGCCAAGATGTCCTTTTTCAAATTATTCTTGGCTATGGCTTTTATTCACTGTTGGCCCCTCTATCAGCTCGATATCAAGAATGGCTTTCTCCATAGTGATCTTGTAAAAGAAGTTTATATGGAGCAACCTCCTGGGTTTGTTGCTCAGGGGGAGTCTTCATGCATGATATGTCATCTCCGCAAGTCTTTATATGGTGTTAAGCAGTCTCCTAGAGTATGGTTTGGAAGATTCGATACAGTAGTCTAGCAGTTTGGTATGACTCAGAGTGAGGCTGACCATTTTGTGTTCTATTGCCATTCAGTTGATGGGTGTATCTACTTTATAGTATATGTTGACGACATTTTCATTACAGTTAGTGATGACCATAGCATCTCACAGATAAAAGAACACCTTTTTAACCATTTTCACATGAAAGATCTTTCCAGACTTCGATGCTTATTGAAGATTGAGGTAGCACAGTCCAAGAATGGAATAGTAATCTCTCAAAGAAAGTATGCATTGGATATTTTAGAGGAGACTGGACTAATGAATGCCAAGCCCGTTGACACTCCTATGGATCTCAATTCCAAACTTCTGTCAAGCAAGGGGAGCCACTTTCAGATCCTAATAGATACAGAAGATTGATTGGAAAACTGACTTACCTAACTGTCACTCGTCCAGACATCTCCTTTGCAGTCAGTGTGGTAAGTCAGTTTCTTAATTCTCCATGTGCAGAACATTAGGATATAGTCATTCGCATTCTAAAGTACATTAAAGGAGCTCCGGAAAAAAGGTATATTGTAGAAAGAATACCCATACTCGAGTTGTGGGATACTCAGGTGCAGATTGGGTTGGCTCTCCCACTAATAGGAGATCCAATTCTGGATATTGTGTCTTTATTGGTAACAACTTGATTTCCTAGAAAAGCAAAAAGTATAGTGTAGTGGAAAGATCCAGTGTAGAAGCAAAGTATAGCGTCATGGCTTTAGCTTCCTGTGAGCTTATTTGGCTCAAATAGTTACTTACAAAACAGAGATTTGGGGAGGTTACACAACTGACTCTCGTTTGTGATAATCAAGCTTTCCCTTCACATTGCCTCAAATTCAGTATTCCATGAGAGGATAAAACATATCAAGATAGATTGGCACTCTATTAGGGAAAGGATTTTATCTGGAGATATTACCATTCAGTTGTCAATTCTAATGATCAATTGGCAGATGTCATCACAAGTCATTGAGGAGTTCTAGAATTAATTATTTATGTAGCAAGAATGGTGCATATGATTTATATTCTCCAGCTTGAGGGTGGACTGTTAGAGTAGTGTATTGTATAGTAGAATAGAATACAATGGGGCTTGGGCCTATGACTATGTATATATAATATTATCCACTATGCATAGTAGACATATGGGTTCTTTCACATGTTTCTCGAGTATTCCACTGTTGTGTTTTCTTTTTATGAATCCTATTGTGTGCTTTCTTTTTGTTTATAGAATTAGTGTATCCTTAATGACATTTTCCCTTTATTAATTGTTGGGTCTCAAAGATGAGGGTGAACAAATCTCTCATAGTTCTGATAAGAACAATCCTAAAAATTATTTTATGTTTTATGGAATTTGTTGTTTTTTTGTAAGAGTAAATTGCTTAGATAAAAGACAAACCCTCAAGACTTAGGTGTTTTATATTTGATCTACTCTATGACAATTTGAGGTGAACTCAATCTGAAGGTACAAAGAGAATTTTTTCATGTTGTATCCTATAAGCCTTTTTTGTTTGAAGTCTCAAGAGTCTCTACAACAAACTCCAAGAAAGCAACTTCACGCGAGGAAGACTTTCACTTTTGTGAAGAAGTCTCTTATGCTTTCTAGCTCGAAGGATTAAGTAGTTGTCAAAAAGTACAAGTATGACGCACTTCAGTATGGCCAACCACTCCATACCTCAAAAGGAAAAGACAAGGAGCCTGTTTGGGTGGAACTTCTTACAGAAGTACTTCTATGTGAAAAAAATAGCATGAATCAAAGAGTTCAAATGAATTTAACTTCTCCATAAGTTAAAATTAGCCTTTGTAGACCATCTCCTCCAAAAGCTCTCCCATTTAACTTGTCTAAAAGTAACTAATTTTAACTTATGGAGAAGTTATATGCATTTGACCTCTTTAATTCATGCTATTTTTTTCACCTAGAAGTACTTCTACAGTAGTTTTACCCAAACAGGCCCAAGTACAACTTTTCAAAAAAAATGGCAGAGGTGCATAGTGACAAGAGAAAACAAAGACTAGCTACTACAGGATTCAACTGGATAACACATTAAATGCAACTCAAACCATTTGAATTAAAAGAGAGCTCATGTCTAATCGACTAACTAATAGATTGTCTATAAATTGGAGCTCATTTACTCCGGTGAACAAGCTAGTGAACGAACAGTTACTCTTGTTCACCAACCTTGAAATTTCTAGTGTTTCATTAAGTGTAAACTTCGTACAACTTGTACAAATGTTAGAGACTTCTTAGTGTTTCTCTCTGTATTTTAAAGCTTACATTCATTACCCTCACCTTGTGAGTATGTGAGAGTTTAACAATTTACCAAACTTTCATTTTCATGTAAGTGTTAGCATGTGGAGGCGAGTTAGATACTTATCTATAGTAGCCTGTGGAGGCAGAGTCATATACTCTTTGTAATATTTGTGAGAAATTAGTGAAAATTCTTGATGGGTTACTTAGGACTGAAATCGGGTCTTGGGTTAAGAGTGACCCGAGATAAATAGTCATGTGATTCTCTTAAGTCTCTTATTCTCTAAGTTACTTTTGCTTTGAACTCACCTAGGTAATTGTGAAGTTTAAATAAATCTATTTCAAATCATTTATTTTAACTTGTTTTATTAAACCGTATGATAGGCTTAGACAATTTCTAAAACTATCATACCAAAATCTTAGTTTGATTGCTTTTTTTGCAAAAATTATCTCTTATAAAAAAAATTAGAATATACAATTCAACCCTCCTTCTTGAATTTTTAGTTAAACAAACTCTAACAATTAATATTAAAGCTGAGTATTTGAGTTAAGTATTCAAATGTCTTCATAGTTACATCCTCACTTACATATCCTAGCAACTATCAAAACTATCCCCTTATGGTTTTGTCTAATATGCACCCATAAAAAAAGGGTGCAACCTTGCACCAATTCAATAAAATAAAACAAGATCGTCAAATGTAATATTTATTTTTTTAATGAATGGCAAAGATTAAAGGTCATCATCAGTGAATTATGTGGGAAACTAGTTACCCATTATTTTGAAGGGAATCAAGCATGTGGTCAGGGTGCAGTGGAATAAATGGATCCCCTCCCTTGTTATGATCGTTAATGCGAAAAACACGAATTAAGGCATAAAAGCCATGAAACATAATGACATACCTTTTGCGGATTGCAAACGAGGCAATAACAGTCACGTCTTTAGAGGTGTCCACGCAACAGTCGAACTAGGAAACCCTCCTCAACTCTGCTAGTAGCGTTTAGAGAGTAAGATCGATTACTCGTGTGGATAGGGCAATGCATCTATGCTATATTTATAGAGTGGTGGCTAGGGTTATTACCCCCTCACTCTATTAAACCCTAACATATATGGGTCTGGCCCATTATGTTATACTTCTAATCAAATTAGAATTATTATCTTTCCTAGCGGCTTGTTGTATGCGTGGTGACCCAATAGGATTTTAATATCTGGTTATGATATTAAAATAAAAACCCTTTATATTTAATATCATAAATAGTGAGCGGTATCTAGCAATTACATCACTACTACTCAAATATTGAGAATGTCAACAACTTTGACTAATCCTATTTTATGATAATAATTTATATGATATGTCCCTTTGTCCGAATATCTAATTGAACATAAGGGCATGAAATTGTGGTCATCCTTGTATAGTTCAATTTATGTTTTTCTTGATCCCCAAGTAGACTATACAGAAAATAAACATCTCATGTTTATCCTCCTGAGCATGTCCCATGCATTTTGTAGTCTAACTCTATCAAGAGGCCTACAGATATAACTCATTTACATAGGAGGGACAAATCCCATCTAGGGCACTCACATTCCACCACATAATTTATTATATGTCCAAATACCAACTTTATGATCACCTTTTACAGGAAACATTTGATGATATTTAAAACACCATAATTCCTTATGTAGGAATCATAGTGATTTCAAGTCAAAGGACTTCATATAACATTTATCAATTTAAGAAAGTTCACGACACTTATGTAACAATTCATGCAACGTTCTTAAGGTGAGTCAGTCCAGTACACTATTACTCTTAATATGTACTATGTGAGCACATGATATCTCATATCCATGATCCGTGAGATGTGATCATCAACGAACTCACATACTAGTCTAAATGCTTCTTTTGTCCTAAGATGATACTTGACCAGGGACTATTTTAAGAATAGTTCTTCATAAGATCTCACGATCAAGTCATCTACTTGATTTCTTATGAATTTTAAGCTTACTATTCTAAGGACATTAATTATATTCTCAAAGAATTAATAATATGAATTGCCTTTATAAAATAATAATATGATACAAGTGATGGATGTTCAAAATAAAACATATAGGTCTCTAGTGCACAAACTAACATATTTACTAATTGGTCCCTATAAAAAACACTATGGCCTAAGGGGAGTGATTAATTGCCAATGTGATGATTACAACTTAAAAAATGGAACATGAGTTCATCCAAATTTTCCCTTTCGATGCTCCTCCAGGTTATTTGTTATTAGTTTTTGTGTATAGAGAACTTTTTTCTTTACAATGGACTTTTCTTTAAAAGATTTCTTGTTTATATGAACTCTTAATCTAAAATATGTGTTATTTAATTAAATAACTTCCCACAACTTATAAAAAAAATAGGTACAAAGTTACACCTTTTTTATGGGTGCATATTAGATAGATCTCTCATTGGAGAGCATTTTACCAACATACCGAGATTCATAATGTCAATCAGGAATTAATTTGTCTCCTGAGAATGAGCTAGGCAAATCATAGACTGATTTGTTTTCCTTAATTGTATATAGAGAATCAGATTATAGGATATTTTGTAATTATGTGTAATAATTATTGTAAATTCTCTTGTCATTATTTATAGAGGAAATAACAATACAGAAGGCATCAAGCCATTTTTCCTGACATGGTATCAGTCTAGTCACGATCCACATTTTTTTCGTGGCTTGGTTACGTCGTTCCCGTTCCTGGTTTTGTGGTTTCGAGCACCGTTCCTGTTTTCAGTTTCTGTTCGCAGTCTCTGTTCGTGGTTTGCGGTTTTTGTACCCTGGGTTGGGGTCTCGGTTCGTGATTCTTGGTTCCGGCCTTCCTGTTTTGCGCTCCAACATCGTTGTTGCTTGGGTCCGTGCTGCTCGTTATTTCGCCGTTCACCATGACAACCCTGGGAGAAAGACAATTCTTGCCTTCGCTCACCGGTAAGAATTATTTTGCTTGGGAATTTCAATTCAAGATGTATGTCAAAGGAAAGGATTATGGGGTCACTTGGATGGGGTTTCGAAGCCACCTCGGAGGAAGCTGCCTTAGCTGCGTGGGAGGGTAAAAGATGCTCAATTATCTCTTGGATCCTCATTCACTATTGATCCTCAATTGATCAATAATTTGCGCTCTTTTACAACTGCTCAACAAATGTGGATTATTTGAAGCGCATTTATAATCAAGGACAATACGGCCAAACGTTTTCAGTTGGAGCTGGAGATAGCCAATTACAAACAAGTAATTGGTCTATTCAAGAGTATTATTCTGGTTTTTCTGAATTTAGGACAGAACACTCTGCCATTCTATATGCTGCTGCTCCCCAAACTTCATTATCGGCTGTTCAAGAAGTCTACGACCACAGTAAGCGCGATCAATTCCTCATGAAACTTCGCTCAGAGTTTGAAGCTGTTAGAGGTGCTTTGCTAAATAGGAATCTCGTTCCGTCTTTGGATACATGTGTGGTGAACTTCTTAGGGAAGAACAATGTTTTACTTACCCAACAATCCATGTCTCATGATGATGCTCTTTCCGAACCTGTTACGGTTGCCTATGCTGCCCAGAGTAGAAGTAAAGGTCGTGATATGCGCCAGGTCCAATGCTTTTCTTGCAAACAATTTGGTCATATTGCTCGTAATTGTAATAAGAAATTTTGCAATTATTGCAAGCAACAGGGGTCATATAATCACTGGCTGTCCCACACGTCATCCACGACCAAACACGTCCTGTACAAGCATTTCATGCCACTAGCAATGCAAACAACTTGTCCTTCTACCCAAGGTACATCTGATGGTGGTGCTCTACAGCCTGAAATGATTCAGCAAATGGTACTTTCCCGCTCTTTCAGCCTTGGGCATTCAGGGTAAGCCATCTACTGTTTCTGACCCATGGTTTCTTGATTCTGGTGCATCCATCACATGACGGGTTCCTCTGAATACTTTCATAATGTACATTCTTATCATGGTAATCAGAAATTCAAATTGCTGATGGTAATACTCTTCCTATCACTAGTGTTGGTGACATAAACCCTGATTTTCGGAATGTGCTTGTATCACCTGGACTTGCTTCCAATTTATTGTCTGTTGGTCAATTAGTGGAGAATAATTGTGATGTTAAATTTTCTCGGGCTGGTTGTCTTGTGCAGGAGTAGGTATCGGGGAAGGTGATCGCGAAGGGGCCTAAAATGGGACGCTTGTTTCCACTCCAATTTATTTCAAATCCTATGTCCTTTTGCTTGTAATAATGTTTTCAATCTCTATGAGGTTTGGCATAGAAAATTGGGTCATCCAAATTCTACTATTGTGTCTCACTTATTTAAAACTGGTTTGTTGGGAAATAAAAATGTTGTTCATGCTACACCTGTTTCCTGTTCTATTTGCAATTGGCTAAGAGTAAAACACTTCCTTTTCGACTACTACTCATCGTGCTTCCTCTGCCTTTGAAATAATTCATAGTGATGTTTGGGGTATGTCTCATGTTGCTTTCTCATGCTCATTATAAATATTTTGTCACATTTATTGATGATTACAGTTGTTTACTTGGGTATATTTTTTGCGCTTTAAGTCTGAAGTGTTTTCCATGTTTAAGAAATTCATGACATATGTGGATACTCAATTCCAAACCAAAATTAAAATTTTCCGCTCTGATTCTGGCGGTGATACATGTCTCATGAGTTTCAGGAATACCTTCAACAAAACGGCATTGTGTCTCAACGTTCTTGTCATAACACTCCTCAGCAAAATGGCATTGCTGAACGCAAGAACCGTCACTTTGCTTGATGTGACCCGCACATTGCTTCTTCAAGCTTCTGTTCCATCCAGATTTTTGGGGTAGAGGCTCTATCCACTGCTGTGTTCTTGATCAATCGCCTTCCTTCTACGGTATTGATTTTGGACTCTCCGTTCTTTCGTCTTTTTAAAACTCACCCTGATTATCATACTTTACATACTTTTGGGTGTGTATGTTTTGTTCATTTACTCCCGGTCTGAAAGGCATAAGCTTGGGCACAATCTGTCCAATGTGCATTTATGGGGTATAGTCACTTTCATAAGGGTTTGGGTGTTATGATCCTTCTACCCATCGTTTTCGTATCTCCAGGAATGTGACATTCTTTTGATAGTCATTATGTTCCTTGTTCTTTTCTCTACTCCTACTTCAAATGATGTTGCTACTCTCCCCACATTTCCTACATCTACAGAACTTTTCAAACCAGGCATCACTTATGTAAGGACAACGCCGTACGAGTTCCCACTCCCCCTTCCGACACTGATCCGCCACCTGTTTCTGTACCAGTTGTACCACGACGTTCTGGTAGAACTTCTCGAGCACCTGATAGATATTCACCAGATAGGCATGATTCTTCTCATACTTCTCTTGCAGCTTCTCTCTCTAACACATATATTCCTACTTGTTACTCACAAGCTGGTTAAAGATATACGTTGGGTAAAGGCAATGAATGATGAACTTCAGGCTCTCAAGAGAACTTTACATAGGATATTGTTTCTTGTCCTCCTGATATCACCCATAGGTTGCAAATGGGTGTATTCTGTGAAACTAAATTCTGATGGTTCTCTCACCGTTACAAAGGCAAGACTAGTTGCCTTAGGAAACAACAGGAATATGGCATTGATTATGATGAGACATTTGCACCTGTTGCCAAAATGACCACTATCAGAGCTGTCCTTTCTATAGCCACCCTCTAAGGGTTGGTCCCTTCATCAAATGGATGTGAAGAATGCGTTTCTTCATGGTGAATTGACTGAAGATATTTACATGCTTCCTCCTCTCTCCGGGTCTCTTCTCTTCATCTACAGGCGTGTGCAAGCTCAAACCGCTCCTTATATGGTCTGAAGCAGGCTCCCCGGGCATGTATGACAAGTTTCGTTCCACTCTCCTTGGGTTCTGATCAAGCATCCATCCAAGATCTAAACAGCAGTTACAAGCCCTCATTCATATGAAAGACCTTGGCCACTTACAACTATTTTCTTGGCCTTGAAGTTCATTCCAGTTCCCAAGGTACATTTCTCCATCAGCATTAAGTATGCCACGGATCTCATCTCTATGGCTGGCCTCATCATCAGCTGCTCCAGTGGAGGACACTCCTCTTGAAGTTAATGTTAAATAGCACCGTGATGAGGGTGACCTTTTGCCTGATCCTTTATTGTACCGACAGCTCGTGGGTAGTCTTAATTACTTGACCATACACGACCTGACATCTCATTTGCTGTTCAGCAGTGAGTCAATCATGCACTCTCCTCGACATCTCCACTTGGCAGCGGTTCGTCGTATTATTCGCTATTTGAAGGGAACCTCTCAGCGCGGTTTTATTTTATCCGAGTGGAACACCTCCTAAATTGATTGCTTATAGTGATGCCGACTGGGCTGGGTGCCCTGACACTCGGCGATCAGTCACTGGTTGGTGCATGTTTCTAGGTTCCTCATTGATCTCATGGAAAAGTAAGAAGCAAGCACGCATATCTAAATGGCTTCGTGGTCTTTTGGCTGAACTTGGATTTCCTCAAAGAGAACCAACGCCTCTCTATGCTGACAATACAAGCGCCATCCAGATTGTTGCAAATCCAGTATTCCATGAGCGCACCAAGCATATGAAGTCGACTGTCACTCTATTCGTGAGGCTTATGATGATCATGTTATTTCACTCCCTCACATCACTACTCAGCTTCAAGTTGCGGATATTCTTACCAAGGCTGTTCCTCGTCCGCGTCATCAGTTTCTTGTTAGCAAATTGATGTTGCTTGACCAGCCCCATCAATTTGAGGGGGGATGTCAATCAAGAATTAATTTGTCTCCTTAGAATGAGCTAGGCAAATCATAGACTGATTTATTTTCCTTAATTGTATATAGGCAAATCAGATTATAGGATATTTTGTAATTATGTGTAATAATTATTGTAAATTCTCTTGTCATTATTTATAGAGGAAATAACAATACAGAAGGCATCAAGCCATTTTTCCTGACACATAACCTTTAATTAAGGTACGTGTCTCAACCCAAGTTCCACACCCCAAATCAGGTGTCATCATTTTTTTTTTGGTAGAAAAAAAGATTATTTTCTTTTAACCTTTCCCAATCATTATTCAATCTATAACTCTTGACTTTTATATTTTATGCCCGGAAATTAAGCCCATGTCAAGACCATGGTTAAGTTAAGGCCACAAGTCATCAATACCCAAAAACAAAAAACCAAAAACCGTATCTATTTCTATTCAAGCAACCAATCAGACATGTTAATTAAGACCATAAATAAACAAACACCCCAAAACCATATCTAGTTTCTATCAAGCAAGAGCAATCTCAGACATGATGTTACCTCAAGCACTAGCTATACCTTCACTACTCCTTCTGATATTCATTTTAATTTTATCAGCTGCTCTATTTCATCCAAAACAACATCAACATGATGGGAAACATCCACCAGGTCCTAAGGCCTTACCAATCATTGGTAACCTCCACATGCTAGGGAAACTCCCACATCGAACCCTTCAAGCTCTTGCCACAAAATATGGACCCATAATGTCCTTGAAGCTAGGACAGGTTCCAACCATTGTGGTTTCCTCCCCTGAAACTGCAGAGCTATTCCTCAAGACCCATGACACTGATTTCGCTAGCAGGCCCAAAATTCAAGCTTCTGAATACATGTTTTATGGTGGAAAGGGATTGGGACTAGCTCAGTATGGTTCTTACTGGCGTGACATGAGAAAAATCTGTACTTTACAACTTCTGAGTGCATCAAAGTTGAGATGTTTGCACCTTTGGAGAGGGAGGAGTTGGGGCAGTTGCTGAAGTCACTTGAGAAAGCAGCAGCTTCTAGTGAAGTTGTGGACCTTAGTGAGATGGTTGGGGAGCTTATAGCTAATATCACTTATAAAATGGTATTGGGATGCAATAAGGACAATAGTCTTGATTTAAAGGGGCTTATCCGTGAGGCAATGAATCTTGCAGGAGCTTTTAATTTGGCAGATTTTTTGCCTTGGCTACGCTTATTTGATCCTCAGGTATGAACTTCAACTATATGAACTTTGAATACCTTGGCATCTTCCCTAGGTAACATTTTGACTATAATCATGTAATCATGCTGGATGTTGCTCAATTATGATCTTTCATAGTTAATATTTGATTGTGACATTTAGGTGGAATTGAGTTATTGAGTTGTTGCTGAACTTAGTTTTTTTATATTGGGATATTTTCTTTATCAGGGATCATAGATCATAGGTATTCTTAATTTTTGTTATGGATAAGACCATTGTGGGTAACAAAAGTTCTTTATAAGCAAAGGTAAAGATTTATTTAGGGAGCACAAGGGTGTCCCAACCTTCAGCAAAAACAAAAACAGATACATCCCTGCTGATTACACATCTACTTAGACTTAAAACATAGGACACCAGAGCCAATATATCAAAATATCTTCCCAAAAAAATACAGATAGATAAAACAATAATACATAAGTAAATCTCAGCACATCAACCAAAAACAAATTAGCAGCTTTATACCCTGCAACACAGATTTCACAACCTGCATTTGCACACTAACCAGAGAGAGCTTCAACTAACAGAGAGATTTTAAGCAAAACCAAGGCTGTTGGGACCAATCATAAAAGGAAAAATCTGATCCATTCATGCCAGCCTTGCACCAATTCCATGATCTGATTTTTATTAGCTCTAACACCTTTTCACCATCAAACTTTGCATTTCTAAATACCATTTCATTTCTGCACATCCAAATGCTCTAAATTACAGCAAACCAGATGGATTGCCACACATGTTTTGCCTTTTGTCCCAAAGAGGCACATGTTTTGTAGAGATATCCATTATGTCGTAAGAAGTGCTCTTTGCCATCAATTGGAAGCACTGATTGTATTCCCAACCAACCACAACAAAGTGACCAGATAGCATATAAGAGACTCTGCAGTCTGAAGCTAAAAAACAAATGAGTAGTAGCATAACAAAGTTCTTATAGTGATATTAGACAACTTGCAGGTTGCAACACTGTTTTTAAATCAAAAAGTAATTTAAAAACATTTTCAAATAGTTTTAGAAAATAAAAGAAAACTGCTGCAAGTTGTCTAAGTGATAGGAGTAGGAGACATAGTTGTCTAAGAGAAAAATTAACAGTAATATCATTTGTATGAAAGTTTCTATACAAAAGTTATAAGAATGTTTATTGTTTAATAATTAATTATGATTAGGAAAAGAGAAAAATTAAAAAATAATTCAAAAACAGTAATTTTTTATATGAGTAACATATTTGTCCTAGTTGACTTCTTTAAATTGAACCAATAAAACTAAATGGGAAAGAAGGCCAGCCACACATCATCAATAGTGACACATTTTAATTTGATAAACTATACAAGTAAAATTAGCTGAAAGTGAGATTAGTCTTTTAAAACTGGTAAACCATGGTTGGGAAGCCCCATTTCATTTCATTGACTCCAAACTCCTTATATCATGAAATATTATATATGCTACTGAATATTCTTATCAGGGGTTAGCAAGTCAAATGAAGAAAACAAGCAAGGCATTTGACCAAGTTGTAGATCAGATCATCAAGGATCATGAGCATCCTTCAGACAACAAAAAGAAAGACCCTCATGAAAAGGACTTTATTGACAATTACTATCAATAATGCACCAAACCATGGATCCTCAGGGAGAACAGACACAAGTCATTATTGATAGAACTAATATCAAAGCTATTATATTGGATATGATTGGTGGAGCACTAGACTCATCTACAACAACAATTGAATGGGCTATGTCAGAACTCTTGAGGCATCCAAGTGTGATGAAGAAACTTCAAGATGAGCTACAAATGTGGTGGGAATGAATAAAAAACTTGAAGAGAATGACTTAGAAAGGTTACCTTATTTATATATGGTAGTGAAGGAGACCTTAAGATTATATCCAGCTGGACCTTGTTAGCACCTCGTGAGTGTCTAAAAGATGTTACAATTGATGGTTATCACATAAAAAAGAAGTCAAGGATCATAATAAATGCATGGGCAATAGGGCGTGATCCTAAAGTTTGGTCAAATAATGCTGACATGTTCTATCCAGAGAGGTTTTTGAATAGCAATGTAGACCTTAGAGGACATGATTTTCAACTTATACCATTTGGTTCAGGTCGTAGAGGCTGTGCTGGAATTAATTTGGGCCTAAATACTGTTAGGCTTGTTGTGGGTCAATTAGTTCATTGTTTCAATTGGGAGCTTCCATTGGGTATGTCTCATGATGATTTGGACATGACTGAGAGATTTGGCCTCTCAATGCCAAGACTTAACCACTTGCTAGCTGTGCCAATTCCTAGGGTAGTTGATAAATCAAATTGAAATGGATTGTTTCATATATAACAAAAATAAAGGAAGGCTTCAAGCCTAAAATAAATTGGAGGATGATACTTTTTGTAAATAAGGTTTGTAATATGTTTGGTTTAGCGTTGAAACAGGATAAACTCACATTTTCAACGCTAAAAATAGTTGCGTTCAAAGTTTACTTATTAACGTAAAACCAAACATGCACTTGAATTCTTTGTATCAATTGAATCAAACCAAATGCAGGATTGCAATGGTTTAAATGTAATACTACAAAAGTGTGTAAATATTGAGATATAATTGATAATAGTTATATTTATGAGATTTGGTTCAATGCTTTCTTTGTCCTTTTATATTAGTCAGTGTAATTAATATTACTTAATTGTGTTTGAATTATCTTACTTTCTTTTCTTTTTCTTAAAATTATTTTTACTTCCGTAAAAGGTTATATTAATCGAATGTTTCAGTTTGGCTTCTTTTTTTATGGACTTTAGCTTTCTTTTTAGTACAATACTACTGGAGAAATAAGAAAATTTTTTATACTATATATTGGAAAATGTTTCCATGTTAGTACTGATTAGGGGTGGAAACAGGCCAGGCCTGGCCTGACTCCCAATTCTTAAGCCTGAGCCTGACCTGTTACCTGTTACATGCCTTTTTGTAAGGCCTTGGCCTGGCCTGCGAAAAAGTCTGGCCTGGCCTGTAAGCCTGATTAGAAGCCTGTTTTATAACAAGGCCTACAAACAGGCCAACAGGCCTATAAGCCTATGCAGGCCAGCAGGCCTTTTAAGCAGTTTTTTATATAATTAATTTAATATATTCTAGTTTTTTACTATATTATAAATTTTTTAATTATATTTATAGTTATTTATATAATTAATTTAATATATTATATACTATTATATTAAATAGGCCGGCCTGTTAAGTCTAATAGGCTTTTTCATAGGCCTGAAGTCTGGCCTATTTAACTAAATAGGCCTTTTAACAAGCCTTGGCCTGGCCTTTTTAATAAACGAGTCAGGCCAGGCCAGGCCATAAACAGGCCAGGCCGTAGGCCCCTAACAGGCCGGGCCTATTCCCACCCCTAGTACTGATTACTAATTAGACATTTACACCATCTAACATATATATATATATAGAGGAGGGTTCAACTTACACCGGTGTAAGTTACACCAAGTGTTACACTGCCGAATAACTTTTTAACAGATCATCGTATTAAGTAATCTACCGTTGGATTGAAAGTTGCTATCATATAGATCATACATATAAAATTTTACATTAATCTGAAATTATTTGATATGTCATTGAGATGTCTCAAAATTAACGTCATATATATTTGAAATATATGAAAAAAAAAGGACCATTTGATTACCGATTTATTAGTGTTCAAATTTTACGAAATTTTACACAGATGATCAAGATGATGAATAAACATTATACAACTGTTGGATTGATAAAAATCACATTCGATCTAGAGTTATTAGTGGTGTAAGACTTGCTGTAACTTACACTGGTGTAAGTTGAATCCTCCTCTTCAACTTACATCGGTGTAAGTTACACCAAGTGTTACACTGCCGAATAACTTTTTAACAGATCATCGTATTAAGTAATCTACCGTTGGATTGAAAGTTACTATCATATAGATCATACATATAAAATTTTACATTAATATGAAATTATTTGATATGTCATTGAGATGTCTCAAAATTAACGTCATATATACATTTGAAATATATGAAAAAAAGGATCATTTGATTACCGATTTATTAGTGTTCAAATTTTACGAAATTTTAACAAATGATCAAGATGATGAATACACATTATATGAATACACATTATTAGTTATATAAAATGTAGAATTAGTCAATCCAACCAATAAATCATCTAATATATTTTCAATAAGTTGAAAACTTAAGTGTAAATGATGATGTCTTATATTGCTTAAAAATGAGTTACATGAGGACAATATAAGTGAAATGATTCATATATATGCATTCATTGTCTTAAAAGTTCAGATCAATATATAGTGGTGTAAATATGAA